>CM059197.1:81660468-81801612 GCA_030323885.1 Branchipolynoe longqiensis | reverse complement strand
GTATCTGCAGTCAGAGGGCAGGGAACTGCCACCCACAACACTAGTTCTTGTATCTGCAGTCAGAGGGCAGTGAAGTGCCACCCACAACATTAGTTCTTGTATCTGGAGTCAGAGGGCAGTGAACTGCCACCCACAACATTAGCTCTTGTATCTGCAGTCAGAGGGCAGGGAACTGCCACCCACAACACTAGTTCTTGTATCTGGAGTCAGAGGGCAGTGAACTGCTACCCACAATAGTAGTTCTTGTATCTGCAGTCAGAGGACAGTGAACTGCCACCCACAACATTAGTTCTTGTATCTGCAGTTAGAGGGCAGTGAACTGCCACCCACAACACTAGTTCTTGTATCTGGAGTCAGAGGGCAGTGAACTGCCACCCACAACATTAGTTCTTGTATCTGCAGTCAGAGGGCAGTGAACTGCTACCCACAACACTAGTTCTTGTATCTGCAGTCAGAGGGCAGCGAACTACCAGCCACAACACTAGTTCTTGTATCTGCAGTCAGAGGACAGTGAACTGCCACCCACAACATTAGTTCTTGTATCTGCAGTCAGAGGGCAGAGAACTGCCACCCACAACACTAGTTCTTGTATCTAGAGTCACAGGGCAGTGAACTGCCACCCACAACATTAGTTCTTGTATCTGCAGTCAGAGGGCAGTGAACTGCTACCCACAATACTAGTTATTGTATCTGCAGTCAGAGGGCAGTGAAGTGCCACCCACAACACTAGTTCTTGTACCTGCAGTCAGAGGGCAGTGAACTAGCACCCACACCGCTAGTTCTTGTATCTGCAGTCAGAGGACAGTGAACTGCCACCCACAACATTAGTTCTTGTATCTGCAGTCAGAGGGCAGGGAACTGTCACCCACACCACTAGTTCTTGTATCTGGAGTCAGAGGGCAGTGAACTGCCACCCACAACATTAGTTCTTGTATCTGGAGTCAGAGGGCAGTGAACTGCCACCCACAACATTAGTTATTGTTTCTGCAGTCAGAGGGCAGGGCACTACCACCCACAACACTAGTTCTTGTATCTGCAGTCAGAGGACAGTGAACTGCCACTCACAACACTAATTCTTGTATCTGCAGTCCGAGGGCAGTGAACTGCCACCCACAACACTAGTTCTTGTATCTGCAGTCAGAGGACAGTGAACTGCCACCCACAACACTAGTTCTTGTATCTGGAGTCAGAGGGCAGTGAACTGCCACCCACAACACTTGTTCTTGTATATGCAGTCAGAGGGCAGTGAACTGCCACGCACAACACTAGTTCTTGTATCTGCAGTCAGAGGACAGTGAACTGCCACCCACAACATTAGTTCTTGTATCTGCAATCAGAGGGCAGGGAACTGCCACCCACAACACTAGTTCTTGTATCTGCAGTCAGTGGGCAGTGAACTGCCACCCACAACACTAGTTCTTATATCTGGAGTCAGAGGGCAGTGAACTGCCACCCACAACATTAGTTCTTGTATATGCAGTCAGAGGGCAGTGAACTGCCACCAACAACATTAGTTCTTGTATCTGCAGTCAGAGGGCGGTGAACTGCCACCCACAACATTAGTTCTTGTATCTGCAGTCAGAGGGCGGTGAAGTGCCACCCACAACATTAGTTCTTGTATCTGCAGTCAGAGGGCAGGGAACTGTCATCCGCAACACTAGTTCTTGTATCTGGAGTCAGAGGGCAGTGAACTGCTAGCCACAACACCACTTCTTGTATCTGCAGTCAGAGGGCAGTGAACTGCTACCCACAACACTAGTTCTTGTATCTGCCGTCAGAGGGCAGGGAAATGCCACCCACAACACTAGTTCTTGTATCTGTAGTCAGAGGGCAGTGAACTGCCATCCACAGCATTCGTTATTGTATCTGCAGTCAGAGGGCAGGGCACTGCCACCCACAACACTAGTTCTTGTATCTCCAGTCAGAGGGCAGTGAACTGCCACGCACAACATTAGTTCTTGTATCTGCAGTGAGAGGGGAGGGATCTGCCACCCACAACACTAGTTCTTGTATCTGGAGTCACAGGAGAGTGAACTGCCATCCACAACACTAGTTCTTGTATCTGGAGTCAGAGGGCAGTGAAGTGCCATCCACAACAGTAGTCCTTGTATCTGCAGTCAGAGGGCAGTGAACTGCTACCCACAACACTAGTTCTTGTATCTGCAGTCAGAGGACAGTGCACTGCCACCCACAACATTAGTTCTTGTACCTGCAGTCAGAGGGCAGTGAACTGCCACCCACAACACTAGTTCTTGTATCTGGAGTCAGAGGGCAGTGAACTGCCACCCACAACATTAGTTAGTGTATCTGCAGTCAGAGGGCAGTGAACTGCCACCCACAACACTAGTTCTTGTATCTGCAGTCAGAGGGCAGTGAACTACCACCCACAACATTAGTTATTGTATCTGCAGTCAGAGGGCAGTGACCTGCTACCCACAACACCAGTTATTGTGTCTGCAGTCAGAGGGCAGTGAACTGCCACCCACAACACTAGTTCTTGTATCTGTAGTCAGAGGGCAGTGAACTGCCATCCACAACATTAGTTATTGTATCTGCAATCAGAGGGCAGTGAACTGCTACCCACAAGATTACTTCTTGTATCTGCAGTCAGAGGGCAGTGAACTGCCACCCACAACACTAATTCTTGTATCTGCAGTCAGAGGACAGTGAACTGCCACTCACAACACTAATTCTTGTATCTGCAGTCCGAGGGCAGTGAACTGCCACCCACAACACTAGTTCTTGTATCTGCAGTCAGAGGGCAGTGAACTGCCACCCACAACATTAGTTCTTGTACCTGGAGTCAGAGGGCAGTGAACTGCCACCCACAACATTAGTTCTTGTATCTGCAGTCAGAGGGCAGGGAACTGCCACCCACAACACTAGTTCTTGCATCTGGAGTTAGAGGAGAGAGAACTGCCATCCACAACACTAGTTCTTGTATCTGGAGTCAGAGGGCAGTGAACTACTACCCACAACACCAGTTCTTGTATCTGCAGTCAGAGGACAGTGACCTGCTACCCACAATACTAGTTCTTGTATCTGCAGTCCTAGGGCAGGGAACTGCCACCCACAAAACTAGTTCTTGTATCTGTAGTCAGAGGGCAGTGAACTGTCATCCGCAACATTAGTTATTGTATCTGCAGTCAGAGGACAGTGAACTGCTACCCACAAGATTAGTTCTTGTATCTGCAGGCAGAGGGCAGTGAACTGCCAACCACAACACTAGTTCTTGTATCTGCAGTCAGAGGACAGTGAACTGCCACCCACAACATTATTTCTTGTATCTGCAGTCAGAGGGCAGGGAACTGCCACCCACAACACTAGTTCTTGTATCTACAGTCAGAGGGCAGTGAACTGCCACCCACAACAGTAGTTATTGTAACTGCAGTCAGAGGGCAAGGAACTGCCACCCACAACACTAGTTCTTGTATCTGGAGTCAGCGGGCAGTGAACTGCCACCAACAACACTAGTTCTTGTATCTGGAGTCAGAGGGCAGTGACCTGCTACCCACAACACTAGTTTGTCTATCTGCAGTCAGAGGGCAGTGAAGTGCTACCCACAACACCAGTTCTTGTATATGCAGTCAGAGGGCAGTGAACTGCTACCCATAACACTAGTTCTTGTATCTGCAGTCAGAGGGCAGGGAACTGCCACCCACAACACTAGTTCTTGTATCTGGGGTCAGAGGGCAGTGGACTGCCACCCACAACATTAGTTCTTGTATCTGCAGTCAGAGGGCGGTGAACTGCCAGCCACAACATTAGTTCTTGTATCTGCAGTCAGAGGGCAGGGAACTGTCATCCGCAACACTAGTTCTTGTATCTGGAGTCAGAGGGCAGTGAACTGCTAGCCACAACACCACTTCTTGTATCTGCAGTCAGAGGGCAGTGAACTGCTACCCACAACACTAGTTCTTGTATCTGCCGTCAGAGGGCAGGGAAATGCCACCCACAACACTAGTTCTTGTATCTGTAGTCAGAGGGCAGTGAACTGCCATCCACACCATTCGTTATTGTATCTGCAGTCAGAGGGCAGGGCACTGCCACCCACAACACTAGTTCTTGAATCTCCAGTCAGAGGGCAGTGAACTGCCACCCACAACATTAGTTCTTGTATCTGCAGTCAGAAGGGAGGGATCTGCCACCCACAACACTAGTTCTTGTATCTGCAGTCAGAGGGCAGTTAACTGCCACCCACAACATTAGTTCTTGTATCTGCAGTCAGCGGGCAGGGAACTGCCACCCAGAACACTAGTTCTTGTATCTGCAGTCAGAGGAGAGTGAACTGCCATCCACAACTCTACTTCTTGTATCTGGAGTCAGAGGGAAGTGAACTGCTACCCACAACACTAATTCTTGTATCTGAAGTCCGAGGGCAGTGAACTGCCACCCACAACACTAGTTCTTGTATCTGCAGTCAGAGGACAGTGAACTGCCACCCACAACATTAGTTCTTGTATCTGCAGTCAGAGGGCAGTGAACTGCCACCCACAACACTAGTTATTGTATCTGGAGTCAGAGGGCAGTGAACTGCCACCCACAACATTAGTTCTTGTATCTGCAGTCAGAGGGCAAACCCACCCACACTAGTTCTTGTATCTGGAGTTAGAGGAGAGTGAACTGCCATCCACAACACTAGTTCTTGTATCTGGAATCAGAGGACAGTGACCTGCTACCCACAATACTAGTTCTTGTATCTGCAGTCAGAGGGCAGTGAACTGCCACCCACAACACTAGTTCTTGTATCTGCAGTCAGAGGGCAGGAAAGTGCCACCCACAACATAGTTCTTGTATCTGCAGTCAGAGGAGACGCCACCCACAACACTAGTTCTTGTATCTGCAGTCAGAGGACAGTGAACTGCTACCCACAACATTAGTTCTTGTATCTGCAGTCAGAGGGCAGGGAACTGCCACCCACAACACTAGTTCTTGTATCTGGAGTCAGAGGGCAGTGAACTGCCACCCACAACATTAGTTCTTGTATCTGGAGTCAGAGGGCAGTGAACTGCCACCCACAACATTAGTTCTTGTATCTGCAGTCAGAGGGCAGGGAACTGCCACCCACAACACTAGTTCTTGTATCTGCAGTCAGAGGGCAGTGAACTGCCACCCACAACATTAGTTCTTGTATCTGCAGTCAGAGGGCAGGGAACTGCCACCCACAACACTAGTTCTTGTATCTGGAGTCAGAGGAGAGTGAACTGCCATCCACAACACTAGTTCTTGTATCTGGAGTCAGAGGGCAGTGAAGTGCCATCCACAACTCTAGTTATTGTATCTGCAGTCAGAGGGCAGTGAACTGCTACCCACAACACTAATTCTTGTATCTGCAGTCAGAGGGCAGTGAACTGCCACCCACAACACTAGTTCTTGTATCTGCAGTCAGAGGACAGTGAACTGCCACCCACAACATTAGTTCTTGTATCTGCAGTCAGAGGGCAGTGAACTGCCACCCACAACACTAGTTCTTGTATCTGGAGTCAGAGGGCAGTGAACTGCCACCCACAACATTAGTTCTTGTATCTGCAGTCAGAGGGCAGGGAACTGCCACCCACAACACTAGTTCTTGTATCTGGAGTTAGAGGAGAGTGAACTGCCATCCACAACACTAGTTCTTGTATCTGGAGTCAGAGGGCAGTGAACTGCTACCCACAACACCAGTTCTTGTATCTGCAGTCAGAAGGCAGTGAACTGCCATCCACAACATTAGTTATTGTATCTGCAGTCAGAGGGCAGTGAACTGCTACCCACAAGATTAGTTCTTGTATCTGCAGTCAGAGGGCAGTGAACTGCCACCCACAACACTAGTTCTTGTATCTGCAGTCAGAGGACAGTGAACTGCCACTCACAACACTAATTCTTGTATCTGCAGTCAGAGGGCAGTGAACTGCCACCCACAACACTAGTTCTTGTATCTGCAGTCAGAGGACAGTGAACTGCCACCCACAACATTAGTTCTTGTATCTGCAGTCAGAGGGCAGTGAACTGCCACCCACAACACTAGTTCTTGTATCTGGAGTCAGAGGGCAGTGAACTGCCACCCACAACACTAGTTCTTGTATCTGCAGTCAGAGGGCAGTGAACTGCCACCCACAACACTAGTTCTTGTATCTGCAGTCAGAGGGCAGTGAACTGCCACCCACAACACTAGTTCTTGTATCTGGAGTCAGAGGGCAGTGAACTGCCACCCACAACACTAGTTCTTGTATCTGCAGTCAGAGGGCAGTGAACTGCCACCCACAACACTAGTTCTTGTATCTGCAGTCAGAGGGCAGTGAACTGCCACCCACAACATTAGTTCTTGTATCTGCAGTCAGAGGGCAGTGAACTGCCACCCACAACATTAGTTCTTGTATCTGCAGTCAGAGGGCAGGGAACTGCCACCCACAACACTAGTTCTTGTATCTGGAGTCAGAGGGCAGTGAACTGCCACCCACAACACTAGTTCTTGTATCTGGAGTCAGAGGGCAGTGAACTGCTACCCACAACACTAGTTCTTGTATCTGCAGTCAGAGGGCAGTGAACTGCCACCCACAACATTAGTTCTTGTATCTGGAGTCAGAGGGCAGTGAACTGCCACCCACAACACTAGTTCTTGTATCTGGAGTCAGAGGGCAGTGAACTGCCACCCACAACATTAGTTCTTGTATCTGCAGTCAGAGGGCAGTGAACTGCTACCCACAACACTAGTTCTTGTATCTGCAGTCAGAGGGCAGTGAACTGCCACCCACAACACTAGTTCTTGTATCTGGAGTCAGAGGGCAGTGAACTGCCACCCACAACATTAGTTCTTGTATCTGCAGTCAGAGGGCAGTGAACTGCCACCCACAACACTAGTTCTTGTATCTGAGTCAGAGGCAGTGAACTGCCACCCACAACACTAGTTCTTGTATCTGCAGTCAGAGGGCAGTGAACTGCCACCCACAACACTAGTTCTTGTATCTGCAGTCAGAGGGCAGTGAACTGCCACCCACAACACTAGTTCTTGTATCTGCAGTCAGAGGGCAGTGAACTGCCACCCACAACACTAGTTCTTGTATCTGGAGTCAGAGGGCAGTGAACTGCCACCCACAACATTAGTTATTGTATCTGCAGTCAGAGGGCAGTGAACTGCCACCCACAACATTAGTTCTTGTATCTGCAGTCAGAGGGCAGTGAACTGCTACCCACAACACTAGTTCTTGTATCTGCAGTCAGAGGGCAGTGAACTGCCACCCACAACACTAGTTCTTGTATCTGCAGTCAGAGGGCAGTGAACTGCCACCCACAACACTAGTTCTTGTATCTGCAGTCAGAGGGCAGTGAACTGCCACCCACAACACTAGTTCTTGTATCTGCAGTCAGAGGGCAGTGAACTGCCACCCACAACACTAGTTCTTGTATCTGCAGTCAGAGGGCAGTGAACTGCCACCCACAACACTAGTTCTTGTATCTGCAGTCAGAGGGCAGTGAACTGCTACCCACAACACTAGTTCTTGTATCTGCAGTCAGAGGGCAGTGAACTGCCACCCACAACACTAGTTCTTGTATCTGCAGTCAGAGGACAGTGACCTGCTACCCACAAAACTAGTTCTTGTATCTGTAGTCAGAGGGCAGTGAACTGCCATCCACAACATTAGTTATTGTATCTGCAGTCAGAGGACAGTGAACTGCTACCCACACGATTAGTTCTTGTATCTTCAGGCAGAGGGCAGTGAACTGCCACCCACAACACTAGTTCTTGTATCTGCAGTCAGAGGACAGTGAACTGCCACCCACAACATTAGTTCTTGTATCTGCAGTCAGAGGGCAGGGAACTGCCACCCACACCACTAGTTCTTGTATCTACAGTCAGAGGGCAGTGAACTGCCACCCACAACAGTAGTTATTGTAACTGCAGTCAGAGGGCAAGGAACTGCCACCCACAACACTAGTTCTTGTATCTGGAGTCAGCGGGCAGTGAACTGCCACCCACAACATTAGCTCTTGTGTCTGCAGTCAGAGGGCAGTGAACGGCCACCAACAACACTAGTTCTTGTATCTGGAGTCAGAGGGCAGTGACCTGCTACCCACAATACTAGTTCTTGTATCTGCAGTCAGAGGGCAGTGAAGTGCTACCCATAACACTAGTTCTTGTATATGCAGTCAGAGGGCAGTGAACTGCTACCCATAACACTAGTTCTTGTATCTGCAGTCAGAGGGCAGGGAACTGCCACCCACAACACTAGTTCTTGTATCTGGGGTCAGAGGGCAGTGGACTGCCACCCACAACATTAGTTCTTGTATCTGCAGTCACAGGGCAGGGAACTGCCCCCCACAACACTAGTTCTTGTATCTGGAGTCAGAGGGCAGTGAACTGCCACCCACAACATTATCTCTTGTATCTGCAGTCAGAGGGCAGTGAACTGCTACCCACAACACTAGTTCTTGTATCTGCAGTCAGAGGGCAGTGAACTGCCACCCACAACACTAGTTCTTGTATCTGCAGTCAGAGGGCAGTGAACTGCTACCCACAACACTAGTTCTTGTATCTGCAGTCAGAGGGCAGTGAACTGCCACCCACAACACTAGTTCTTGTATCTGTAGTCAGAGGGTAGTGAACTGCCATCCACACCATTAGTTATTGTATCTGCAGTCAGAGGGCAGTGAACTGCTACCCACAACATTAGTTCTTGTATCTGCAGTCACAGGGCAGTGAACTAACACCCACACCGCTAGTTCTTGTATCTGCAGTCAGAGGACAGTGAAGTGCCACCCACAACATTATTTCTTGTATCTGCAGTCAGAGGGCAGGGAACTGCCACCCACAACACTAGTTCTTGTATCTGGAGTCAGAGGGCAGTGACCTGCCACCCACAACATTAGTTCTTGTATCTGCAGTCAGAGGGCAGTGAACCAACAACACTATTCTTGTATCTGCAGTCAGCAGAACTGCCACCCACAACACTAGTTCTTGTATCTGCAGTCAGAGGACAGTGAACTGCCACCCACAACATTAGTTCTTGTATCTGCAGTCAGAGGGCAGTGAACTGCCACCCACAACACTACTTCTTGGATCTGGAGTCAGAGGGCAGTGAACTGCTACCCACAACACCAGTTCTTGTATCTGCAGTCAGAGGGCAGTGAACTGCTACCCACAACACTAGTTCTTCTATCTGCAGTCAGAGGGCAGGAAACTGCCACCCACAACACTAGTTCTTGTATCTGGGGTCAGAGGGCAGTGAACTGCCACCCACAACACTAGTTCTTGTATCTGCAGTCAGAGGACAGTGAACTGCCATCCACAACACTAGTTCTTGTATCTGGAGTCAGAGGACAGTGAACTGCCACCCACAACATTAGTTATTGTATCTGCAGTCAGAGGGCAGGGAACTGCCACCCACAACACTGGTTCTTGTATCTGTAGTCAGAGGGCAGTGAACTGCCATCCACAACATTAGTTATTGTATCTGCAGTCAGAGGGCAGTGAACTGCTACCCACAACATTAATTATTGTATCTGCAGTCAGGGGGCAGTTCCCTGCCACCCACAACAATAATTCTTGTATCTGCAGTCAGAGGGTAGTGAACTGCCACCCACAACACTAGTTCTTGTATCTGCCATCAGAGGGCAGTTCACTGCCACCCACAACACTAGTTCTTGTATCTGCAGTCAGAGGGCAGTGAACTGTTACCCACAACACTAGTTCTTGTACCTGCAGTCAGAGGGCAGTGACCTGCCACCCACAACATTAGCTATTGTATCTGCAGTCAGAGGGCAGTGAACTGCTACCTACAACACTAGTTCTTGTATCTGCAGTCAGATGGCAGTGAACTGCCACCCACAACACTAGTTCTTGTATCTGCAGTCAGAGGACAGTGACCTGCCACCCACAACATTAGTTCTTGCATCTGCAGTCAGAGGGCAGTGAACTGCCACCCACAACACTAGTTCTTGGATCTGGAGTCAGAGGGCAGTGAACTGCTACCCACAACACCAGTTCTTGTATCTGCAGTCAGAGGGCAGTGAACTGCTACCCACAACACTAGTTCTTCTATCTGCAGTCAGAGGGCAGGAAACTGCCACCCACAACACTAGTTCTTGTATCTGGGGTCAGAGGGCAGTGGACTGCCACCCACAACATTAGTTCTTGTATCTGCAGTCAGAGGGCAGGGAACTGCCACCCACAACACTAGTTCTTGTATCTGGAGTCAGAGGAGAGTGAACTGCCATCCACAACACTAGTTCTTGTATCTGGAGTCAGAGGACAGTGAACTGCCACCCACAACATTAGTTATTGTATCTGCAGTCAGAGGGCAGGGAACTACCACCCACAACACTGGTTCTTGTATCTGTAGTCAGAGGGCAGTGAACTGCCATCCACAACATTAGTTATTGTATCTGCAGTCAGAGGGCAGTGAACTGCTACCCACAACATTAATTATTGTATCTGCAGTCAGGGGGCAGTTCACTGCCACCCACAACACTAATTCTTGTATCTGCAGTCAGAGGGTTGTGAACTGCCACCCACAACACTAGTTCTTGTATCTGCCATCAGAGGGCAGTTCACTGCCACCCACAACACTAGTTCTTGTATCTGCAGTGAGAGGGCAGTGAACTGTTACCCACAACACTAGTTCTTGTACCTGCAGTCAGAGGGCAGTGAACTGCCATCCACAACACTAGTTCTTGGTGATGGGTGCTTTGTGAGGGGTTCCCTAGAGACATGGTGATGGGTGGTTGGTGTGGGGGTTGCCTAGAGAGACAGTGATGAGTGGTTGGTGTGGGGGGTTGCCTACGGACACAGTAATGGGTGGTTGGTGTAGGAGTTCCCTAGAGACACGGTATTGGGTGGTTGCTGTGGGGGTTCCCTAGAGACACGATGATGGGTGGTTGGTGTGGGGGTTGCCTAGAGACAGTGATGAGTGGTTGGTGTGGGGGTCGCCTAGAGACAGTGATGAGTGGTTGGTGTGGGGGTTGCCTAGAGAAACGGTGACAGGGGGTTGCTGTTTGGTTCCCTAGAGACACGGTGATGGGTGGTTGGTGCGGGGGTTGCCTAGAGACAGTGATGAGTGGTTGGTGTAGGGGTTGCCTAGAGAAACGGTGACAGGGGGTTGGTATGTGGTTCCCTAGAGACATGGTGATGGGTGGTTTGTGAGGGGATTCACTAGAGACACACTGATGAGTGGTTGGTGTGGTGGTTGCCTAGAAACCCAGTAACGGGTGGTTGGTGTGGGGTTCCCTAGATAGATGGTGATGAGTGGTCGGTGTGGAGGTTCCCTAGAGACACAGTGATGAGTGGTCGGTGTGGAGGTTCCCCAGAGACACAGTAATGAGTGGTTGGTGTGGGGCTTCCCTAGAGATACGGTGACTGGTGGTTTGTGTTGGGGTTCACTAGAGACAGTGATGGGTGGTTGGTGTGGGGGTCATGGGCATTCCATCACCTTTCACAACTCGGGTCCAATTGTAGCTGAGTGCTTGCCAAGCACTGTGTAAAATATTCTGACTTTTTAGGTCCGGTTATTAAATAAATAATAGTTTAAATAAATTCTAAAATATCTCCTTTTCATGAAACTCATATGTGAAGCATCAAGCAAACTGTTTTAATCATATTTAAATCATACAGTTATTTCTATAAAGTCATTATAATAATATTTCAATTATATAACTAACCCAATAAAACCACTCTAATAGTACCTAATTCATTCTATCATGTTGGTAAATACATATGCATAATATTCAAACCAAGTTAATATCAGATTGTTCTAAGGTTCTACATCAAATATAACCACTGGAGATAAGAACTCTGGAAAATTATTATTGTATTGGTATATTTACATGTATTACTGAATTGAAGTCTGTTGGTATTATATATTGTATAAAGGGAGGTACATGCCGAAACTAAGGACAGCATATACAATTGCTGCAGACTGTCGTTTCTTCACCCAGACAAATAGTCTGTAAAGAATGCCACAGACTGGGTACAATAATTAAGTGAAGAAACCGAGTTATGTGTGCCTGTTATGGTATGACTTACAGATGCCAGTATCTGAAGGTGTGTTAGCAAACAGGTGACAGTGCATGGGGGGATGTGTGTGTGTGTCCAGGACCTGCCAAATCCAGGTGTCAGGCTGGAGCTGGGAGGTGGTGTGTGTATGTGTGTGTGTGGTGAGCCCTGCCTGCACCACCTGGTGGCAGTTTGCTGAACTAAAGATGATGCAATATATAATTCTCAAAGTAAGGCATGTAGAAACTCCTATTTTGGAGTTGTCCCAATCTAGGGGACTGGTGACCACTGGTGTTATATAAAGATACATAGGGTTGATACTCCCATGTAAGTATGATTGGTGAACTTGGTTGGAAAAATATGTATCTGACTTGGGGTGGGTGGGTTGGGCCCCCCACCACTCCCTTAACCAGCAGGGTCCACCCACTCCCACCCTGCCTCCGCCCACCACTGACTGGAGGAGTTCAGCCAATGAAATGCCATGTTACTGTCTCTGACTGAGGAGACTCCCAGCAACTGTGTACTATTGTGAATGTGTTCCATCTGAATAAAAGAGCTGGACAGCGGGTGTGGCAGGCAGATGACCTGGAGACAGCACAGCAAGAGGAGCCAGCCACCCCTCCCTACTAGATTTTACCACCCTTAATTTCTGTTGGGTTACTATTTCTTGGAACAGATACAGTAAGCAGATATAGTAAGTGGATATAGTAAGCGGATCATTGCTTGAGTAATATCATACATTAGTGCTTTCCGGCCTCCACACACAGAAGTTTGGGTTCTATTTCCTATAAAGATTCTAGCATGTAAGATACCACTAGTTAACAACTGGTTGTCATCTTTGGTAGAATCGACTGGGATGCTGCTCAGTAAACTGTCTCCTTTTACTGATTTGTCACGTGGTCTTATTCCTCTGAACAGCCCATGTTGCCCGCGTCGTTGTACTGGTCTTGCAGCTCTAATGACAAATGCTGTCACACACTAAACAAAGTTGTAACAATGTGGGTAGACATAAGAAAAAACAGTAGTAAACACAAGTTCGAATCCCGGTTGAGTCAAAGCACTGACTTACAAAATTGATACTTGTCGTATCCTAACCTGGCGCTCGGCATTACTAGGATAGGGGAAGTACTGGTTAGCTCAGTGTTGGGATAGTGTGACTGAGTGGGATATCAGGTAATGGTGTCACTGGCCTGCTCCCCCAGTTGCACAGCACTATAAAGTCGGCATGAGTGCGCACTGACACACAAATTGGTACCCGTCCTGATATTATGGTAGAAATATTATTTTTCATGGCAACTTTAAAAGCTAATAATGCGATTAAAATAGCTACAGCCTTTCTATATAAATCGAGCTAGTTATACTTCAAATTCCGTCTTTATATGTGACTAATAAAATCTGTTACTAATAAAAACATTTCAAAGGAAACAAAAAGCATGACACTGGACACCCAAACCAGAGGGTGACAGCTTGGTTAGAGAGGGCACTGCGCTATACCAAATACGACTGTATTAAGATTGACCCTCCCACCCGAAGCACGAAACACAAGAGTAGATATAAGGCTTCTGTTTGGTGACAAACTCTAAATGTCAAATGTGGAATTGTGGAACATTGCCCACGTGTTCTATAGCGCGGGGCAGGCCTACATACATAGCAACGAGTCGCGGTGGTAAATGCGCGCCGAGAGAGACTAGACGGAGTGGGCACGACGGAACCAGTCCTCCTGCCTCCCCGCTCCCTCCTGCCTCCCCCCACCCTCGCCTCCTCACCCCCATCACCCACTTCCCACCTCCCCCTACCTCCCCGCATCCCCCACCCCTCACCACGAAGCTGGGGTGGGGCAGTGGCGTCTGAACGGTCGATTCCAGAACGATTCCGGGTCTATTCTTTGGCAAATCACAGCGACCTCCCGCCCGGACAATACCGGGAAAATACATGGACAATACCGGGACAATACCCGGACAATACCGGGACAATACCGTGACAATACCCGGACAATACCGGGACAATACCCGGACAATACCGGGACAATATCGGGACCATACCCGGACAATACCCGGACAATAACCAGACAATACCGGGACAATACCGGAACAATACCGGGACAATACCGGGACAATACCCGGACAATACCGGGACAATACCCGGACAATACCCGGACAATACTGGGACAATACATGGACAATACCGGAACAATACTGGGACAATACCGGGACAATACCGGGACAATACCGGGACAATACTGGGACAATACCTGGAAAATACTGGGACAATACCGGGACAATACCTGACAATACCAGGAAAATACCCGGACAATACCCGGACAATACCGGGACAATACCCAGACAATACCTGGACAATACTGGGACAATACATGGACAATGCCGGAACAATACTGGGACAATACCGAGACAATACCAGGAAAATACCAGGACAATACCGGGACAATACCTGGAAAATATCTGGACAATACCGGGACAAGACATGGACAATACATGGACAATACCGGGACAATACCCAGACAATACCCGGACAATACCCGGACAATACCCGGACAATACCCGGACAATACCCGGACAATACAGGGAAATACTGGGACAATACATGGAAACACTGGGACAATACATGGACAATACATGGACAATACCGGGGCAATACCCGGGCAATACCGGGACAATACTGGGACAATAACGGGAAAATAACGGGACAATACCGGGACAATACAGGGACAATACCGGGACAATACATGGACATGCCGGGACAATACCCAGACAATACCGGGACAATACCGGGACAATACATGGACAATACTGGGACAATACATGGACAATACCGGGACAATACCGCGAAAATACCGGGACAATACCTGGAGAATACCGGATCAATACATGGACAATACCGGGACAATACCGGGACAATACCGGGACAACACATGGACAATACTGGGGCAATACCGGGAATATACCGCGACAATACCGGGACAATACCAGGACAATACCAGGAGAATACCATGAAAATACTGTGACAATACCGTGACAATACCTGGACAATACCGGGACAATACCAGGAAAATACCAGGACAATACCGGGACAATACCAGGATAATACTGTGACAATGCCATGCCAATGCCGGGACAATACCGGGACAATACCAGGACGATACCACGACAATACCAGGACAATGCCAGGACAATACCAGGCCAATACCGGGACAATACCGGGACAATACCCGGAAAATACCGGGACAATACCGGGACAATACCGGGAAAATACCGGGACAATACCGGGACAATACCCGGACAATACCGGGACAATACAGTGACAATACCGGGACAATACATGGACAATACCGGGACAATACCCGGACAACACTGGGACACCACCGGGACAATACCAGGACAATAGCGTGAAATACCGGGAAAATACCGGGACAATACATGGACAATACCATGACAATACCCGGACAATTCTGGGACAATACCCGGACAATACCAGGACAATACCTGGACAATACTGGGATATTACCGGCACCACACCGGGACAATACATGGACAATACCAGGACAATACCCGGACAACACCGGGACAACACAGTGACAATACCGGGACAATACCGTGACAATACTGGGAAAATACCCGGACAATACCATGACAATACCCGGACAATTCCGGGACAATACCCCCACAATACCAGGACAATACCCGGACAATACCAGGACAATACCCGGACAATACTGGGACAATACCGGGACAATATCAGGACAATACATGGACAATACCGGGACAATACCGGGACAATATCCGGACAATGCAAGGACAATAACGGGACAATGCCGGGACATTACCAGGACAATACCCGGACAATATCGGGACAATACCTGGACAATGCTGGGACAATACCCGGACAATACCCAGACAATACCGGGACAATACGGGACAATACCCGGACAATACCCGGACAACACCCAGACAACACCCAGACAATACCCGGAAAATACCCGGACAATACCCAGACAATACCCCGACAATACCCAGACAATACCCGGACAATACCCAGACAATATCGGGACAATTGCGGGACAATACCAGGACAACACCCGGCCAATACCCAGACAATACCAGGACAGTACTGGGACAATACCCGGTTTGTTTTATTGAAGACACCTCTAGAGCACATTGATTTTTATCATCGGTTTTTTAACATCAAACAAATGGTCAGTCTGACATATTTCTTGTGAGGAAACCCACTGCCACTATATAGGCTACTCTTTCTGATAAGCAGCGGGGGTCTCTTATATGCACTTTCACACAGACAGGACAGCACATACCACAGCCTTTGATGAACCAGTTGTGGACCACTGGTTGGAACGGAAAATAGTCTAAACTGCAAATGTATGAGTCCACTGAGCAGGATCGATAGGATGACCAACACCTTCACAGGTGGACACTCTACCACCTGAGCTACGTCCCACTATCTGTATCAATTTTCTAAGTCACTGGCTGGGTTTCGAACTGCCGACCTTCTGCGGTGGAAGCCTGCGCTCTACCATTTCGGTGCGTTCACATTGTGCATTGACACTTGTGGCAGGAACGCGGAGAGACGCGGATGCCCAGACATAACAGAACGTGCTATACGGCGTGATAGTACACGCCCAGTACATTGCAAGATACGCAATACTTATTGCCCTCTGTGTGCAATAGCACAAATGCCATTTTCGGAGATGTATTACTAAGAGTTTGCTAACCGGCTGTAACTTGTAAGTGGTGCAGATGTATTGAGAAATCTAAGATCAGAAAAACGCACTCATGCCAATATATCTTGCATAGCTATTTTTACATCGTTCCTTTTTTAGTACGGTGAGGCTTCTTTGTTGGTTGCATTGTTGCCGTTTTGCTGTGAGATTTCTGTGACACGTATTCAGTAATAAACCTCAGGAATCGATATGCCCCCCCCCCCCCCCATCATACACCTCGCCTTCAAATATAGCGCTGTCCTCCCGGGGAGACTTGGGCGCCATCTAGAGGTGTCCACCTGATTACACGATTGGGCAGTGACCTTCTCAGCTTGTGACATATGGTAAGCAGGCGCACCCCCACACCCTCCACACACACTGCTACTCAGACATACCCCCACTCACACACACACTGTTACCTAGACAGTGACACGCTCCTAAAGGCCCTGTCACATTACGGCGTATGCACACACCTCCCCACCCACCTACACCACTCCCCACCTCACACACACACCTCCCCACCCACCTACACTACTCCCCACCTCACACACACCTCCCCACCCACCTACACTACTCCCCACCTCACACACACCTACCCACACACCTACACTACTCCCCATCTCACACACACACCTCCCCACCCACCTACACTACTCCCCACCTCACACACACTCCCCACCCACCTACACTACTCCCCACCTCACACACACACCTCCCCACCCACCTACACTACTCCCCACCTCACACACACCTACCCACACACCTACACTACTCCCCACCTCACACACACCTCCCCACCCACCTACACTACTCCCCACCTCACACACACACCTCCCCACCCACCTACACTACTCCCCACCTCACACACACCTCCCCACCCACCTACACTACTCCCCACCTCACACACACCTACCCACACACCTACACTACTCCCCACCTCACACACACACCTCCCCACCCCCCCACCCACCTTACACTCTACCCAACTCCCACCCACACATACCCCACACACCTACACCTACTCCCCACATCACACACACAACCTCCCCACCCACTCTACCACCACTCCCCACCTCACAACCACCAACCTCCCCACCCACCTACACTTATCCCACCTCACACACTCACCTACCCACACACTACACTACTCCCACCGCACACACACACCTCCCCACCCACCTAACACTTCCCCACCTCAACACACACACCTCCCCACCCATCCTACAATACTCCCCACCTCACACCCACACCTCCCCCACCCACCGACACCTCTCCCCATCTCATGTCACACACCTCCCAGCCACCCTACACCATCCCATCTCACACGCACAACCCTCCCCACCCCACCTACACACTCCCCACCTCACACACACACCTCCCCACCCACCTACACTATGCTTCACCCTCACACCTACACACGCCTCCACCACCTACGCTACTCCCACCTCACCAACACCTTCCCCTCCCACCTACACCACTCTCATACATATATATATACTCTCCCTCCACCCCACCTACACTACTCCCCACCTCATCTACAACTCCACCCACCTACACTACTCCCCACCACACACACTGGTCACATCCCCACAAACTCAATACTCCCACCTCACCCCCCACCTTTAATACCACACGCCAACTAACTCCCCACCACACACACACCTCCCCCCCCACCTCACTACTCCCCACACCTCACACACTCCCCACCCACAACACTACTCCCCACCCAACACACACCTCCCCTCCCACCTACACTACTCCCCACTCATGCCCACACTCCCCACACACCTACACAACTCCCCACCTCACACCACACCTCCCCACCACCTACACTACTCCCCACCACACACACACCTCCTACACCACCTTACACTACTCCACACTTCATGCAAACCTCCCACCACCTACACTACTCCCTCACTCCACAGTCTATCTCACACCTCCCCACCCACCTACACTACTCTCCCCACCTCACAACACACCTCCCCACCCACCTACACTACTCCCCCAACACTCCACACACACACCCTCCCACCACCGTCATACTACCACCACACACACACCTCCCCACCCACATACACCACTACCCACCTCACACACACAACCTCCCACCCACCTCACTACTCCACACCTCACACACACACCTCCCCACCCACCTACACTACTCCCCACCTCACACACACCTACCCACACACCTACACTACTCCCCATCTCACACACACACCTCCCCACCCACCTACACTACTCCCCACCTCACACACACCTCCCCACCCACCTACACTACTCCCCACCTCACACACACACCTCCCCACCCACCTACACAACTCCCACCTCACACACACCTCCCCACCCCTACACTACACGCCACCACACACACACCCTCCACACCTACACAACTCCCCACCTCAACACACCTCCCCACCCCCTACACTACTACCCACCTCACCACACACCTCCCCACCCACCTACACTACTACCCACCACACACACCACCCCCCCACCCACCTACACTACTCCCACCTCACACCCACACCTCCCCACCCACCTACACTACTCCCACCTCAACCACACAACCTCCCACACCACCTACCACTACTCCCCACCACACACACACACCTCCCCACCCACCTACACTACTCCCCACCTCACACACACACCTCCCCACCCACCTACAATGGAATCTAAATACCCAACATTAATGCCATTGCGTTTAGTACCTGCTTGACCTGAGTGAGGCGCTCCCTGCAGTGTGTGCAGCCTCCCCCACCCCCCACCCCACACACAGACACCCCGAGTGTGGGCCGTGACGATGCATGTTGCTGGAGTTCAGATCACACTTTGCCGCGCGTTACAATGGTTTAGATAACATGTCCTGAAATACTACGAGCTGCACTTGTATGTGAAGCCAGTTTCTTTAGTTGCATGGTCCGATTGTTTTGAGTTTCTCGCTTTTTCTGAGATAAATATAAAAGGTTGTTCATTATAATCTACCTTACTTTAGCTTGAAGTAACTTTCATTTTAGATCGCCAACTTTTTAGATATTTGAAATGGAAACATGCTAAATTAATTTTGGCAAGCTTGCCAAAATTGTATTACCATAGGCTTCTGCAGTAACAGGTTCTATTAATTGACTCAGTAACCCCTTATATGTAATGACACATGTTTAATAAGTGCACCAGCATCTAAGTTAGATATGTAGAATTAAATCTAGATAATTCTTTTGGTTTTGAAAATGTTATGTTTTCATCGGAGTATGCAGCTTTAATGTGGCAGGTTTACTTTGTCATACGAATACTGCGGATCCTGCGATGTAGGTTTCATTTTAGTATTGTTTAGGTGGACAAATAGTGTCTGGTTGGATATCTGTTTGTGTTACGTTAAAGCGTGAGCGTATTCAGTTCAAGTGTCCCAGAAAATCGGCCACAGTAAGAACAGAAACTTCTCTTCTGCGATTTGCAAGACTTCAAATTGCAGCCACCAATGACAGCAGTCCATGAGTTCAAAGAGATGTCACGTTGAACCCTGACAGGAGGCAGGCAGATGAAGCCGCATGTAGAGATGTGCCACTGTTACTTCCTACCTTACCAGCAATGAGGGCGGAATGGTACAGACGACTCACCTGTGAGGGTACAAACAGAGGCGAGAGGTTAGGTGAAATCAATAGGATGTATGTCAGAAACAATCATATATGGTACATCTTCCCATTTATCTTCATATTGCACCCTCTCATCTTGACAGTTTCTATTTGCTTGTGTTTGCTTTTATTGTCAATGGCCAGTGTGTACATTTGTTGTACTGTCTTTTTACTCAGCCTTTTTGCTTCTGTCCTGATTGGCCTGATTGACACTTTGTTATAGACTTTTTTGGTTTATAGAGTTCTCTTTTTTTGGAAAAGTTCTTTTTTCTGCAATTCTTTTTCTAGTTGGAGTCTGATGCTCCTTGGCCTATCTAGGTATTTTTCATTGTTCTGTGTGGGTGCCTCTTCAGTCTTCTTGTTTTGGCTTTTGCCTCCTGTCTGCTCCATGTCTGCCTCACTTTTTTCAGTGTTTTGTCATTTTGTTTTTGTTTTTTTCCCTAGACGGTAGGCTTTAGTCACTACCGTCCATCCAAAGTCGCAGTCCCCTTCGCTCAGCATTTCTGTGATTGTTTTCTCCATGTTTTCATCCTCTTTTTCAGGGATACCATGCACGACAACGCTGAGCTTTTTTGTTTTTGTGTTTTTGTGTCTGTTTTGGTTTTTGGGCTGGATTGGTGGGCATTTTATTTATTTCAGTGGGTGTTTTCCTTGCATTGTTTGTGGCTATGCTGGCATTGGTGTTGTTTTCTTTTGTTTTGAGTTTTTCATACTCTGCTTTCTACCATGAGCACTCTATTTGTAGAGTGTTATATGCGATTTGGAGTGCCTGTAGCCTGCTCTCATATTTATTGTCGGCATCATTGCCGTTTGTTTTTGTTTTGTTCTTTCGGTTGGCGTTTCTGGTTGCGCCCATGTCTTTTCCCGTGTTATTTTCATCTTCATTTTTGTGGCTTTCTCATGTGAGTTCCTCTTTTACTGTCTGGATTACCAGTTTCGCTATATCATCCTTGCTTAGCTGCTGACTTATGCTTGCAGCTGTTTTTGCGATGTATTTGGAGTTTTGGTCATTTCCGGCCATTTTTTAACGGCCATTTCCACCTGCTTTGATTTTTCCTCCTTTTTGTGTAGATTTCCTCCTATGAGCTGGTGTACATACCTTGATACGTATCCTGCCGTATCCCTGGGTGCTTATGCATGGAAATCTGTGTGGTTTTGGGTGGTGTGCACTGTTTACAGGATGGTACAGGCCTCCTCCTAGCCATTTCCCACCATTTTTAAAGGTCTCCCTATTGTTTAGTTTTTTCCCTTTATTCCTCCTCCTTATATCTTGTTATACATCACAGGATACATATCCTCTGTATCCGTGTGTTCTTATGTGTGTATCCGCACATTTTGGTGGTTGTAGCCATACTTAGGACAAACCCGATAGAGACGTTACGACATGTTTGTTCTGGTCGCCATTTTGCTATTTTGTGAAATGGTCGTCAAATTGCTAGTAACAGTGGCTGTTCACGACAGTAGCTCCCCATGCGGGCAGATGGGGAACCAGTGGGGTGTCCGCGCTACTAAACAATTAAAGTTGGAATTAAACGCCGGTCATTCTCCGGTGCCAATGAGTCCCGGAGGTTGGACACGGAGCCGCCGGTCACCTGTCGGGGGCCACTCACTAACATATCGCCGACTATACCGGTGAACGTCTATGAAAACAGGACGTTCCAGCCCAAAATCTAAATTGGCAGAGAGAGTGGGGCCCGTTGACTTTGTTAACTGTAAATATGTTACTAAGCTGCTGAGGGACTTATTTATTACTGATTTTGTGTCATTTTTATTTTCATTAAAGTCATTTTGGCCGCTTTTAAGTTCAGGTAGCTTAGCAGCTTAGCCTTATTGATGGGGCAGGTGGATGTGGGTGTGAGGGTGGGTGTGGGTGTAGGTGTGGGTGTGAGGGTGGATATGGGGGTGGGGGGGGTTTGGGTGTGGTGACAGGGTGAGTGTGGGGGTGGGTTAGGGTGGGGGTGTGTAGTGGGTGTGGGTGTGAGGGTGTGGGTGTGAGGGTGTGGGTGTGAGTGTGGTGGTGGGTGTGGATGGGTGTCTGGGTTAGGGTGTGGGTGTGAGGGTGTATGTGGGTGTGAGGGTGGGGTGAGGGTGGGTGTGGGTGTGGGTGTGGGTGTGGGTGTAGGTGTAGGTGTGAGTGTGAGAGTGGGTGTGGGATGGGTGCGGGGGTGGATGTGAGGGTGGGTGTGGGTGTGAGGGTTGGTGTGGGTGTGAGGGTGGGAGTGAGGGGGTGAGTATGGGTGGCGGGGTGTGGGTGTGGTGTGGGTGTGGTGTGGGTGTGGTGAGGGTGGGTGTGGATGTGGGTGTGGGTGTGGGTGTGAGGGGTGTGTGAAGCATGAATAGACTACATCACGGTTCCGAATGCGCATGCGCTGAAAAGGGCGCCGGGAGCAAAGCAAAGGTTTTTTTTCAAAATAAATAGAAATACATAACAATTGGGCAGAAACATTTATGCACACATGCATTATAATGATGTGATGAATATAGCTAGAACAAAACTAGCCATAGTTAAACATTTGGGGCTAAGAAACATACAATTCCACACAAAACAATCAGGGATATCCACATCACCATTCTTAATTCTTTTTCTAAATATTAAAATGCCAAATGTGTCAACATATACTTGTATCAGAGAAATATATAACTAATATCTGATTAAACCTACTCATTTTCTAGTTCTACATATGTCATTAACCATAGGATATAAATAAAAACATGAATAAAATAAGTAAAACTGACTCTGGCTATGGATCTAACACTAGTCTGAGTGCCTAGATTTGTTTAAATCTAGATGCACATGACATAAGATGTGCTGATTATATTGATGTAAATGCAATGCTGGATAAAAGATTAATAACTTACTTTATTGTATATATATTTTTAGTTGGTATTCTATGTTTGAAACAAGAGCTGAGATGAGCTGAAACTAGCACATTTCATAGCTGCACCCAGTGTATTAGCATGTGGCATGTGCTTCTCCCTGGTTTGTTTTGCTCTAATGCATCCCACAATGCACCGCGCAGCTGGAACTGTGATGTAGTCTATACTCACTTCAAGATTATTACATAATCGTGTAACTTTACAAGGAAGTGTCCAGCCTTAAAGGTGTGTGCGGCCGGTTGCACACACAGACTTTATAGGTTCCGTGTGAAACAGACGCGTCCTTGTATTTGCATTCTCACGTACAGTTTACATGGCCAGTACATGAAGGGGTAGATCCTAAACCAGCCCTATCCCGGGGCATCTCACGGGTGGAACCACATTCAGGGACTCCTGACCTCCAGGAATTCCACCTTTGACCTCAGACCACCCTGCAGGCCTACCTGGTGCTCGAGGTTACTCCGCCCTGTACTGGGTTAGTGGAGGGACCAGTGTAGGGTTGTGGATTGGCGTCCCACAGCATGTGGTGTCCAGACACCTACTGGAGGACCACCCTCCCCCCCCCCCCCGGGGTATCTCCAGTGTTAACCGCGCGCCGTTACCCACCCGGCGTCTCTTTGGAGTAAATGTCGCCTGATGTTGGAATATGTTCGTAAGTGTCACTGACACCCATATGCTGTTTAACGCCACAAGTAACGTAAATGTTGTTTGGTGTTGGAAGATGTTCACAAGTGTCAGTGACACCCATATGCTGTTTAACGCCACAAGTAACGTAAATGTTGTGTGGTGTTGGAAGATGTTCACAAGTATCACTGACGTCTGTATGCTATTTAACACCACAAGTAAAGTAAATGTGTCTGGTGTTGGAAGATGTTCACAAGTGTCACTGACACCCATATGCTATTTAACTCCACAAGTAACGTAAATGTTGTCTGGTGTTGGAAGATGTTTGCAAGTGTCACTGACACCCATATGCTATTTAACTCCACAAGTAACGTAAATGTTGTCTGGTGTTGGAAGATGTTCACAAGTGTCATTGACACTCGTATGCTAATTAACTCCACAAGTAACGTAAATGTTGTCTGGTGTTGGAAGATGTTCACAAGTGTCACTGACACCCTTATGCTATTTAACTCCACAAGTAACGTAAATGTTGTCTGGTGTTGGAAGATGTTCACAAGTGTCACTGACACCCTTATGCTATTTAACTCCACAAGTAACGTAAATGGGTCTAGTGTTGGAATATGTTCACAAGTGTCGCTGACACCCATATGCTAATTAACTCCACAAGTAACGTAAATGTTGTCTGGTGTTGGAAGATGTTCACAAGTGTCACTGACACCTGTATGCTATTTAACTCCACAAATAACGTAAATGTTGTCTGGTGTTGGAAGATGTTCACAAGTGTCACTGACACCCATATGCTATTTAACTCCACAAGTAACGTAAACCACTTGGAAATGTTCACAAGTGTCACTGACACCATATGTATTTAACTCCACAAGCGTAAATGTTGTCTGGTGTTGGAAGATGTTCACAAGTGTCACTGACACCCATATGCTAATTAACTCCACAAGTAACGTAAATGGGTCTAGTGTTGGAATATGTTCACAAGTGTCACTGACACCCGTATGCTATTTAACTCCACAAATAACGTAAATGTTGTCTGGTGTTGGAAGATGTTCACAAGTGTCACTGACACCCATATGCTATTTAACTCCACAAGTAACGTAAATGTTGTATGGTGTTGGAAGATGTTCACAAGTGTCACTGACACCTGTATGCTATTTAACTCCACAAATAACGTAAATGTTGTCTGGTGTTGGAAGATGTTCACAAGTGTCACTGACACCCATATGCTATTTAACTCCACAAGTAACGTAAATGGGCCTAGTGTTGGAATATGTTCACAAGTGTCACTGACACCCCTATGCTATTTAACTCCACAAGTAACGTAAATGTTGTCTGGTGTTGGAAGATGTTCACAAGTGTCACTGACACCCATATGCTAATTAACTCCACAAGTAACGTAAATGGGTCTAGTGTTGGAATATGTTCACAAGTGTCACTGACACCCGTATGCTATTTAACTCCACAAATAACGTAAATGTTGTCTGGTGTTGGAAGATGTTCACAAGTGTCACTGACACCCTTATGCTATTTAACTCCACAAGTAACGTAAATGTTGTATGGTGTTGGAAGATGTTCACAAGTGTCACTGACACCCATATGCTATTTAATGCCACAAGTAACGTAAATGTTGTCTGGTATTGGAAGATGTTCACAAGTGTCACTGACACCCATATGCTATTTAACGCCACAAGTAACGTAAATGTTGTATGGTGTTGGAAGATGTTCATAAGTGTCACTAACACCCATATGCTATTTAACGCCACAAGTAACGTAAATGTTGTCTGGTCTTGGAAGATGTTCATAAGTGTCACTAACACCCATATGCTATTTAACTCCACAAGTAACGTAAATGTTGTCTGGTCTTGGAAGATGTTCATAAGTGTCACTAACACCCATATGCTATTTAACGCCACAAGTAACGTAAATGTGTCTGGTGTTGGAAGATGTTCACAAGTGTCACTGACACCCATATGCTATTTAATGCCACAAGTAACGTAAATGTTGTCTGGTATTGGAAGATGTTCACAAGTGTCACTGACACCCATATGCTATTTAACTCCACAAGTAACGTAAATGTTGTATGGTGTTGGAAGATGTTCGTAAGTGTCACTAACACCGTGTGCTAGTTAAAGTAGCATAGTCCGATGGTTTTGAATTTGTGTATTTTTTCTGAGATAAATATATTAGATCGATCACTAGTAGTAGTATATACTTTACATTAGTTCAAAGTTACTTTTATTTTAAAACTGTGACACCATTTTTTTTTTATAATAATTTTTTTATTGAGGCTGTATTTATACTGTCCATAGCATATAAGCCCGGGTATCCAGGCTTGTTCTCAATGCTGGCCAAAGACTTCTGCAGTAACAGGTTCTGTTAAATTGACTCAATATTGCCTTCTACGCAGAAACAAATGCTTAAAAGTGCATCAATATCTAAGTTAGATATGTCAAATCAAATCTAGATATTTGGTTTGGTTTTGAAAATTTGATATTTCATCAGACTATGCAGATTAACTCCACAAGTAACGAAAATGTTGTGTGCTATCATGTTGAACTGCCTATGTATGATCAGTGCCCGACGACCCACCACACATGACGTAAAAACTCAATAAAACCTATCGTCATTCCTTCTGAGAAAATATATTTGATATTGATTTCCGCCTTCGATGAGCGGAAAGAAAGGCGTGTTTGTAGGACATTAAGACCCAACAGTCAACCAACTGTTTAATTTGAAGTAACTTTTATACCAGCATACATAGGCTTCAGTTGTTTGTTTGTTGTTTTACGTCCTCGCAACATCTAAACTCATATCAGGACGGGGAGCCTTCAGTAATAAAAGGTTCTATTAAATAGGCTTCAATAATAACAGGTTCTATTAAATTGACTCAGTATTCCCTTCAATGCAGCAACGTATGGTTAACAAGTGCACCAATGTCTAAGTTGATTATGTAAGTTCAAATCTAGATGAGTGTCTTACTCTTAGTTTTGAAAATGTGATAAATCATCGGATTATGCAACTTTAAAGCTGCATAGTCAGTGGTCGATTAGAGTTGCATAATATTAATAAATGACAAAATGATTATATTTTCTGGAACAGAGCATTAAAGGGCCTGTCACACTATGACGTATGGCATCAATGCGTGCCCAACGTACAACAATTTGCCAGTATGTTGGCATTCATCAAACTTTTCAGGGGCCGGGGATAAAAATGGGCGTACACACAATGTAACACCATGTAACACAACATACGTAACATATGCAGAACGTCTCCTCTGACCTATTGCTAGCGTATGAGAAAGTTTATGTGCCTCGCAAAACGTTTGCAAAACATTCACCAAACGCTTGCATATGCTCACGGCACGCTGACCAACGTTACATACATTACTTCATCGTTAGAAGTATGGCATATAAGTAAAGTACGCTGGAGATACGGCAAGCACACGTTTGAAGTACGTTAGGAGTACATTATGCATCCGTTGGCTGTACGCGGACTGCGCGATCCCAACAGGCTGAACGTACGGCTAACGTGTTCCAACCTATCCCTCCAACCCCTAATGTGTGCATAATGTACGCCGACATACGGTGAGTGTTTGCCAAGCGGATGAGAAAAGTATGAGCCATACGGCGACATACGTTGACAATTTTGAACATGCACAAACATCTTTAGCGGCTCGACCCACACCATCCTATGACGACCTATGATGCCATATCCTAAGCGTACCCGATGTATGCCCAATGTATACGTAGCATATGATGCTGTATGCTGACGTGTTGGTTGAAAATCGCATACGTAAGTATACGCTAAGGCCATACGTCGTAGTGTGACAGCCCCTTTACCAACATTTGATTCTACATATGCATCTGAAATACCAGGGTGCTTATGAAATATTTATGAAACACTAAGTCTAAGGTGAATTTACCCTCTTTTTTTTTTAGCAACGTTTGTGTGCTCAAATAAAATCTCTTTTTCCCTGATGATTTAAAATTATACTCGACACTTTATACGTGTATTAGATGAACGCTTGCCCACAGGGCCGGGTTGGTGCAGGGTGGGGGGCTGCTGGTTGGCGATGAGTTAGCAGGTGAGGGACTCCCTGTGAGCGATATTAGGGCTCACGCGGGAGGGGGGGACGGCAATCCTCCACGGCTTGATCTCTGTCTAAACCACACCACCATCTGCACATGCAGTGTGACAGGTGTGAACAGCCAACCAGACCTCCATCTGCACGTGAGAGGTGTGAACGGCCAACACTATAAAGCCGGACCGCCACAAGGCAGTGCCCTTCATTTACTTTCCCCTATTTAAAAGAAGACGGGCGGTTAGTGCGGGTGTGGGGGGTTGGGGTGTGGGGGTGTGGAGGTGTGGGGATGCGAGGATGTTCGGTGTGTGGGGGTGTGAGGTGTGCGGGTGTGGGGGTGTGCGGGTGTGGGTGTGGGGGTGTGTGGGGTTGGGGTTGTGCAGGTGTGTGAGTGTGGGGGTGTGGGGGGGTGTGGGGGTGTGGTGTGGGTATGTGGGTGTGTGGTGTGCGTGTGTGTGGTGTGCGGGTGTGCGGGTGTGGGGATGTGCGGGTGTGCATGTGTGGAGGTCTGGGGATGCGCGGATGTTCAGTGTGTGTGGGTGTGAGGTGTGCGGGTGTGGGGGTGTGCGGGTGTGTGTGGGTGTGGGGTTGTGCAGGTGTGGGAGTGTGGGGGTGTGGTGTGGGTATGTGGGTGTGTGGTGTGCGTGTGCGCGTGTGGGGGGTGTGAGGGGTGTGCGGGTGTGGGGGTGTGGAGGTGTGGGGATGCGGTGTGGGGTGTGCGGCTGTGGGGGTGTGGGGGTGCGGGTGTGGCTGTGCGGGTGGGGGTGTGCGGGGTGGGGGGACGGGGATGTGTGTGGGGGTGTGCAGGTGCGGGTGTGGGGGTGTGTGGGTGTGGGGGTGTTGAGGTGTGGGGTGTGTGGGTGTGAGGTATGCAGATGTGCGGGTGTGGCTGTTAGGAAATCGACTAACTCAAAGCTAAATTCCATGTACATTCCAGACTACCGCTGGGTTAGAGGAGGAAGACGAGAAGAGGGCCTCAAATAAAACATGATGGCACGAGAGCAGTTACTAACTGTCGGTTTACTTCTCAAATTTAAACAAATTTAAATACATCAAAGAGAAGGGCGATGTGGTGCCTGGGTTAACAAAGCATTTGGTTACGAAGCGTTAACTTAGATTAACTCATCTGGCTGACGATGAATTGATTGACGATAGCTGATGATGATTTGATTGATGATAGCTGATGATGAGTTGATTGACGATAGCTGATGATGATTTGATTGACGATAGCTGACGATGATTTGATTGACGATAGCTGACGATGATTTGATTGACGATAACTGACGATGATTTGATTGACGATAGCTGATGATGATTTGATTGACGATAGCTGACGATGATTTGATTGATGATAGCTGATGATGATTTGATAGACGATAGCTGACGATGAGTTGATTGACGATAGCTGACGATGATTTGATGTGTACGCTACATTACCACCAGATCACTGCTGGTTGTGGGCAGTCCCTATGTACCCTACTTTACCACCAGCTAAAAAATTGAACCTCCCCTTGTAATAAAGATTCCTCCCCGTCCTGCTGTCTGTCCCCAACAACCGCCTCCCGCCTCCCGCCCCCCCCCCCTCCCCCCCCCCCCCCCCGCCCTTCACGGCTTCAGCTGGTCCCCAAGGCGGGCCAGGTGTATAACTGTTCCAGTGCTACCTTGCTAGGAAAGTGGCAGCTGTGATATAATCTACAAGTATATCATGACCATCAGCAACTATGGACAGCTTTTCTTGTTATTGTAATTTTTGTTTGTTTTCCCTGTCATCCAAAAAAAACCATATATGAGCGAATAATGCCTGCTTGGTGGCGGGTCCGTAGGTGTGGGTGCATGTCTGCCACCTGGTGCCCGAGCCTTCCGCTGCTCACCAGGTGTCGCCCCGGGCAACAAGTCCGTTATAAGCGACCGGGGGGGGGCCCCCCCACCACACACACGCCTTAACCCCCCCCCCCCCGGGGTTCCCCTAGGTCAGGCCCAGCTCTACCTCTCAACCCGTGACCCCGGTGTTTGTTGGTAGGCACCCGCCCTCGCCCCCCGCCCCGGCCACATCCCCCCGATCCCCGTACCCTGTCACCCGCCACCCGCTTGTGTGTATGTTGTTTTAGGGGAGTTTTCAGTCGCATTGGTGCGCTGAAGGCTGCAAATCTGCAGCACTGTATGGGCACCGCTGAAAGCAGTCCCATGTGGTCAGGAGTTGGCTTCCGATGGGTAGTGCTCCGAGAAATGGGGGGGGGGGGGGGGAAGAGGAAGGAAAAAGGCAGCCTCAGAGCCCAAACACAGGCCTCTGAGAGGGCCAGGGGAGGGTGGGTGGTTGGTGTAGTTTTACGCCCCAGTAAGACCCTAGGCCATACCAGGACTTTCACCGACTTGTGACAGCGTGCACTCATGGCGCCTTTATAATGCTGCCCCTCTGTGAAATCAGACCGCCGGTACCATGACCTGATGTCCTGTCCCACACAGTCACATTATCCTGAAACTGTGCGCCCAGTCCTGTCCTGACCTCATAACGCCAAGCGCCTAGCAGCAAAAGGTACCTATTTTATAAGTCATTGGTTTGACTCGACCAGGATCCAAACTTCAGTCCCTCCAGATTCACCAGTATGCACAGTAAGTCCAGCCAAGGCCAGAGGAAGAAGTGAGTATGGAATTAGTTAGGCAGTGGGTGGAATTACCTGTTAGTTGTTAGTGAAAATTAGTGGTTAGTTGATAGTATGTCAGGTATGGGGACGAGTTGGGGCCTGCTACTCCTCAGTGTCAGAGTCTGGGTGACCGACAGCGTTGATGATATCTGCGTTCTGGAAGTAGAAGTGAGCAAGTGCATTTCAGGATGGCTTGGAAATCCTGGAGAGGATGGTCAGAGCAGCCCTATTGTCGCTGAGTAGGCAGTTAGAGTCCTCCATGAAGTCACTGATGGGAGATCTGTCGATGGTGCCATATGAGGTGAGTACATGGGCCACATTGAAGATCTTAGTGCCACAGCGACAACGCTGGAGGTTGGGGACATCAATTCAACAGTAGCCAGTCCTGAAGTGGTTGATGGCGACTTGGGTAGAAGCTGGAATGCCGACTGAATGGGGGATGTTAGTTCTGACCAGGGTGTAAAATTGTCCGATTTGATACATGTGAACCGAGGTGAAATGACTATAATAAATTGCAAACTGTCTATATAATGATAAATGTTAAAATATAAAAACCCGAAAGGCATATGGAGGATGTATGAAATTGGTAAACTATTATTCATTGAGTATAGAATTTGTATAATTGAATAGTCTTTGGAGGGAGTGTCACTTCCGAGCTTGGCTAAGAACAGTCTTTGGAAGAGTCACCTCACATGCTCCCTCCCCCCCCACATGGTATTGTTATGATCATTGACCACTGCATTGTATTCTAATTGGAGGATTAAGTCATGTGACCACTGCATTGTACTGTGATTGATGAATGGAATCATGTGACCACGGCCATCTTGAATTCTGGAAAACCTATATAAGCCAATAAATTGAAGAGTCTCACTCTCTTACTTGTCACTCTTACCCTGTTTTCCTTCATTACCTGTAGTGCTTTCATTTGACCTATTTACACCACCCACACCACCAGCCGGCACGTTTACAAGGGTGTTTCCAGAGCCAGCTTATTGAATAAGGGTTCCCTACTTGTTCCTTCTGTGTGGCACATTCCCAGAGTTGGTGGTCAGTTTGGTGATGGAGGAGTAGATGGCTGTCTCCACATCTGCTTGGTTAGCACCGGCTAGAGTGGCACAGTCGGCCTGGTCATTACCATAGAGTCCTATAAGGCAGGGGACCCACAGCAGGACTGTGGTGAGGAGTCCCTGAAATCTGGTCAAGATTATAATCTGGATCACGTCGGCAAGGGAGTGTTGGGAATTTGGGTGGGCGATCTCTTTGATGGCATTCAGAGAGTCGGTAATGATGATCGCACTTGAGTTGTGGAGGTCTTCGAGGGCCAAGTGAATGGCGGTGAGCTCGGTATCGAGAGTGGAAGCAAAGTCTGACACCCTGGAGTTATTCTTTGTGTTGGAGAAGGGGATGAAGATTCCGGCTCCGGCTCTATCTGATGTTGGGTTAAGGGAGCCATAGGTGTAGACCATCTTAGTGAGGGGGAAGGCCGCCTTTGCCTGAGTTATGGCCTCGAGAGCTAGGGAGTGGAGTTCTGCAGTGGTGTAAACCGCCTTGGCAGCAAGTAGGTTTGAGTATGTACTATATAATATATTACATAGGATATAGTTTATATTATATAATAGAGTGTATAGTAATACTTATAGTATATATTACATATGGCATATATTCTAAGGATCTGCAAGAATATACATATATTTATATGTATACAATTTTGACTTGCTATTGACATACGAAGGCATGGATTTACACCTTGAACCTATGTAGATTTGGGTAATGCTTGGAAGATCAAAGTGATCAAAGTCAAAGGTGCACTTTGCACTGGGCACCTCTTCCATGCCCCCCGCCACCCCCCTGGGACACTCTCCCTGACACCTCCTCCGGCCCCCTTGACACACCCTCCCCCCTGAGACACACATACACCCCCTGACACACACTGCCCCCCACCCCCACCCCCCTGTCTCCCCCCCCCCCCGACACCCCGCGCCTCGCCCGTCTCCACCACCAGGGGGCGCAGCTGTTCCAACACGCCCGTGTGGGTGTTTACCTCTCGCTTTACCGTTGTTCTCACGGCTGAGGCTGAGGCCGGCCTGCAGGCTGTGGTCAGTCACTGCGCATGTGCACGGCTTCAACGAAACTCCGGGCTGAAGTCTGGGTAATGCCTTGCAGACACCTGCCGACAAACTGCGGTCAGTGCACGGCTTTCTCCACGAAACCCTGGGTTCGCGAAGTAGGGTTAACGCCTACAAACCGCACGTGAAGTCGACGCCTGTTGTCGAAATGCAGGGTGACCGGGTCAGTAGAGCGCTGATCGCAAGTGTATGAGGTGTTGGGTTCAATCCCCGGCCGAGTCAAACGATAGACTTATCTTTCTTGTTAGATTTCCTGGCGCTTCGCATGGACTGGTTGGCTCAGACAGAGTCAGGATAATGTCTCTGAGTGTGGGGGGGGGGGGGGGATCAGACTGGCAGCATTCTACCCCGTGCGGCAGCATTATACGCCAGCAATGTCCCCGTGTACCAACCAGCCATGTCCCCGGTACCAAACATGTCTCTGGTACCAGCCATGTTCCCGAATACCAGCCAAGTCCCCATGTAATATAACTGGAAGCCCGGCCGTCAGAGCCCCACTTACTCCTCCCAGGTGCATTCTGAAAACTGTCTGTCAGTTTACACCTGATGCCCCTCTCCAACAAACTCATCTGTAATATATCTACTGTATCTCTCATAAGGCAGAAAGGGAAGACAAGTCATACAAGATGGACAGTGAAGAAGTTGTGCTTTATTGGCATCAACTAGTTATAATATTGCTGGGTTGTTCCGGACGTCAGAAGACCAGATAATATCATACATTCCCCCCATTCTATCATACCTGATGCCACTCTCAAACAACTCATAAGGAAGGAAGGGAAGACAAGTCACACAAGATTGACAGTAAAGAAGTTGTGCTTTATTGGCATCAACTCCTGTTAACCTGCTAGTGACCTATCACCCTGACCCCTTACCTTCTGTCCACACAGAGTCTCATTACCTCTAAATGTATGTCTATGAATCAGTGCCTACAGCCCATTGAACCGGAGTCCCCTGGTTGTTGCACACACCTCAATTTGGATATATGAAAGGTGGTAGCATCAGGCAGAGTGTCTGGGGTCCTGCTCTAGAGTAGGTGTGTCTCACTCAAGAGGCAGGAGTAGAGTAATCTCTCCAGTGTGTCTGGAGCAGTTTCTTGAATAATTAATATCAAAGTGAGGCTAGTGTGGTCAGGTGGTCAAGGGAGTGCAGGTGACTGAGCATCCCACAGCCAGCCCAATCAGGCACCCTCTACAGCCTGGGGGGCGACACCCCAATATGGGCAGCTGTCACTCAACCCCAGCTGTAGGTGGTGTCCATAATGTATGCAGAATGGCTGGTGTGCATGCCCATCGGCCCTGTGGTAACAGGTAGTTGCAGACAGTTACAATAAATATATATACATTAAAAATATCCTTCTCTTGCACTTGACTGGTGCATAGAGGGAACATTTCACCAAACATTAACTGTCTCTTACATAGGAACATCTCATCATAATCTCAGGCACTATGTATTAACATATATTTCACATAGCCTAATATGTCACACACCGAGTGGGGCACCCATTGCTTTTCTATTACTCCGTCGCCCAAATATAATAATGCGCTCTGCCAATATATCATTCCGACCAGAAAATCCGTATATTTTTAAACCCAGGTACCACCCATGTCCCGGGTACAACCCATGTCCCCAGGTACCACCCATGTCCCGGGTACCACCCATGTCCCCAGATACCACCCATGTCCCCAATACGAGCCATGTCCCCAGTACCAGCCATGTCCCCAGTACTAGCCATTTCCCCAGTACGAGCCATGTCCCCAGTACGAGCCATGTCCCCAGTACGAGCCATGTCCCCAGTACCAGCCATGTCCCCGAATACCAGCCATGTCCCCAGGTACCAGCCATGTCCCCGAATACCAGCCATGTCCCCAGTACCAGCCATGTCCCCAGTACCACCCATGTCCCCAGTACCAGCCATGTTCCCGAATGCCAGCCAAGTGACCGGGCACGACGAATTACGTAGAATTTGACATACTTAGGTAAATTCCCCCAATATCCGATGTCTACTTTTGTGCTTGGGGGTCGTTGAACAAATGCTGAGGTAATTTACATACAATTGACTGGGCTAACATACAAAACCGAGAAGCAGATAGGGGTTATTTAGCCCGATCGGAACGGACACTTGTCAGTAGGCAGCGTGCCAGACATTGCGGACAATAAAACAAATTTAAAAAATGTATTTGTTAAAATCAGGGTCAGTGGCACCAGATAAGCCTTTAGTAATAACAGAACTGGAGCCAATATTAATTTACTTATCTTACCACTGAGTCGGTATATTTCCCCATTTCCCACCACATTCTCTTGCTAAATAACGTTGCATCGTGAATCAGTCCCGACGCTTCCGATGACCTTCAAGGTCAAGGTCAAGGTGACGTATCTCTTCGTTACTACTCCGGAAGCTTATCGGAACCACCCAGACATGACGTCACCACTTCCCATGACATCTTACCACTACCCACGAGGTCACGTGTCCACTCGCCGATAAGAATTACGTCACTTCCGGTGGCGGTTGCGGCCGGAAGGTGGCAGTAGAATAAAACGTGTCTAATCTCTTGTGGGAGGCAGGCCTGCTGGGAAATGTCGTTCGTTTCGATAATTAGTGTTTTAATGGTCGGAACGATGCCCTCCCCCCTCCAACCCACCTTTACAAAAAAAGAGCATAGATCACACACAAGCCAAACAACATGCATTACAGTCGACAAATGGCATGTCTGTTCAAAGTTCAAACACATTGCACTTCGACAGTGGTTGGTTGTTGTTTTATTTCCTAGCAACATCTGAGATCATATCAGGACGGGTACCGACTTGTGACAGTGCACTCATGGCGACTTTATAGTACTGCCCCACTGGGAGACAAGGCAGCCGGCACCATGACCCGATATCTCACACAGCCATATTATCCTGATACTGTTCAACCAGCCATCCTTGTCCTATTTTAGTAATGACGAGCACCAGGCTAGGTAGCGACAAGTATCCATTTTTGTAAGTCATTGGTTTGTCTCGGCTGGGATTCGTACTACAGACCTTCCGCACGGGAAGCCTGTTCTCTACCGATTCGGCCACCACGTCCGGTAATTGGTTTGTTTTGTTTGTTTGTTGTTTTACGTCCTAGCAACATCTAAGGTCATATCAGGACGGGTACCGACTTGTGACAGTACACACTCATGGTGACTTTATAGTGCTGTCCCACTGGGAAACCAGGCCGCCGGCACCATGACCTGGTATCCCACTCAGTCACATTATCCTGACACTGAGCACACCAGTCCTTGCCCTATCCTAATAATACCGAGCGCCTGGCTAGGAAGCGACAAGTATCAATTTTAAAGTCATTGGTTTGACTCGACCGGGACTCGAACCCACGACCCCACGATCTACCAGCATGGGAGACGGACGCTCTAACTCATTCGGCCATCCCATCTGGTGGACAGTGAGTTTCTACGATTGCAAATCTATGATCGAGCTATATGTCCAATCGATGCATTCGTTGAATGACGTCCTCTATACTCTCCCAAAATGTCACTCTGCTATGAGTAAATTCCACTGAATATAACCAGGGCTTCATAATTCGGTGAGCTCCAAGCTCTATAGGGGTGCAGGCCGCCACTAGTGTCAACAGAGAACTTCGATTAAACGCTAATCCCCACAGCAGACGATATTAGTCATGCAAAAATGGAACCATCCACACATCATTTCACAAATCATACTCCATCATAGGTCAACATCATAGCTTTCCATTGATATAAGGCTCATTCTGATCGGCCGAGGCTCAGAAGATCAGCAACGTTTTTTTCTGGGAAGTCACAAATGCATCGCCAGTCTGGTGATATGGATATCAGCCTTAAACCTAAAGTGACTGATTGTTTTGTATGGAATTGTATGTTTCGTATCCAAAATGCTTAACTATGGTTAGTTTTGTCTTAACTATTTTCATTATATTATTATATTCCATGTGTGCATCCATGTGTATGCCAAATTGTTATGTATTTCTATTCATTTTGAATAACATTGAAGCTTACTCGACGGTCTTAATCTGGTGGAAATGCCGTTTGATTTTGATGCATGCACAGGGTGAAAGTGTATGTTTTAAACCCGCAAAGGTTTAAAACCGCAACATCAGACTGAGGCTGGAAGATGTCTAAGGCTGATTCGTGGTCGCAGTTTGCGTCAGGATGGAACCGTATCCACATCAGCGTATCCATAGCAACAGAGGCCCCAGTAGAACGGATGGAATGTTGGTGAAGTGAGCCCCAAAACTATGGCCTCATATCTATAGCAACACAAGCATGAGTAGAATGGGTGGAATATTGGTGAAGTGAGCCCCAAAACTATGGCCTCGTATCTATAGCAAAGCAGGCCCGAGTAGAACGGGTGGAATGTAGGTGAAGTGAGCCCCAAAACTATGGCCTCGTATCTATAGCAACGCAGGCCCGAGTAGAACGGGTGGAATGTAGGTGAAGTGAGCCCCCAAACTATGCCGTTGTATCTATAGCAATGCAGGCATGAGTAGAACGGGTGGAATGTAGGTGAAGTGAGCCCCCAAACTATGGCCTCGTATCTATAGCAACGCAGGCATGAGTAGAATGGGTGGAATGTAGGTGAAGTGAGCCCCCAAACTATGCCATCATATCTATAGCGACGCAGGCATGAGTAGAATGGGTGGAATGTTGGTGAAGTGAGCCCCCAAACTATGCCATCATATCTATAGTGATGCAGGCATGAGTAGAATGGGTGGAATGTTGGTGAAGTGAGCCCCATAACTATGGCCTCGTATCTATAGCAACACAGGCATGAGTAGAATGGGTGGAATGTTGGTGAAGTGAGCCCCAAAACTATGGCCTCGTATCTATAGCAACGCAGGCATGAGTAGAACGGGTGGAATGTTGGTGAAGTGAGCCCCAAAACTATGCCGTCGTATCTATAGCAACACAGGCATGAGTAGAACGGGTGGAATGTTGGTGAAGTGAGCCCCAAAACTATGCCGTCGTATCTATAGCAACACAGGCATGAGTAGAACGGGTGGAATGGTGAAGGGAGCCCCAAAACTATGGCCTCGTATCTATAGCAACGCAGGCATGAGTAGAATGGGTGGAATGGTGAAGGGAGCCCCATAACTATGGCCTCGTATCTATAGCAACGCAGGCATGAGTAGAATGGGTGGAATGTTGGTGAAGTGAGCCCCAAAACTATGGCCTCGTATCTATAGCAACACAGGCATGAGTAGAACAGGTGGAATGTTGGTGAAGTGAGCCCCAAAACTATGCCGTCGTATCTATAGCAACACAGGCATGAGTAGAACAGGTGGAATGTTGAAGTGAGCCCCAAAACTATGGCCTCGTATTGATAGCAACGCAGGCATGACTAAAACGGGTGGAATGTTGGTGAAGTGAGCCCCAAAACTTTCTCCTTGTATCTATAGCAACGAAGGGCTCAGTACAACATGTTGAGTGTTGGTAAGTGGGCTCCTAAAGGGGTGAAGTGAGCTAATAATTAGTCGATAGTTAAGATTAAAATCTTGAAGGCACTCCATGGGTTCTAATATCAACATGGTCAAAGAAACAAACAAATACAATTTGAAAAAAAAGAACCGATCAAGATATCAAGATATTAAGATATCAAGATGAGTAGATTTGCCGGCATATCAGTGACCAGAGAGAATGTGTTCTCAACACAACTTGGATATAAAACAGATATGGATCTGTGGCCATCTGGTCGACACCACCAGCGTGTATTGTTGTTTTCAACTTGTGACATCCGAGGCTCCAGTTCGACTCGTCTTGTACACGACATTCCCGTTGAGCAGACGTCACCTGGAGTCGACCACAGGTCAAGGTAGTCTCACACCACCCGACAATTTCCCTGGATTATCATCCATTGGTAATTTAGAGCTAATTATATTTCAAACCTCACACTCCTGAGGGATTAGGGAGGTAGCGCCACACATGATCCGCAGAGGCCGCGACAAATTATCATATGGGCCCTAATCGATTAACGCGACCCGGGCGACTCGGGTCACCCGAGTCGTCAGAATTTCAAATCGAACACTGCGAGTGGAGTCGACAAAAACACGTGCCGTGTGCAAAACGACCCGACGCCAGTAACCAAACTCTTGGCTGGGGTTTGCTAGGAACGATGACATCACACCTGTGCTGGTACCTGTAGGATAACAGTTACCAGTATAAATCCTATTCGCTGTTTTAATGCTTTTTAAAAAATAACCCAGATTGTCAGCTTATACGATCATAAAATACTTTAAATCCTATTTTGCTGTACTTATATTGGTCATTAAAACAAATAATTAGGTTTTAGATTAAGCCACCATTTTTTACACCCCGAGCACGGAGAAGCGCATTCGTTTATTCAACCCTAGTCTGTAGGATGTGCGGATGCGCCAAAAAGTGGCTCGGGTGACCCAAGTTGATTAATCGATTACGCCCATGGTGTTAGGCGGACTTTAGACACATATTTATCGATGATTTCGGGTGACCATTTGTCGGTTAAGTGGAGCGCAGATCGCTCACGATTGGCAGTCCAGCTGCTCGGTTACCGCACCTTTGGGAATATACGGAAAACGGGGGAAGCCGTCCTAATCACGTGACCGGGTGACGGACGCGTTCCAAAGTCGTCTGCTGCGTCCCGGCGCGGCAATAAAATGGCGCGGGAAAACGTAGGCTGAGATTCTAAGGTGGGAAGGGGCTTTGGAAGTCGTCTGGCGTCTGTCTGTTTGGAACTTAAGAAAGAAAGCCCAAGAGGCTCTAAGAAGCGACACTCATAGACAAGGTTGTTCTCTAACCTCACCCGTGACGTCATGAGAGGATCCTACTTCGCTCATTTTGACGCCATGTGTTGTCAGTCCGCGTCTAGACTATGCCACCCCTGTCAAGCCTGCGTACACTACACGACTTAGACTCACTTGATCTGGGACCAGGAGTCCAGTTTCCGCTTCGAGTAAGAGCACTGCTTGAGTCAATATGACCAATGTCGTCTGGGACCAGACTCAACTGCTGCGCTCACCGTCAGTCACCGCCGGCCATACTAGATATAGGTGCATAGGGCTCGGACTGTGAATTGTTCCCGATTAACCAAATTTAAGACACATTATCGCGTTGTGTACATCTGACGCTGCATCACCCACTCGAGTTACTCACAAAGTTATCAGGTTCATTGTCTTTACTTTCCATCTCCATTTCATACCAGAATAAAGTAATTGTATAAAAGCAATGGTTGACTAATAATAGTAAATACGACAGAATTAAAGTTGAACACTGACTTCTTGCTGCAAAATGGCCTGAGTTGCTGCCGATACAGCATAAAACAAGCATCGACCAATCAATCAACATCGAACACCAATCCAGTTCTCTAAAACCTTACAAAAGCACAATCATAAACGAATTATCAATACGAGTATTGAATGTGGCAGTGTGCACTCCTGGTTGCTTAATAGTACTGCCCTAGTGAGATACCATTATCCTGATTCGTTGACCCGATGTAAAGTGTTCGGCTGGCAGCTGTAGTCGTGTAGGCAGGCTAATAGGAAATCACTACAGGCAAGTATAAGAAAGGCAGTCTAGAGTGTAAAGTAAAGTAAGTGAGAGCTTGCACCCTCAGGTTTATTATTATATACTGGTTTCTGGACCTGACATGGCATATCACCTGACCATGCCCTCCAATGAACAGTAAGCATTTCTAGGTCCACCGATCAACATGTAAAGTTTTCTGATATTATGAGATATGGGATATATGAACTCTACTATAATAAATTGCAACTTGTCTATAAAATGGTAAATAGGATATAAAACCAAAGGCATATATGAGGAATATGTGGAGTCGGTATGCTATTACTCATAAAGCATAGAAATTGTATAGTAAAATAGTATAGAGAGAGAGTGCCACTTCTTAGGTGGACAGTCTTTGAGAAGTTGCCTCACATACCCCCTCCCCTCAAGAGTTATGTATGGATCCCTGCCCCAGAGACAGATTTAACCATGCCTTGGCAACAGGGATATTGAACCCTCATTGGTGGTTAGAGGAATGCTTGTTAGGGACTGGAAGATTGGATCATGTGATCACCACCATCTTGTTCTGGAACCTATAAAAGTAATAAATGAGAGAGTCTCACTCTCCTACCTTTCACTCTTTATCTACTTTCCTTCCTTACCTGTATTGATCTCTTATTAGCCTGTCGTCACCACTCACACCGCCAGCCACCGACTTTAAAAAATGGCGACCACGACGGAGTGCACTTTGTGACATTGGATAGAGTGTTCAACACTTTACAAAATGGCGACCACGACGAATTGAAACCACCGGGGGTTTGAATCTTCATGAGATAAGTACTCATTGTTGACTGTGTGAATACAGCAGACTAAGGCTGGTCAGCAGGTACCCGCTGTACAGCAGACTAAGGGTGGTTAGCTGGAACCAGCTGTTCAGCAGACTAAGGGTGATCAGCAGGAACCCGCTGTACAGCAGACTAAGGGTGGTCAGCTGGAACCAGCTGTTCAGCAGACTAAGGCTGGTCAGCAGGTACCCACTGTACAGCAGACTAAGGGTGGTCAGCTGGAACCAGCTGTTCAGCAGACTAAGGCTGGTCAGCAGGTACCCACTGTACAGCAGACTAAGGGTGGTTAGCTGGAACCAGCTGTTCAGCAGACTAAGGCTGGTCAGCAGGTACCCGCTGTATAGCAGACTAAGGGTGGTCAGCTGGAACCAGCTGTTCAGCAGACTAAGGGTGGTCAGCAGGTACCCGCTGTACAGCAGACTAAGGGTGGTCAGCTGGAACCAGCTGTTCAGCAGACTAAGGCTGGTCAGCAGGTACCCGCTGTACAGCAGACTAAGGGTGGTCAGCAGGTACTCGCTGTACAGCAGACTAAGGGTGGTCAGCTGGAACCAGCTGTTCAGCAGACTAAGGCTGGTCAGCAGGTGCCAGCTGTTCAGATGGCCGCACCACACCCCGTCCAGGTGAGGTTTACTGCCATGACGGTTACACCACACCCCATCCAGGTGAGGTTTACTGCCATGACGACTACAGCACACCCCGTCCAGGTGAGGTTTACTGCCATGACGACTGCACCACCTGTTCGGGTGAGGTTTACTGCCATGATGGCTACAACACACCCTATCCAGGTGAGGTTTACTGCCATGACGACTGCACCACCTGTTCGGGTGAGGTTTACTGCCATGATGGCTACAACACACCCCGTCCAGGTGAGGTTTACTGCCATGATGGCTAGAATACACAGGTGAGGTTTACTGCCATGACGGCTACACCACACCCCATCCAGGTGAGGTTTACTGCAATGATGGCTGCACCACACCCCGTCCAGGTGAGGTGTACTGCCATGATGTCTACACCACCCGCCCAGGTGAGGTTTACTGCCATGACGCCTGCACCACCCATTCGGGTGAGGTTTACTGCCATGACGGCTGCAACACACCCCGTCCAGGTGAGTGTTACTGCCATGACGGCTACACCACCCTGTCCAGGTGAGGTTTACTGCCATGACGGCTGCAACACACCCCTTCCAGGTGAGGTTTACTGCCATAACGGCTACACCACCCACCCAAGTTAGGTTTACTGCCATGATGGTTACAACACACCCCGTCCAGGTGAGTTTTACTGCCATGACGGCTGCACCACCCATCCAGGTGAGGTTTACTGACATGACGGCTGCAACACACCCCGTCCAGGTGAGGTAATGGTGGTGGTAATGGTGTCGGTGGTGGTGGTGGTGGTAATGGTTGTGGTGGTAATGGTGGTGGTGGTAATGCTGGTGGTGGTGGTGGTAATGGTGGTGGTGGTTGTAATGCTGGTGGTGGTGGTGGTAGTGGTGGTTGTGGTGGTAATGCTGGTGGTGGTGGTGGTAATGGTGGTCGTGGTGGTACAGGTAGTGGTGGTAATGGTGGTCGTGGTTGTAATGGTGGTCGTGGTAATGGTGGTCGTGGTAATGCCGGTAGTGGTGGTAATCTTGGTGGTAATGGTTGTGGTGGTAATGGTGGTGGTAGTAATGGTGGTGGTGGTGGTGGTAATGGTCGTGGTGGTGGTAATGGTCGTGGTGGTGGTAATGGTCGTGATAATGGTCGTAGTGGTGGTAATGGTGTCGGTGGTGGTGGTAATGGTGGTGGTGGTAATAGTGGTGGTGGTGGCCGTAATGGTGGTGGTGGTAATGGTTGTGGTGGTAATGGTTGTGGTGCTAATTGTGGATATGGTGGTGGTAATGATGGTGATGGTGGTAATGGTGGTGGTGGTAGTGATAGTGGTGTTGATAGTGATGATGGTGTAGCGCAGGTAATGGTGAATGGGAGTGGTGGTAATGGTGATGGTGGTGTTAATGGTGGTGGTGGTTCGCATGTTGGGCCACACATGGCTGCCAACTTGTGTTCACATGTTGGGCCACACATTGCCTACCAACTTGTGTTCACATGTTGGGCCACACATTGGCTGCCGACTTGTGTTCACATGTTGGGCCCCACATTGGCTGCCAACTTGTGTTTGCATGTTGGGCCCCACATTGGCTGCCAACTTGTGTTCGCATGTTGGGCCCCACATTGGCTGCCAACTTGTGTTCACATGTTGGGCCCCACATTGGCTGCCAACTTGTGTTCGCATGTTGGACCCCACATTGGCTGCCAACTTGTGTTCACATGTTGGGCCCCACATTGGCTGCCAACTTGTGTTCACATGTTGGGCCCCACATTGGCTGCCAACTTGTGTTCACATGTTGGGCCCCACATTGGCTGCCGACTTGTGTTCACATGTTGGGCCCCACAGTGGATGCTACCTTGTGTTTACATATTGGGCCGACATTGCACCAACATAAACCTGTGGAGAAAGTTAAAATAAGAGGCCGTTTCTCGGGGCTCCGTCAGTCACACGGCACTTAAGGGGATCGATACAACCTCCTGAATAAAAGAAGGCAGCCTTAGCCGCAATAAAGAAGGCTAATAACGATAAACAGCAGCTGGCGGGAAATCTCAGCCTCTGAGAATCAGCGACAAGTGTCGTCTGCTCAGATTGAAGCCTCAGTCGTGGCACATAATATTAACTCCACAGATTCAGTTTCTGAAAACCACCCATTTCCACCATTACACACATATAGTCTGTGGTAGATACAAGATTCACCTGCTGCAGTAGGGGTGCAAAGCAACCCTATGTAAAAGCTGTCGAAAATGCGGGTCAAAGAATTGAGAGCCTAATTTCACAATGTAAGAAGCAACAATTATTCTTTACATATGTCTTATTGATAGCCCGCTACCTTTGAGTTGAAAAATATTAAACTAGATATCTTATTAAACTAGATATTTTATTATAAGATTTAAAAGTGAAATCGACGGCGTTCTGCGGCCGCCATCTTGTCTTTTTGCATTCTCTCCCATTTCACCAACTCTGTGCCTATAGAAGTATCCATTTGATACTGGAGGCAGGCATTCTACTCTCTGTTCCATACTAAAGCTATTTTCGCCCGTATTTAGACTACGTTGTCGTTCACCCATGTACTGCGAGTACCGGGTGAATCCTTTATCTAAGTCTGTGGGTGCTAAATGTCGTCTACTACGACGTCAATAATCGCTGATCACGGCTATAATGCTATCGGCTCACCGGTTACATGGAGCGGGCGATAAAAGGGCAAAACCGTGCGTTGCAGGGCAAGAGTTAATAATAATATTCCACAATGTTGGACTTGGCTGGTGCTGAGATTTTGCCGGGCTTTATGGGTTGTGCAAATCAACGTATCGTACATTGCACATTGGATCCGATTCAAACCAGCCGATACCACTCGCCGGGCGCGTTGCTACGCAGGTGGTATCGATCGCGGTTGTTTTCCCGCCCTTTTACCTATATATAATATATGTATATATATATATATATATGGTTGAGGCGCATGCTCTGAGATGGATTCCGCCGCAGCTGTTGCCCCCACCCCCACACACACTCCCCTCCTCTCCCCTAATCCTCCCTCAGTGGAAGAAAACTATTGAAAGAACATTGCGTGACATGCTAACCCACTCGCACACAGGCATGCACATACACACACATATATATGTATTGAAGTGAGCCAAGAGGCAGACGGCGCCGGTACCGAGGCCGGGAGCGGAGAGAATGCCCAGACCAGGGTTCTGCTCAGAGTCATGGTGGTGGATAGAGGGGGGGGGCCAGAAGGGGCCCCGAAACATTATTGTCTATTCTTTATTTATATTCACATAATCACTTATATAGCACATATATAATATATATATATATAATGTCATGGGGGTGATGAAAATGGGAAATACTGCGCCTAGAGCGGGACTCGAACCCACATCTCTTTGCATTCCGGGCCAGTGTGCTAACCATTACACCACCTAGGCTCCCTGATATCAATACACTCCCCACGCCTACCTGTCTATGTGGTTACTTGCCTGAGAGGTCAGTGCAGACCACTACACTCGTCCCCCTGGAATTGTAAGTCTTGTAATGCTTACAATTACATACATACAGGCAATGCACTAACACATACATACACAGGGTAGGTTCAACAACCATACAGCGCAAAGCTTGTACAGGATCCTGATCACGGCAACCAGTGTCATGGGTGATGAAAATGGGAAATACGCGCCTAGAGCGGGACTCGAACCCACATCTCTTTGCATTCCGGGCCAGTGTGCTAACCATTACACCACCTAGGCTCCCTGATATCAACACACTACCCACGCCTACCTGTCTATGCGGCTCCTTGCCTGAGAGGTCAGTGCAGACCACTACACTCGTCCCCCTGGAATTGTAAGTCTTTTAATGCTTACAATTACATACACACAGGCAAGGCAACGCACTTACATACACAGGGTAGGTTCAACAACTATACAACGCGTAGCTTGTACAGAATCATGGTCACGGCAACCAGTGTCGTGGGGGTGATGAAAATGGGAAATATTGCGCCTAGAGCGGGACTCGAACCCACATCTCTTTGCATTCCGGGCCAGTGTGCTAACCATTACACCACCTAGGCTCCCTGATATCAACACACTCCCCACGCCTACCTGTCTATGTGGTTACTTGCCTGAGAGGTCAGTGCAGACCACTACATATATATATATATCTATATAAGCCTTCCCTACGAATGAGAAGGAGACAGCAGATTGGGTTGGATCGTTTATTCGACTCCACCCTTCCTAATTCAAAAGCAAAAAAGAGGAGGCAAGTGACGATTTGACCATCTCGTGATCAAGCGCCGGGGCCAAAGGACGCAGCCAAAGGCCAGACGACGGCGATTGGATAATATTTAACTCGAGCCAAATCGAATAAATAAATAATAAATAATTCTCCGAGCGTTTATATGTATATAATAGATTATATATAATATAAGCCTTCCCTATGAATGAGAAGGAGACAGCAGATTGGGTTGGATTGTTTATTCGACTCCGGGCTGAGCGATAAATGCCAAAGGAAGCCGAAAGCTACCACCCAAACCAATCAAGCTGACTCAGTGCACAAGGTGGCTGCGACCCTCATGTCGTCCATAATCCGGACAGATAAGGTTTTTTTTAGATATGTGTAGACTGTCTCAGAGGCCCAGTCCCCCCGTACTTTGATCTCTTCAACAGTGGCCCCACATAAGGATAAGAAGGTGCAGCCACCCTGGTGAAGGGAATGTGAAGATAAATCCTCCACATCCATACCGGCCCTTGAAGCAAAAGTCTTTAGCGTTTGCTGGTAAATTGCATAAGTCATAGGTGTCGAGCCCCCCTCCCCATCAGGCAGCCTGAATGCTTCCTCCGAGGGTCCAGCTGGAAGCTGAGTGAAATGCTGTTCGACCCAATGCACAGCGCACATCCCCAGATCCGCACAGCGAGCAACGGGGACCTCCAGGACTCTCTCAGCATACTGGATGGTCTTACTCTTCCTAATAGTTATTACCATACCACAGTCAAAGATTTTAAAATCCTGCCTCCGAAGAGTCGAGTCTGACAGGGTTACTTGAGCCTTCCTCAGAAGGGCTCGAAAGGAAACCAAAATTGCAGCTCTCCAAGCTGTATGGCCCGGGGAGGTGCACAGCATAGCACCATATCCTTTTCATCATTGATGGCAGGAGGGGTCTAGCTCGGTGTGGGGCATCACCCTTGACCCGCTTAATCCCCCTAAGTGTTGAGGATATAATAAAACTGTTATAGTCAATCGGCCGAGCGCCATTCTGTCTTAGAAAATAATTTAAACCACTCAGGTAATTCTTGATTGAGCAGTACTTCATAGTGCGGGCGAGCCAAGTTGCATAAAGGGCAACCTGCTCATCTGAACATGGCACAGGAGCGCGATTAGAAAAACAGGAGGCAAGTGATGATTTGACCGTCTCGTGATCAAGCGCCGGGGCCAAAGGACGCAGCCATAGGCCGGACGACGGCGATTGGATAATATTTAACTCGAGCGAAATCGAATAAATAAATAATAAATAATTCTCCGAGCGTTTATATGTATATAATAGATTATATATAATATATATATGCTGTAAAATGTATCATGTGAACATAATCACGCAACTACTGACGGCTATTTCTATTGCAAGCAGTCTACTGCAAGCATTACCACCTGCACCCCCTCCCCAGGGGAGGGGGGGAAGTGGGGGGGGGGTGCATTAACCCGTTTCCCTCTGCTAACCACTGCCTACGAACGTTAGTACCCAACATACACAAACAGGGGGAGATGGGGAGGGGGAGAAGATGGTTGGGAAGAGCTGCTTAGTTTACGTCCTGGTAACATTGGTTGATTGTTGCTTTATGTCCTATCAACATCTAAGGTCATAGCAGTACGGGTACCGACCGACGACAGTGTGTACTTATGGTGACTTTATAGTGCTGACCCACTGGGAGACTGGGCCGCCAGCACCATGCCCCGATATCCCACTCAAAGTATCAGCAAAATGTGACTGAATCATGGTGCTGGCAGGCCAGTCTCTCCGTGGGGCAGCACTAATCAGTCGCCATGAGTACGTACTGTCACAAGTCGGTACTCGTCCTGATATGATGTCATATAGAACAGCTAGGACAGAAAACACGCTAAGATACAGCGTAAAACCAGAGTGCTCATTTTGGTCACCTACACCTGGACATCTCATGGTAACCATGGTAACCATGGTAACCCAAATTAACAAGGTTCAACTCAAGTTATCGCTTAATGTTAGGCAGTCTTTATTTGACAGTTAATCTTATGCGATAGAACCGCAATCTGGTAACAGGGCCTTCACCCTGCCCTCTAAAGCGGCTGTTACACATCACCGGATTGGAGGAAATGGAAAGAAACCGAACAATGTCCGTTGATAGTCCGGTTTGTGTCCATACAAGTTTTGAACATTGCACAAAACTTGGAACGGATGCCGCCATATTGATGTCTACATTTTTTGTCCAGTTTGAGTCCGTTTAGTCTGTTTAGTCTGCTTACCGTCCATTGGCTATCCGTTTATGTCCTTTTCATGTCCGTTTCATGTCCGTTCGTCCAGCCCCCTTTGACCTGATATCGCAACATTTTGACACATTTTAATACATTTTGATACTTATGACGCCCACACTAGACAATTCTGTCCGTTGCTCAATCCGTTGATGTGTGACAGGGGCTTAAGACTTCCCACTGCGCATGTACATTCACCACACACATCCTCACAGGACTATAGGTGGCGACCGTGCACAATCAATAAGGAATAAAAGCACCAGTTTACAGGGAACAAACAAAACAAAACACACACAACAAGAAACAACTCACGCACCTATTCAAATCAAGAACATTTCAGACCATATTTATCAGCTGAAACTGCCACCACAATTCAGAGGCCGGCCTATACTGCTTCCATTCGAAAAGGGCTAAATCGATTTTCTTATCTCTTATTCATCAATTGAAATTGCTTGCAACTCAACAGAAATTCTGTCCACTTCCGAGGCTCTGCATCACCAAGCGGTTCGTCGAGCATTTCGGACTAAATAAACGTAGCTGAACTTTGATGGCTCCTTATTGAAAAGGTCTAACCTGCCAAGTCTCTAAACATTATTCAATTGAGTTAAAGGGACAATACATGATCAATGCGACTATATATATGTCTTCGTAATTGTCATGATCGAATGTGAATAGACATGGTTTTTGTCTTGAAACACATTATTTGATACTAGTCAATTTGAGGTCCCTTCGCTGTGACCTGTGACCGATGTAATTGCACCTCTCATTGCGGGCCATTTGACTGATACTAGTCAATTTGAGGTCCCTTCGCTGTGACCTGTGACCGATGTAATTGCATCTCTCATTGCGGGCCATTTGACTGATACTAGTCAATTTGAGGTCCCTTCACTGTGATCTGTGAACGATGTAATTGCACCTCCCATTGCGGGCCATTTGACTGATACTAGTCAATTTGAGGTCCCTTCACTGTGCCTTATAACCGATGTAATTGCACCTCTCATTGCGGGCCATTTGAGTGATACTAGTCAATTTGAGGTCCCTTCACTGTGCCTTATAACCGATGTAATTGCACCTCTCATTGCGGGCCATTTGACTGATACTAGTCAATTTGAGGTCCCTTCGCTGTGACCTGTGACCGATGTAATTGCACCTCTCATTGCGGGCCATTTGAGTGCCGGCCCAATAGGTGGGGATTGATCTTCCACCACTATTCTCAATAGTCCTAAGAGTGAAGTGCAGTTAACATTTCAACCATTTGAATATTTCATTAAGCTATAGCGAATATTCATGTAAAGAAAGCATGTTGAAATCAGGTGCCCAGATATTGAAGTAAGCTTCCTCATATTGCTTGCCACTGGAATCCAGTTGTTGGATCTGGTTAATGTTCAGTTAAAGTAGACAATATGCCTTTCACGGCGAAATATAAACCCAGACAATACTTGGAACTTGGTGCAATGTAAAGAAGACACAGCGAAGCCCTTTAGCTAAACATTGTCACTGCTTTATATAAGTGACCCACTGGCGATAAGCCTCTGACCTAAGAGTGAGAACACACACATTGACTGAGTTATGCCAACACTCTCCCAGCACCTCATCGCATAACACAAGGCTGGATTCACTGAGTCACACCCACACTCTCCCAGCACCTCACTGGATAACACAAGGCTGGATTCACTGAGTCACGTCCACCCTCTCCTAGGAACTCACCGTATAACACAAAGCTGGATTCACTGAGTGATACCCACACTCTCCCAGCACCTCACTGTATAACACAAGGCTGGATTCACTGAGTCATACCCACACTCTCCCAGCACCTCACTGTATAACACAAGGCTGGATTCACTGAGTCACTCCCACAATCTCCCAATACCTCAGCGTATCACACAATGCTGGACTGAGTCATGGCCACACTCTCCCAGCACCTCACTGCATAACCCAAGGCTGGACTGAGTCACGCCAACACTCTCCCAGCACCTCAGCGTATAACACTAGGCTGACTTACTGAGTCATGCCCACATTCTCCCAGCACCTCACTGTATAACATTATGTAAAGATATATGGTTTTCGGTTTGGATTTATATATTGGCAGAGAGCATTACTATTCTCGGGCAACAGAATGGGGACCAAGGTTATGTAACAGAGAAGCAATGGGTGCCACACTCACTGTGTGACATAAGAGACTATGTGGAAAATATGATAACACATAGTGCCTGAGAATATGACGGGATGTTCATATGTAAGAGACAGTTAATGTTTAGTGAAATGTTCCCTCTATGCACCAGTAAGAGTGCAAGTGGAGGGGAAGGACATTTTTAATATATTTAATATAATATATATTTAATATATATAAATTATTGTAACTGTCTGCAACTACCTGTTACCATGGGCACACCCAGCCATCCTGCATACATTATGGACACCACCTGTAGCTGGGGTTGAGTGACAGCTGCCTCTATTAGGGCATTGCCCCCCGCCCCCCACGCTGTAGAGGGTGTCTGATTGACTGGCTGTGGGAGGCCCAGTCACCTGCATTCCTTATACCTGACACACAGACCTCACTCTGGGCATTCACTTCTTCTTGGCTAGGCACTCTAGCAGGAGGCACTCTTCTCTTGGCCAGGAACCCAGACACTCCGTCTGAGGCTCCACCTTCTATAAACAAACTAGCAGCAGCTATTCCAAAGCACTGAGCTGGGTGCAACAACCATGGGACTCCGGTTCAATGGGCTATATGCACTGATTCTTCTACACACTACCAAGAGTAATGAGGATCTGTGTGGACAGTAGGTGAGGAGTGAGGGTGACAGGTCACTAGTGGGTGAACAGGAGTTGATGCCAATAAAGCACAACTTCTTCACTGTCAATCTTGCAAGAGTTGTCTTCCCTTTCTTTTCACATAGGGAGAGTAAGTGGTATATGGGGCTCTGACGGCCGAGTTCCCAAGATATTACAACTAGGCTGGATTCACTGAGTTACACCCACACTCTCCCAGCACCTCACTGTATAACCCAAGGCTGGACTGAGTTGCACCCACACTTTCCCAGCACCTCACCATATAACACAAGGCTGGATTCACTGAGTCACGCCCACACTCTCCCAGCACCTCACTGTATAACCCAAGGCTGGACTGAGTTACGCCCACACTCTCCCAGCACCTCAGCGTATAGCACAAGGCTGGAATCACTGAGTCACGCCCACACTCTCCCAGCACCTCACTGGATAACACAAGGCATGACTGAGTCACGCCCGGGGAAGCCTCTCCGCCCGGAGAGTGCGCCTCACATGAAACCAAGATGGCGGCCGATCGGCATGCGTGATTGATGAGCGTACCGGGAGTTGACAGAAGCTTGTTGATAAAGCTGGTTGATAAAGCCGACATGTTGATAAAAGCTGGTTGATAAAGCTGCCATGTTGACAAAAGCTGGTTGATAAAGCCGCCATGTTAACAAAAGCTGGTTGATAAAGCTGACATGTTGACAAAAGCTGGTTGATAAAGCGCCATGTTGACAAAAGCTGGTTGATAAAGCCGCCATGTCGGCGCTGACAACTAACTAATCGAGGCACTGAGCTGGGATCGTTGTTTAGGTTCAGTTAAATAGTAATGTATTGGTCAGTCCTTTAGAGACCACAATCAGCCTCCCTCTTCTCATCCCCGCCCCCACCACTACCCACTCCACCATCCCCCCACCCTCCACCACCCATCTCCTCACCCTCATCCCCGCCAGCACCACGCGCCACCTCTCCCCACCCGACTCCTCCCCACCCCACCACCAGCGCATCTTACAACCAACCCATAATCCTCAATTGTCTTCTGGAGCTCCATGTACACCCCCTTCTCCACCGCTTTTCTTACAGCTTGCTGGACTACAATCCTCAACTTGGAATTAACATGACCAATCCCTGGTTACTAGGTTCGGCCTTCAAACCCAAAGTCTCTGCCACTCATAACGCACAATGGAAAGTCAGCATACAATTAGCTGTTCATTGATATATTAGCTTCTTGTTTGTGAACATTCAGCACAGCTTTCATATGAGAAGTAATGTTTCGCAATGGCTCTAAGATTTACTTTGACACAATGCACTCCACCTGGTCTAAATTGACAGACCTTGTGATTGACAGGTCAGCCCTCATAACTTCCTCGTCTAAACTGACAGACCTTGTGATTGATATAGAAGCCCAATAGTCTACATCATGATATACCATTGGATATAGAAGCCCAATAGTATACATAGTGATATACTGTTGGATATAGAAGCCCAATAGTCTACATATTGATATACTGTTGGATATAGAAGCCCAATAGTCTACATAGTGATATACTGTTGGATATAGAAGCCCAATAGTATACATAGTGATATACTGTTGGATATAGAAGCCCAATAATCTACATAGTGATATACTGTGTGATATAGAAGGTGAATAGTTTAACATGATGATATTCTGTTGGAAACAGAACCCCAACAGTATACATAGTAATATACTGTTGAATATAGAAGGTGAATAGTTTAACATAATGACGTACTGTTGGATATAGTAGGTGAACAGTTTAACATTGTCATATAGATTGAGAAGCTAGATTGTCTGGCACAATTATATCATCGGATACAAAACGTGAGTAACTTAACATGATAACTATCGTATGTTTCTCTATACCTTTCAATGCGCATCATTACATTCTGATGAATTCCCACTCCCCACAAAAAAACAATAAAATGGAACAAATGAGAATAATTTATATTAAGCAAACTAGTATTTATTCTTGCGCGGTCTCTTTTGTTATACGTATACTGCAGACAAATTAGTATTCTAATATTCAACAATATTGCACTTCATTTCACGCTAGAACACATTCATAGACATCGGTAATGTTGGGAAAATGTGGGTTGATTGATAGCCCCGATTGTCATCGACATGTTCGGAGAGAAAAATACCAATAATTAATTAGCACACGGGTGTCTAGGGAAACAACTCCGTTCTTTTTGTGATTGTCCGGTGTCAGGAAATTGCAAATACCAACTATCATGTATCTGGGTCATACGTTTGAAGTTCCCAATCATCGATTAACAAGCACGGAGAGCTTAGCAATGTTGGTTAGTATGCGCCAGGCTTAATCCACCTCTCCACGACCACCATACCACCACCACTAAATATATTAGATGGACTATAGTATAATAATGTCACTAGTTTTAAGTAACTTTAATTATAAAACATGCACAGTTAATTTAGGTGAGCAGATATAAGCTCCGGAAGCACAGGGTTAAGCAGATGCAGGTTCAAATGAATTGATTCACTCTTCTCTTCTGTGCAGCAACAACTACTCAATAAGTGCACCAGTATGTGAGTGTAGGATAAAGTCTAAGTAAGTGTTTTCGATTTTAAAATGTGCTTTCATCGGTCTTTGTAGCCCAGCATTATATGCAGACACATGCCTATAGGGTACGTTGGAGTCAAACCTAACCATATATAGACCTCAGTAACAAACATCAGCCGCGCCCCGCCCTACCCAGCCCATCCCCGCTTTGCCCGCCCCGTCTCCCCTCCCCTTCCAGCCCCGCCCTGCCCCTCTCCACCCCGCCTCTCCCCCGGCCCCGCCCCGCTCCGTCTCTCCTTACCGCCCCTCCCCTAACCCCGCCCCTCCCCTAACCCCGCCGCGCCCCTCCCCGCCCCTAACCCCGCTCCGCTCCGCCCTCCCCACCCGCCCCCCCGCGCTACCCCTCCCCTCCCTAGACAGTGATTGATTCACACTGGGCTGGTAGATCCGGTATCTGGATTAGACGAACATGAATTAGCGCAATCCGGGCCTGGATCGACTCAGTACATTCGGCACTCGTTAATGGAGGTCACACACACGCCCTAAACTCGGCTTATTAAGGAGGTACAGTCGGCACTCGTTAATGAAGGTCACACACAGGCCGTAAACTCGGCTTATTACGGAGGTACAGTCGGCACTCGTTAATGAAGGTCACACACATGCCGTTAACTTGGCTTATTATGGAGGTACAGTCGGCACTCGTTAATGCAGGTCACACACAGGCCGTAAACTCGGCTTATTATGGAGGTACAGTCAGCACTCGTTAATGAAGGCACACACACGCCGTAAACTTGGCTTATTACGGAGGTACAGTCGGCACTCCTTAATGAAGGTCACAAACACGCCGTAACCTCGGCTTATTACAGAGGTACAGTCAGCACTCGTTAATGGAGGTCACACACACGCCGTAAACTTGGCTTATTACGGAGGTACAGTGGGCACTCGTTAATGAAGGTCACACACAGGCCATAAACTCGGCTGATTACGGAGGTACAGTCGGCACTCGTTAATGAAGGTCACACACAGGCCATAAACGCATAGAAGGGCATAATAAGTCAATTAACAGAAACCGTTACCACTGAAGTCCATGGTGTCAGAGTTTTGGCGTGCTTGCCAAAATTAATTTTGGCATGTTTTGACATCAAATAGCTCCAAACTTAGCCATTTAAAATTAAAGTTACTTCAAACTAAACTAATGTAGATTATAACTATTAGCATAATATATTTATCTAAGAAAATAGCAAAAACTCAAAAGCATTGGATTATGCAACGGTAACTGCACTTGAAGCCTCATGAAGAATTGGTTTTTGGAGTTTTACGTCCTGGTAACATCTAAGGTTCCTTGTGAAGGCAGTGGCCGTGGATACCGGTGTCACGGTTTAAAACCCCGGCCCGATCGCAGCCCCTGCCGTGGCCTCTGCGCATGCGCAGAGGTTGTAAACAGGCTGCAGAACGAATACACACTGCCAGTGTCTATTAAAGTTTAATAGAAATGCACAATCCTAACCATATAAATTTAATATAATCTATCCGTCGAATATGTTTTCTATATGTGTACCAAGCAGCTTGTTTCTAAGTGGTGTAGCTTTAGAGATATTTCACTTTTTCTGTATGAAGATTGCACTGACACTCAGAATATCCCAACTTTCACTATTATCTCTGTTTTTAATACTTTCAGCATAAATTGCTCTTAGGTTACATTAAATACTTCAGATCTTCCTCTTCAATCGCGCATTAACATTAATCGATCCACTGAAAGTTTTTAAATTTATTTTACAAAAATAAATGCTTAGTCAACTGTCTTCACGGCAGGGGCTGCGATCGGGCAGGGGTTTTATACCATGACACCGGGGGTGGCGGCGTTCGGTGCTCTCTGTAGGGAGGATGTGCCCATCAAGTTGGAGTTTTACGTCCTGGTAACATCTAAGGTTCCTTGTGAATGCAGTGGCCGTGGATACCGGGGGTGGCGCCAGTCGGTGCTCCCTGTAGGGAGGCTGTGTCCATCAAGTGGAGGATGGTTCGCCTTCACCTTTCACACCCGACATTGTCCGCATTCCCCTCCCACCCACCCACCCCACCCCACCCCCACCCCCCTCACCGCCGCCCCTTCACCCCCGCCCCCCTGCCCCCCGCCGCGAACCAGTAATTTGCTAAAAAGATAAAAACAACCCCACAACCCACACGAACATGGTGCGTTTCCGTTGTAATTCATGTTCACCGTTTCTAAAGTCGAAATCGCAGAACCTGCAAAACAGCGCTCTATGTGGCGTATCGGATGCATTACGCGAATATTAGTTACAGTGAAAGTATCCTGCTTAGTTGATACTACTTGCTGTTGTATAACCACAGCCATTATTCTCTTACACTGAGCCCGTAAGGTAGGCGATATAATCATAGATCTACACTACTTCTGTTCATTAACTTCTCTGTGGCAGAGTGGTTAGAGTGTCTGACTTTTTTCTAGGTCGGTTCGATTCCTGGCGCCCCAACCTCTGCCAATTTGGATTTCCACCACTGTGTATAACTTACAGCATCATCAAAGGCCAGTTGCTCTCATACCACGTCTATGTGGTGTGGCAGGTTAAAAATCTCTTGGGCCGGTAAAAGTGTAAGCTCGGACTTTCTATCGACAAACTGTTTAATGGTGAAAACAAGTATATTCAGACTTATCCATGATAGGCAGTATAAATCTTCTTTTTTTTAAACAAAAAAAAAACAACAACAAAACTTCCACATGGCGTGCAATTAATTACTACTGCGAAAGTTCACAATTGTTTTATTGATCTACAAACGCTCGAAAACGGGTTAACACTGCACAATTCGTGTAGCAACATGGCGTGAACGCACTATATGACCAACTCAAAAAGCTTCTAAACCAAGGAGCATTTAAATGATGAAGCGCTTACTCAACACAAGGCTTCTTTTTTTGTGTAAATCTTTATTCTACTGAATAAAGTCTTTTGTCGATGTCAACGCACTGGTCTTCCAGCCACTTTTCAATTCAGAATGATTTACGCAAAAATGGTAAATAGAGTCTATTTATTAATGTGGGCAAAACAAAGCTCTTAAATTACCAATTGTATGGTGAAGGTACAACAAACGTTACCTTTATATCGGTTTTAATAAAAGTAGAATTCCATTTAAAGTATCCAAGGAAAACATATATATTATTGAAACATTCTTTTAGAGCGGGTAAACGTTGCCGAGACAGAACGGTTGTAAAGTTAGTGGTGTAGCGCCAATAACACTTCTCCATAAGTCGGCGAAAAGCCACTTGTGGCAGCGAACCATAGATCCTCATCACCGGGATGTATTTGGAAGAGACCTCTGGCAGATAAGTATTAACAGCCTGCAGCATGCGACCATCATCGAACCACCGTAAGATAACGAGATAGTACTCAGTACAGCCAGCACATCAACCCACCGTAAGAATATGAGATAGTACTCAGTACAGCCAGCACATCAATCCGCCATAAGATAACGAGATAGTACTCAGTACAGCAAGCACATCGAACCACCTTACGATAACGAGATAGTACTGAGTACAGTCGGCACATCAACCCGCCATAAGATAACGAGATAGTACTCAGTACAGCCAGCACATCAAACCACCGTAAGAATATGAGATAGTACTCAGTACAGCCAGCACATTAAACCACCATAAGATAACGATATAGTACTCAGTACAAGCAGCACATCGAACCACCGTATGATAAGGAGATAGTACTGAGTACAGTCGGCACATCAACCCGCCGTAAGATAACGAGATAGTACTCAGTACAGCCAGCACATCAACCCGCCATAAGAAAACAAGATAGTACTCAGTACAGCCAGCACGTCAAACCGCCGTAAGATAACGAGATAGTACTGAGTACAGTCGGCACATCAAACCGCTGTAAGAAAACAAGATAGTACTCAATACAGCCAACACATTGAACCGTTGTAAGATAATGAGATAGTAATCAGCACAGCCAGCACATCAACCCGCCGTAAGATAATGAGATAGTACTCAGCACACCCAGCACATCAACCCGCCGTAAGATAAGAAAATAGTACTGAATACAGTTGGCACATCAACCCACCATAAGATAACGAGATAGTACTCAGTACAGCCAGCACATCAACCCGCCGTAAGATAACGAGATAGTAGTCAGTACAGCCAGCACATCAAACCACTGTAAGATAATGAGATAGTACTGAGTACAGTCAGCACATCAAACCGCCGTAAGATAACAAGATAGTACTCAGTACAGCCAGCACATCAAACCGCCGTAAGATAACGAGATAGTACTCAGTACAGCCAGCACATCGTACCGCGGTAAGATAACGAGATAGTAGTCAGTACAGCCAGCACACATGAGAGGACCCCCCGCCGCACACACACAAGTATAAGTTATACCGGATCCCAGCCTTGTTCAGTCACTTTCGGTTTCCCTAGAGTCCAATAGGAAGTTGTACAACTGAGCATCTCTGTGGTCAACATGCGGCTGTCATTCAGCCCTAACGACTGAGCATCTCTGTGGTCAACATGGAGCTGTCATTCAGCCCTAATGACTGAGAATCTCTGTGGTCAATATGCAGCTGTCATTCAGCCCTAATGACTGAGTGTCTCTGTGGTCAACATTCGGCTGTCATTCAGCCCTAACGACTGAGCATCTCTGTGGTCAACATGCTGCTGTCATTCAGCCCTAATGACTGAGCATCTCTGTGGTCAATATGCGGCTGTCATTCAGCCCTAATGACTGAGCGTCTCTGTGGTCAACATGGAGCTGTCATTCAGCCCTAACGACTGAGCATCTCTGTGGTCAACATGCGGCTGTCATTCAGCCCTAACGACTGAGCATCTCTGTGGTCAACATGCAGCTGTCACTCAGCCCTAACGACTGAGCATCTCTGTGGTCAACATGTGGCTGTCAGTCAGCCCTAACGACTGTCCTCAGTGATGTAAGCTAGTAGTAGTGCACACGCTACTACCACTGAAAGTGAATGTGAACGTTTTTGAGTATGGATTATAACCTTTGTTCGTCCATCCTTCCCTCTATGACGTCACAGCATCCTTCCCTCTATGACGTCTCAGAACTACAAATACTACTAGTACTAGTACACGTACTAAGGAGTCTAATTGTGCTGAGTAGATCAATCCCGAACCACGGGGTTCGAGCTCAAATAGTCCATTCTAAGTGTAATCTGGAACTAATGGCCCTGTCACACTACGACGCTTCTCGCCGGCGACCCGTGAACGTGTGGTATTTTTGGGCGATATTTGGTGAAATATCGAGAAGCGCTGGTGGCGCGTTATGGGCGCGTCGGTACACGTCGGTACACTATCTTGGACGTTCACGTCGGCGGAGAACATCGGCGCGCATTATTGGTCGCTGAGCGTTTTGAACATGTCAAAAACTTCCAGCGACCGGCAACGCGCGGGAGTAAATGGGTAAGAACGCTAGGAGGACGTTAGGCTCGCGTCGCGCTGCGTTGGACGCGCCGGAATAACGCTATGGGAACGCTAGGAAGACGGCGCGCGCGGGAGGGTCGTTGCTCACGCGTTGTGCAAACTGGGCCATTTCTGTTTTACGCCCTAGCAACATTTAAGGTTAAATGAAGACGTCGCGCCAAACTTTTTTTTTTTTCCCCCCCCGCGCGTCGACACACGTTTGCCGCGCGCGCATAACGCGCCGCCCTGACGCCGATCTTTTCCCCCAAACCGCCGAAAAGTTTGACGTTTCTCGACGCACAAGATAGTCCTTTCAACGCTGACGGGTCGCCGAGAGAAGCATTGTAGTGTGACAGGCCCATTAGATACATAAAATATCCATGTAAGGAATACACAATAATAAAAAAAGACTAATAATAGAGGGAGTGGCGCTGACTCTGTGGCGGTCATATCAGAGGGAGTGGCACTGACCAGCTGACTGTGTAGCAGTAATATCCGGGATCAGGTGTGTGGCAGTAATATCAGAGGGAGTGGGGCTGATTGTGTGGCAGTTATATCAGAGGGAGTGGGGCCGACTGTGTGGCAGTAATATCAGGGACTGGGGGTGTGGCAGTAATATCAGAGGGAGTGGGGCCGGGTGTGTGGTGGTTATATCAGAGGGAGTGGGGTCGACTGTTTGGCGGTAATATCAGAGGGAGTGGGGCCGGGTGTGTGGCAGTAATATCAGAGGGAGTGGGGCCGATTGTGTGGTGGTTATATCAGAGGGAGTGGGGCGACTGTTTGGCAGTAATATCAGAGGGAGTGGGGCTGGATGTGTGGCGGTAATATCAGAGGGAGTGGGGCTGATTGTGTGGCAGTTATATCAGAGGGAGTGGGGCCGACTGTGTGGCGGTAATATCAGAGGGAGTGGGGCTGACTGTGTGGCGGTAATATCAGAGGGAGTGGGGCCGGGTGTGTGGTGGTTATATCAGAGGGAGTGGGGTCGACTGTTTGGCGGTAATATCAGAGGGAGTGGGGCCGGGTGTGTGGCGGTAATATCAGAGGGAGTGGGGCCGGGTGTGTGGTGGTTATATCAGAGGGAGTGGGGTCGACTGTTTGGCGGTAATATCAGAGGGAGTGGGGCCGGGTGTGTGGCGGTAATATCAGAGGGAGTGGGGCCGGGTGTGTGGTGGTTATATCAGAGGGAGTGGGGTCGACTGTTTGGCGGTAATATCAGAGGGAGTGGGGCCGGGTGTGTGGCGGTAATATCAGAGGGAGTGGGGCCGACTGTGTGGTGGTAATATCAGAGGGAGTGGGGCAGACTGTGTGGCAGTAGTATCAGAGGGAGCGGGGCCGGGTGTGTGGTGTTAATATCAGAGGGAGTGGGGCTTACTGTATGGCGGTAATAAGAGAGGGCTTACTGTATGGCGGTAATAACAGAGGGCTTACTGTATGGCAGTAATAACAGAGGGCTTACTGTATGGCGGTAATAAGAGAGGGCTTACTGTATGGCGGTAATAAGAGAGGGCTTACTGTATGACGGTAATAAGAGAGGGCTTACTGTATGGCGGTAATAAGAGAGGGCTTACTGTATGGCGGTAATAAGAGAGGGCTTACTGTATGGCGGTAATAAGAGAGGGCTTACTGTATGGCGGTAATAAGAGAGGGCTTACTGTATGGCGGTAATAAGAGAGGGCTTACTGTATGGCAGTAATAAGAGAGGGCTTACTGTATGGCGGTAATAACAGAGGGCTTACTGTATGGCGGTAATAACAGAGGGCTTACTGTATGGCGGTTATATCAAACTGAGTGGGGCGGGTGTGTTGCGGAAATAACAGAGAAAGTCGGGCCAGGTGTGTGGTGGTAATATCAGAGGGAGTGGGGCCGCGTGTGTGCCAGTAATATACGAGGGAGTTAGGCAGGGTGTGTGCCGCTAATATCAGAGGGAGTGGGGCCGAGTGTGTGGCAGTAGTATCAGAGGGAGTGGGGCTGAATCTGTGGCGGTAATATCAGAGGGAGTGGGGCCGAGTGTGTGGCAGTAATATCAGAGGGAGTGGGGCCCACTGTATGGCGGTAATATCAGAGGGAGTGTGGCTGAGTATGTGGCGGTAATATCAGAGCGAGTGGGGCTGACTGTTTGGCGGTAAAGGCGCTGTCACATTACGGCGTATGGCGGGAGCGTATGGCGGCGTAGCGGCTTACGTCATATACGTCGCCATACGCCGCATACGCTACGCATACGCTACGCATACGCTACGCATACGCTACGCATACGCCGCAGTGCCGCAACACGCCGGCGTATGTGAAGCCTATGATGCATACGCCGCCATACGCTTTCATAAATCCGTCCGTCCAAATTTTTTTGTGCATGCTCAAAAAAACGCGACCTATGAGGGCGTATGGCCCATACTGTCAAAAAATGTCACAGCACGCTCCCATACGCTCCCATACGCTACCCATACGCTACGCATACGCTACGCATACGCTCTTCATACGCTCCTCATACGCTCAAACACACCCGAAAGTGGCACCCGATGGCGTACGTAGGTTTTCAATACGCTCCCGCCATACGCCGTAATGTGACAGCCCCTTAAAGGCGCTGTCACATTACGGCGTATGGCGGGAGCGTATGGCGGCGTAGCGGCTTACGTCATATACGTCGCCATACGCCGCATACGCTACGCATACGCTACGCATACGCTACGCATACGCTACGCATACGCTACGCATACGCCGCCAGTGCCGCAACACCCCGGCGTATGTGAAGCCTATGATGCATACGCCGCCATACGCTTTCATAAATCCGTCCGTCCTATTTTTTTTGTGCATGCTCAAAAAAACACGACCTATGAGGGCGTATGGCCCAAAATGTCAAAACATGTCACAGCACGCTCCCATACGCTCCCATACGCTACGCATACGCTACGCATACGCTCTTCATACGCTCCTCATACGCTCAAACACACCCGAAAGTGGCACCCGATGGCGTACGTAGGTTTTCAATACGCTCCCGCCATACGCCGTAATGTGACAGCCCCTTAATATCAGAGGGAGTGGGACCGACTGTGTGGTAGTAATATCGGAGGGAGTGGGGCTGGGTGTATGGCGGTAATATCAGAGGGAGTGTGGCTGACTATGTGGCGGTAATATCAGAGGGTGTGGGGCTGACTGTGTGGCGGTAATATCAGACGGAGTGGGGCTGATTCTGTGGCGGTAATATCAGATGGAGTGGGGCTGACCGTGTGGTGCTAATATCAGAGGGAGTGGGGCTGACTGTGTGGTGCTAATAACAGAGGGAGTGGGGCCTAGATTTGACCAGTTATCTCAGAGGGACTGGAGCCGAGCATGTGGTGGTAATATCAGAGGGAGTGGACAGGTGTGTGGCGGTAATAACAGACAGAGTCGGGCTGTGTGTGTGTGGCGGTAATATGAGAGGGACTGGGGCCGGGTGTTTGGCGGTAACATCAGAGGGAGTGGGGCTGACTGTGTGGCAGTAATATCAAACTGAGTGGGACTGACTGTGTGGCGGTAATATCAAACTGAGTGGGGCTGATTGTGTGGCGTTAATATCAACCTGAGTTGGGCTGACTGTGTGGCATTAATATCAACCTGAGTGGGGCTGACTGTGTGGCAGTTATATCAAACTGAGTGGGGCTGACTGTGTGGCAGTTATATCAAACTGAGTGGGGCTGACTGTGTGGTGGTAATATCAAACTGAGTGGGGCTGACTGTGCGGTGGTAATATCAAACTGAGTGGCGCTGACTGTGTGGCGGTAATATCAAACTGAGTGGGGCTGACTGTGCGGCGGTAATATCAAACTGAGTGGGGCAGACTGTGTGGCGGTAATATGAACCTGAGTGGGGCTGACTGCGTGGCGGTAATATGAACCTGAGTGGGGCTGACTGTGCGGCGGTAATAGCAAACTGAGTGGGGCTGACTGTGTGGCGGTAATATCAAACAGAGTGGGGCTGACTGTGCGGCGGTAATATCAAACTGAGTGGGGCTGACTGTGTGGCGGTAATATCAAACTGAGTGGGGCTGACTGTGCGGCGGTAATATCAAACTGAGTGGGGATGTGATATCACTGAGTGGGCTGACTGTGTGGCGGTAATATCAAACTGAGTGGGGCTGACTGTGCGGCGGTAATATCAAACTGAGTGGGGCTGACTGTGTGGCGGTAATATCAAACTGAGTGGGGCTGACTGTGTGGCGGTAATATCAAACTGAGTGGGGCTGACTGTGCGGCGGTAATATCAAACTGAGTGGGGCTGACTGTGCGGCGGTAATATCAAACTGAGTGGGGCTGACTGTGTGGCGGTAATATCAAACTGAGTGGGGCTGACTGTGTGGCGGTAATATCAAACTGAGTGGGGCTGACTGTGTGGCGGTAATATCAAACTGAGGGGGCTGACTGTGCGGCGGTAATATCAAACTGAGTGGGCTGATGTGGCGTATTCAAGCTGAGTGGGGCTGACTGTGTGGCAGTTATATCAAACTGAGTGGGGCTGACTGTGTGGCAGTTATATCAAACTGAGTGGGGCTGACTGTGTGGCAGTTATATCAAACTGAGTGGGGCTGACTGTGTGGCAGTAATATCAAACTGAGTGGGGCTGACTGTGTGGCGGTAATATCAAACTGAGTGGGGCTGACTGTGCGGCGGTAATATCAAACTGAGTGGGGCTGACTGGGTATATCAAACTGAGTGGGGCTGACTGTGGGGTAATATCAAACTGAGTGGGGCTGACTGTGTGGCGGTAATATCAAACTGAGTGGGCTGACTGTGTGGCGGTAATATCAAACTGAGTGGGGCTGACTGTTGGCAGTTATATAAATGAGTGGGCTGACTGTGTGGTGGTAATATCAAACTGAGTGGGACTGACTGTGTGGCAGTAATATCAAACTGAGTGGGGCTGACTGTGTGGCAGTAATATCAAACTGAGTGGGGCTGACTGTGTGGCGGTAATATCAAACTGAGTGGGGCTGACTGTGTGGCGGTAATATCAAACTGAGTGGGGCTGACTGTGTGGCGGTAATATCAAACTGAGTGGGGCTGACTGTGCGGCGGTAATATCAAACTGAGTGGGGCTGACTGTGTGGCGGTAATATCAAACTGAGTGGGGCTGACTGTGTGCGTAATATCAAACTGAGTGGGGCTGACTGTGTGGCAGTAATATCAAACTGAGTGGGGCTGACTGCATGGCAGTTATATCAAACTGAGTGGGGCTGACTGTGTGCCGGCAATATCAAACTGAGTGGGGCTGACTGTGTGGCAGTAATATCAAACTGAGTGGGGCTGACTGTGTGGCAGTTATGTCAAACTGAGTGGGGCTGACTGTGTGGCAGTTCTATCAAACTGAGTGGCGCTGACTGTGGGGCGGTAATATCAAACTGAGTGGGGCTGACTGTGTGGCAGTTATATCAAACTGAGTAGGGCTGACTGTGTGGCAGTTATATCAAACTGAGTGGGGCTGACTGTGTGGCAGTTATATCAAACTGAGTGGGGCTGACAGTGCGGCAGTAATATCAAACTGAGTGGGGCTGACTGTGCGGCGGTAATATCAAACTGAGTGGGGCTGACTGTGTGGCGGTAATATCAAACTGAGTGGGGCTGAATGTGTGGCGGTAATATCAAACTGAGTGGGGCTGACTGTGTGGCAGTTATATCAAACTGAGTAGGGCTGACTGTGTGGCAGGTATATCAAACTGAGTGGGGCTGACTGTGCGCGGTAATATCAAACTGAGTGGGGCTGACTGTGTGGCAGTTATATCAAACTGAGTGGCGCTGACTGTGTGGTGGTAATATCAAACTGAGTGGGGCTGACTGTGTGGCAGTTCTATCAAACTGAGTGGGGCTGACTGTGTGGCAGTTCTATCAAACTGAGTGGCGCTGACTGTGGGGGTATATCAAACTGAGTGCTGACTGGTGGCAGTTATCAAACTGGTGGGCTGACTGTGTGGCGGTATATCAAACTGAGTGGGTGACTGTGTGGCAGTTATATCAATGAGGGCGCTGACTGTGCGGCGGTAATATCAAACTGAGTGGGGCTGACTGTGTGGCAGTTATATCAAACTGAGTGGGGCTGACTGTGCGGCGGTAATATCAAACTGAGTGGGGCTGACTGTGTGGCAGTTATATCAAACTGAGTGGGGCTGACTGTGTGGCGGTAATATCAAACTGAGTGGGGCTGACTGTGTGGTGGTAATATCAAACTGAGTGGGGCTGACTGTGTGGCGGTAATATCAAACTGAGTGGGCTGACTGTGTGGCAGTTATATCAAACTGAGTGGCGCTGACTGTGTGGCGGTAATATCAAACTGAGTGGGGCTGACTGTGCGGCGGTAATATCAAACTGAGTGGGGCTGACTGTGTGGCAGTAATATCAAACTGAGTGGGGCTGACTGTGTGGTGGTAATATCAAACTGAGTGGGGCTGACTGTGTAGCAGTAATATCAAACTGAGTGGGGCTGACTGTGTGGCGGTAATATCAAACTGAGTGGGGCTGACTGTGCGGCGGTAATATCAAACTGAGTGGCGCTGACTGTGTGGCGGTAATATCAAACTGAGTGGGGCTGACTGTGTGGCAGTTATATCAAACTGAGTGGCGCTGACTGTGCGGCGGTAATATCAAACTGAGTGGGGCTGACTGTGCGGCGGTAATATCAAACTGAGTGGGGCTGACTGTGTGGCAGTTATATCAAACTGAGTGGGGCTGACTGTGTGGCAGTAATATCAAACTGAGTGGGGCTGACTGTGTGGCAGTAATATCAAACTGAGTGGGGCTGACTGTGTGGCAGTTATATCAAACTGAGTGGGGCTGACTGTGTGGTGGTAATATCAAACTGAGTGGGCTGACTGTGTGGCCAGTAATATCAAACTGAGTGGGGCTGACTGTGTGGCAGTTATATCAAACTGAGTGGGGCTGACTGTGTGGCAGTAATATCAAACTGAGTGGGGCTGACTGTGTGGCAGTTATATCAAACTGAGTGGCGCTGACTGTGTGGTGGTAATATCAAACTGAGTGGGGCTGACTGTGCGGTGGTAATATCAAACTGAGTGGGGCTGACTGTGCGGCGGTAATATCAAACTGAGTGGGGCTGACTGTGTGGTGGTAATATCAAACTGAGTGTGGCTGACTGTGTGGCGGTAATATCAAACTGAGTGGGGCTGACTGTGTGGCAGTTATATCAAACTGAGTGGCGCTGACTGTGCGGCGGTAATATCAAACTGAGTGGGGCTGACTGTGTGGCGGTAATATCAAACTGAGTGGGGTTGACTGTGTGGTGGTAATATCAAACTGAGTGGGGCTGACTGTGTGGGAGTTATATCAAACTGAGTAGGGCTGACTGTGTGGCAGTTATATCAAACTGAGTGGGGCTGACTGTGCAGCGGTAATATCAAACTGAGTGGGGCTGACTGTGTGGTGGTAATATCAAACTGAGTGGGGCTGACTGTGTGGCAGTTATATCAAACTGAGTGGGGCTGACTGTGTGGCAGTAATATCAAACTGAGTGGGGCTGACTGTGTGGCAGTTATATCAAACTGAGTGGGGCTGACTGTGTGGTGGTAATATCAAACTGAGTGGGGCTGACTGTGTGGCAGTTCTATCAAACTGAGTGGCGCTGACTGTGTGGTGGTAATATCAAACTGAGTGGGGCTGACTGTGTGGTGGTAATATCAAGCTAAGTGGGGCTGACTGTGCGGCGGTAATATCAAACTGAGTGGGGCTGACTGTGTGGTGGTAATATCAAACTGAGTGGGGCTGACTGTGTGGCAGTAATATCAAACTGACTGGGGCTGACTGTGTGGCAGTAATATCAAACTGAGTGGGGCTGACTGTGTGGCGGTAATATCAAACTGAGTGGGACTGACTGTGTGGCAGTTATATCAAACTGAGTGGCGCTGACTGTGCGGTGGTAATATCAAACTGAGTGGGGCTGACTGTGTGGCGGTAATATCAAACTGAGTGGGGTTGACTGTGTGGCGGTAATATCAAACTGAGTGGGGCTGACTGTGTGGCAGTTATATCAAACTGAGTAGGGCTGACTGTGTGGCAGTTATATCAAACTGAGTGGGGCTGACTGTGCGGCAGTAATATCAAACTGAGTGGGGCTGACTGTGTGGCAGTTATATCAAACTGAGTGGGGCTCACTGTGTGGCAGTTATATCAAACTGAGTGGGGCTGACTGTGTGGCAGTTATATCAGACTGAGTGGGGCTGACTGTGTGGTGGTAATATCAAACTGAGTGGGGCTGACTGTGTGGCAGTTCTATCAAACTGAGTGGCGCTGACTGTGTGGTGGTAATATCAAACTGAGTGGGGCTGACTGTGTGGTGGTAATATCAAGCTAAGTGGGGCTGACTGTGTGGCAGTTCTATCAAACTGCGTGGGGCTGACTGTGTGGTGGTAATATCAAACTGAGTGGGGCTGACTGTGTGGCAGTTATATCAAACTGAGTAGGGCTGACTGTGTGGAAGTTATATCAAACTGAGTGGGGCTGACTGTGCGGCGGTAATATCAAACTGAGTGGGGCTGACTGTGTGGTGGTAATATCAAACTGAGTGGGGCTGACTGTGTGGCAGTTATATCAAACTGAGTGGGGCTGACTGTGTGGCAGTTATATCAAACTGAGTGGGCCTGACTGTGTGGCAGTTATATCAAACTGAGTGGGGCTGACTGTGTGGTGGTAATATCAAACTGAGTGGGGCTGACTGTGTGGCAGTTCTATCAAACTGAGTGGCGCTGACTGTGTGGTGGTAATATCAAACTGAGTGGGGCTGACTGTGTGGTGGTAATATCAAGCTAAGTGGGGCTGACTGTGTGGCAGTTATATCAAACTGAGTGGGGCTGACTGTGTGGTGGTAATATCAAACTGAGTGGGGCTGACTGTGTGGCAGTTATATCAAACTGAGTGGGGCTGACTGTGTGGCAGTTCTATCAAACTGAGTGGCACTGACTGTGTGGTGGTAATATCAAACTGAGTGGGGCTGAATGTGTGGTGGTAATATCAAACTGAGTGGGGCTGACTGTGCGGCGGTAATATCAAACTGAGTGGGGCTGACTGTGTGGCAGTTCTATCAAACTGAGTGGCGCTGACTGTGTGGTGGTAATATCAAACTGAGTGGGGCTGAATGTGTGGTGGTAATATCAAACTAAGTGGGGCTGACTGTGTGGCAGTTATATCAAACTGAGTGGGGCTGACTGTGTGGCAGTAATATCAAACTGAGTGGGGCTGACTGTGTGGTGGTAATATCAAACTAAGTGGGGCTGACTGTGTGGCGGTAATATCAAACTGAGTGGGGCTGACTGTGTGGCAGTAATATCAACCTAAGTGGGGCTGACTGTGTGGCAGTTATATCAAACTGAGTGGGGCTGACTGTGCGGCGGTACTATCAAACTGAGTGGGGCGGCTGTAAGGAGCGCGTGGCGGTACTTCCGGTCGGGTTGGTGCTGGCGCATGTTTCATGTTTCATGTTTCCTGTTTTTATTTCAAACCTCAGGCCGCCACGTGAGTTGTTATATGTAGCCTACAGCTGGGAACATAGTTTACCCACTTTTTCGAAGTGAATGTGTTTGATGTTGTACGGTCTTGTGTAACACATCCCACACTGTATGTATGTAAGTATGTATGTATGGATATGTGTGTATGTGTGTATGTATGAGGGTATGTATGTGTGTATGTATATATGTATGTATGTGTGTATGTATGTGTGTATGTATATAGGTATGTATGTGTGTATGTATGCACATCTGTATGTATCTATGTGGGTATGTATGTATGCATGTGTGTATGTATGTGTGTATGTAGTATTGTATGTGTGTATGTATATAGGTATCTATGTAAATAGGTTTCTATGTGTGTATGTATATAGGTGTGTATGTGTGTATGCATATAGGTATGTATGTGGGTATGTATGTAGGTATGTATGTGTGTATGTATATAGGTATGCATGGGTGTATGTATGCACATTTGTATGTATATATGTGGGTATGTATGTATGTGTGTATGTATGTGTGTATGTATGTAGGTATGTATGTGTGTATGCATGTAGGTATGTATGTATGCATGTGTGTCTGTATGTGTATGTATGAATGTGTGTATGCATGTATGCACATATGCATGTAGGTATGTATGTACATGTGTATCTATGTGCGTATGTGTGTATGTATGTGTATGTGTATGTGTGTATGTATATAGGTATGTATGTATGCATGTGTGTATGTATGTGTGTATGTATGGAGGTATGTATGGGTGTATGCATGTAGGTATGTATGTATGCATGTGTCTGTATGTGTGTATGTATGTATGTGTGTATGCATGTATGCATGTAGGTATGTATGTACATGTGTATGTATGTGCGTATGGGTGTATGTATGTATATGCGTATGTGTGTATGCATGTAGGTATGCATGTATGCATGTGTGTATGTATGTATGTGTGTATGTATGTAGGTATGTAGGTATGCATGTGTGTATGTATGTATGTATGTGTGTATGTAGGTATGCATGTATGTAATAATGTATGTATGGCATGTAGGTAGGTAGGTAGGCAGGCAGGTATGTATGTATGTGTATGGAATGCAGGTATGTATATAGGTAGGTAGGTATGTAGGTAGGTAGGCATGCATGTATGTATGTCTGTGTATGTATGTAATGTATGTAGGTAGGTATGCATGCATGTTTGTATGCATGTATGCATGTATGTACGTATGTATGGAATGTAGGTAGGTATGTAGGTAGGTATGCTGGCAGGTATGTATGTCTATATATATTGAATGTAGGTAGGTAGGTATGTATGTATGTAGGTAGGTAAGTAGGTATGCATGCATGTATGCATGTGTGTATGTATGTATGGAATGTAGGTAGGTATGTAGGTAGATAGGTAGGTAGGCTTGCATGTATGTGTGTGGTTATGTATGGAATGTAGGTGGTATGTAGGTAGGTAGGTAGGTAGGTAGGCTTGCATGTATGTATGTGTGTATGTATGGACTGTAGGTAGGTATGTAGGTAGGTGGTAGGTAGGCTTGCATGTGTGTATGTGTTTATGTATGGACTGTAGGTAGGTATGTAGGTAGGTGGTAGGTAGGCTTGCATGTATGTATGTGTGTATGTATGGAATGTAGATAGGTAGGCAGGTAGGCATGCATACATACAGTAGGACATGAAAGGAAGTCGCCTCTGGCCCAAAATCAAAGCACACTTCTGACTGGCGGTAAATATGACTGACCTTAGCATAGAACTTGTGCCCGGTTTCCATGGCGTGCATGATGGCCTCAGATATACGCGTGGGAACACCTCGTAACACCTGCTGGATGTTGTACGACCCCTTCATGTACGTCGTCAGCAGCTTCACCGAGTCGGCGAACTCGTTCCAGTGCCGGTCCATCTCTGCCGTCGTTGCCAGGCAACCGCGCATCACGTTGTAGCAGAAGTTGCGGCACGGCCGCGCTCCCACGTGACCGTCGCACTGCGCGCAGTAGCGCATGCGCGCCAACGTCTGCACGCACTGCGGCTCGAGCGCGATCCGCTCCGTTGTGTTGACGGCGTCGATGCCAATGCGCAGAGCCTCGAGGAAGGTGCGCGCGGAGAAGAGCGCCTGGGACAGCGTGTGCGCCAGGCGGTGCGGCACGTCGCCGAACGGCCGCGGGTTCAACTGCTGCCGGGCCTCGACCAGACAGTCCCGGTACGACCCTTCGAGCCGCGTCACGGACGGGTCGTTCAGCAGGTTGTGGTACACGAGCGGGAACAGCTCGTCGAAGAACTTCTGCACCGAGTCGTGGATGGTGACCCGGCGTCTCTTCACGTAGGCCTGCAGCGCGGTGAAGAGTGCGTGCAGCGGGGCGTGACGGTCACGGACAGGCATCTGGTAGTCCCGGGCGAGCAGCGCGTCCGTCTGGTTCTCAGCCTCCGCCACCAGCCGCACGAACTCGTCTGTGGGAGACAAGGGTGCGCGTGTTATATCATTTATATTATATATATACCTAACTACCATCAACGTCACAGTACATGTATGGTCTGTGGGAGACAAGGGTGCGCGTGTTATATCATTGATATTATATATATACCTAACTACAGTCACACTCACAGTACATGTATCGTCTGTGGGAGACAAGGGTGCGCATGTTATATCATTTATATTATATATATACCTAACTACAGTCAACGTCACAGTACATGTATGGTCTGTGGGAGACAAGGGTGCGCATGTTATATCATTTATAATATATATATATATACCTAACAACAGTCAACGTCACAGTACATGTATGGTCTGTGGGAGACCAGGGTGCAAGTGTTATATCATTTATATTATATAGATATACCTAACTAGAGTCACACTCACAGTACATGTATGGTATGTGGCAGACAAGGGTGCGCGTGTTGTATCATTTATGTTATGTATAAACTCTTATGCGTATATTATTCATGCAATGTAATTATCCTGTAATTATCCTGTTCTCTATTGTCTCCCTCCCCCCCAAGACCTTGACAAATTGTATAAGTTTAGTGTCTTGGGTAGGTGGAGCTGGTGGTTGCTGTGCGACCTGGAGGGCAGGTTAGCTGCTCCAAGCAGCCCTACTCCCCGCCTTCCCTCCAGGTGGCCTCCTGCTCACCCTCCTTCTGCCCACTCCCTCTCCTATTTTTGCTCAATAAAGTATGTGGTAGGTCTTTTTAGGGGGCCAGCCAGAGTTATTGGCTCGATCCAACTTCCTGTCTTGTGTTCCTTATGTAATGTAATAATAATATTATATATATATATATACCTAACTACAGTCAACGTCACAGTACATGTATGGTCTGTGTGAGACAAGGGTGCGCGTGTTGTATCATTTATATTATATATATACCTAACTACAGTCATACTCACAGTACATGCATGGTCTGTGTGAGACAAGGGTGCGGGTGTTATATCATTTATTTTATATATATATACCTAACTACAGTTATACTCACAGTACATGCATGGTCTGTGGGATACAATGGTGCGCGTGTTGTATCATTTATAGTTCACACTCACAGTCTGTCTGAGAGGAGCGGGTGGTCAGTGAGCACAACGCGTGTAGGTAGGGGTCATGTGGAACATGTGTTATATCAAATATAGTATGTATATGTCCACCTAACTTCGATCACAGTAAATACATAATATAATTGTTGAGTTGAGTTTTATTTAACCAGACACGTGTAGTAAGATCCCTCTATGGCCTCTACAAGGGCTCATCTTCCAGCCGAGCAACCAATGTTACATTAAACTAAAGTTCATATTTATGCAAAATACATTGTTAGGACAAACCTGCAACTGAAATGTGTGCCTAGAACCAGACATATCCATGTTAGTATACACATATGTAAGCATTTCACATACAGATACACATATGGCCTCAGGACAAGTGTCAGTTATTTAATAGTGACTCTATGAATAGCCTTTGCCGAATTTGTTCCTATTTAAGAATTTTCCGCTGTGATTTCCGTACTTATATAAGATACATTAAAAAAGAAAAACCAGAAATTGTTTGTTATTTTTCGTGTGATTTTTTCCCATAGAATCACTCAATATCAATTGTAGATGATACCTTCAGTCGCAGTATATATATTCTAAAATATAATTTATACTGTTTATATGTCTCTTTAATCGCAGTATCTAGGCTTACACAAGATAATTTTATATAATAACAAACTTCAGATGCATCACATATTATATATAATTAAATTCAGTAGCAGTAAGCATATACTATACTTCATATATTAACTTCATGAAGAAGTATATATATATGTACCTTAGTCGTAGGTAATAACAAATCTTCCTTTAAGAATGTCACCTCAGGAATACCTCAGGGAAGTGTGCGGGGACCAATATTATTTATAATATTTATAAATGACCTGCCAGGCAGTGTCTCATCAAACCTAAAAATATTTGCGGATGATACAAAGGTCTTTCGGCAATACAAGATGTAAGAGATAAGAATCTCTTGCAAGAGGATATTCTGAAACTTGCACAATGGTCCGAGAAATGGCAATTGCCCTTCAATGAAAAGAAGTGCAAAATTATTCATTACGGGAAAAATAATCCTCATTATGCCTATAATATGAAGAACACTGTCCTGCAACAACATAGCTATGAAAAGGACTTGGGTGTAACCTTCGATTCCCAACTCTCCTTTCAGAAACACATGAGGACTATCATCTCAAATGCTAACCAGAGAGTAGGAATAATTAAAAGAAATTTCCATCGCCTCAACAAGAACAATTTTCTAATTCTATTTAAGTCTCTTGATAGGCCAATTTTGGAATACTGTCCACAAATTTGGAGCCCAATTTTTGGGAAGGCTATTCTGGAGATCGAAAAGGTTCAGAGACGTGCAACAAAATTAGTTGCAGTTATAAAGGACCTACCCTATGAACAAAGGCTTAGGGAATTGAAACTTCCTACCCTTTCCTACAGAAGGAAAAGAAGTGACATAATTGAAGTATTTAAAATTATGAAGGGTTTTGATAAAATACATATGAACAAATTGTTCACCTTGAATAAAAGAGAAGGCAGTCGGGGCCATACTCTCAAACTAGTAAAACCCAGAGCCATTTCAAAGTTAAGGCAACATAGTTTCTCAAACAGGATCATAAATATATGGAACAGTCTCCCACAAAATGTTATTGATGCGGAGTCAATTAATTCATTCAAGAATAGATTAGAAAAAGCATGGGCTGATGATCCAGGGAAATTTGACCCCTTATTCACCACATGCTACTAATTACTCCTTGTGTTGCTTATTTACTTGCACTCAAGCAAAAATGAGAGATAAATAAGTGTTCACACTTCCTGTCTACCATTCGCTATATATCGCTATATATTATGTGATGTATAAGGTATTATGCGAGTATAACGATACGTAAGGGAATATTACTTATTAATATTATTGTTATCCTGTGTAAGATACGACACTTTACAGATGGTGTCATCTCGCCAACCTCAGCTGCCCCAAGTAGCACCTCACAGAGCGAGCAGCCTGCACCTTGCAGACAGGCAGGCTGACTCTCCCACCTCACCTGCCCCAAGTAGCACCTCACAGAGCGAGCAGCCTGCATCTTGCAGACAGAGGCAGGCTGACTCTCCCACCTCACCTGCCCCAAGTAGCACCTCACAGAGCGAGCAGCCTGCACCTTGCAGGCAGAGGCAGGCTGACCCTCCCACCTCACCTGCCCCAAGTAGCACCTCACAGAGGAACAGCCTGCACCTTGCAGGCAGAGGCAGGCTGACTTGCCTACCTCACCTGCCCCAACACCACGAGCGAGCAGCTGCACCAGCATACGAGGCATGCTGACCCTCCCACCTCACCTGCCCCAAGTAGCACCTCACACAACGAGCAGCCTCACCTTGCAGACAGAGGCAGGCTGACCCTCCCACCTCACCTGCCCCAAGTAGCACCTCACAGAGCGAGCAGCCTGCACCATGCATACAGAGGCATGCTGACCCTCCCACCTCACCTGCCCCAAGTAGCACCTCACAGAGCGAGCAGCCTCACCTGCAACAAGCAGCGACCCCCCACCTCACCTGCCCCAAGTAGCACCTCACAGAGCGAGCAGCCTCACCTTGCAGACAGAGGCATGCTGACCCTCCCACCTCACCCCCCAATACACCTCACAGAGCGAGCAGCCTGCACTGCAACAGAGCAGCTGACCCTCCCACCTCACCTGCCCCAAGTAGCACCTCACAGAGCGAGCAGCCTGCACCATGCATACAGAGGCATGCTGACCCTCCCACCTCACCTGCCCCAAGTAGCACCTCACAGAGCGAGCAGCCTCACCTTGCAGACAGAGGCAGGCTGACCCTCCCACCTCACCTGCCCCAAGTAGCACCTCACAGAGCGAGCAGCCTGCACCTTGCAGACAGAGGCAGGCGGAGTTGGTGGCTGCCACAGCGAGGCCTACATCAGTAGGAGCACGAGCCACTTACAAGTTACAGACTAGCGCTTTTGAATGAGATGGCTTCCAGGTCTGAGTTGTTCATAATGCTTTGGCATTGCGGGTAATCAGGATCGCGAATACAGACCAAGGCGTGCCAGTACTAAGGACATCTATTGTGTCGCCGACTAGCGGAATTCTTTAGAACTATGTAACAAACTCAAACGCCGACTTGCGGGTCTTTTCTAACCTGGTCGCCGATCGGGTAAACAGGACTTGATGATGTCTCCTCTACTTGTTCGCTGCGTGAGGGAACGGCTTGTTGGGAGTGTACTCCCTCTTGAAGGGATGATGTCCTTCATTCCAGCCGAATGACTGGTGCTGTCCTCGGCCTCTGGGCTGGAAGTTGTAGCCCAACCCGGATCCCCCTCCTCTGCCGGTCCGACGATTGTGAAAATCCGGTTGTTTCTTGAACTGAGTGTTCGCGTCGGTAGCCTTCTTTTTGTCATCCATATGTTTGCCACACTTGGACCCTGTCTCGACCTCTTTGAAGAGGTGTTGAAGCTCACCACCACACATTTTAGTTTTGTGTAAAGGTTTCCCTTTGATGGGTTTAGGTGGGAGGAATAAGGTATATTCCTTTCCATCATTGTCCACCACCTTCTTTGATTGGGCAACTTCCTTGCCCACATCCGTACAGACTGCCTTGAACACGTTTTCAAAGCATCTGTATGAGAGGAAGTTGTTCGCTGCTGTGAGCATGGCAATCCGTCCATCCATAGTCCTGGCCAAAGAAGAGAATTTGTTCTCTGCCTGCATGCGATTTGCCATTGGGATAATCGCCGTGAGTGCTCCTAGGACTGCCTTATGGATCGTATGTAGGACACCCTCAAACTTTTTGTGTTCCTCGCTGAGCTTCTCATCCCTGTCCATTTCCTTCAGCACCAAATAAGGGATCCCCTTGATCCCAGTGAATTTTTCACCAAGTTTGGTGATCACGTCCGCGGGTTTGAAGGTGTGGAAATGACCCTTTATAGTTTCCCGCATCATTGTGGTGGTGAGTACCTTCTTGGCCTTCTCTACCTGGCACTTTTTGCGCACCTTCCCTCCGATTTTTGCATAAACACCCGCATGCTGTGTATCGGAGTCTGACTCAGTGGTAGATGAGTCTGAAGAGGAATCTGAAGAAGAAGAGTCCTTCTTCTTCTTCTTAGTCTTGTGTTTCTTGCTCTTTTTACGCTTGACAACCTTCTTCTGCGCTTGCGTGTACTCATCACCGGATGAACTGACAGCCTTCTTGGCCTTCTTTTGCTTCTTCACTGGGACTCTCTCTGGTGACGAATCATCTTCAGGGGAATCTTCTCCCGAGATGTCCTCCCAGTCCGAGTCGTCAGACTCCAGAACCGGCCTTTTCCTCCATCGAGACGAGGCCGGAATCAACTCCTGGAACTGACTCTCCATGAGTCGTAATCATCCATCACTCGGGAGGGAGCTGCAGGTTTACTCCGCTTCGTAGCCATCGGAAGTCTGTAACAATCAAAAGAAAGTTACTAAACCGACCAAACTCGATCAAATGTCACAAACAGGTTAAGCAAAGCAAAATTGTGCATTTGGTGTTGTTGGAGAACGTATTTAAACTGTTCCAACACAGGCGTAAGCAAAGCTAAGGTGTGAATATCGAAGGTGTATGGAATCGAAACCAAAACAAAATGAGGGGTAGGGACCAGTGTACCGGTAACCTTCCACACTCTCTATTCCATACCCTTCTCCCTCCTGTGGCTAATACGCCAACAAGTTGGAGAAAATGCTAAGAAACTCGGAGGTATGCCTAAATACTCAATGTGGTGAATCTTTAAAAGAAACCCAGGAATAAATCCTAATGAAATGTGGCTCCAACCACATATCTCTCCGTTCGGCAATGGGCGGCTTCTAGAACAAAGAAAAAACATGGCACTTTGTTCTATCAATGTTTCACAAATTGTAAAACACTAATAAAAGTAATGTATATAAAGATGCAAGTTCTAACACTTTGTCAAAAGGTGCAGTAAAGTATCATTACATAACTGTACCATCCTAAAATATGTCGTTATAGATAACAAAAACTGCCGTAGCAACTCAAAGAACGTCCTCCCGTTGTGAGTTGATTATGCTAATTGTTGGACCCGGATGTGGTTCCTTCTCCCTTGGCTATGAGTAGCCTGAGGCTTAGTACCAAGGTAAAATATGTCTATATATATATATATATAGTTTAACGCTGTGAAGGTGACTAACTTATGGAGCTGTCATTGGCCTGCTCCGGCTCAAGTCGTTCTATGTGGGGTACTCGGCGAACTGCTACTGAGACGTGGCCGGGAGGCCGAGAGGCCGGGAGGCCGGGAAGGGTGAGGAAGGGAGCAGGTAAACAAGTGGGCAGGTGAGCTGAACTAAACAGCCGGACCGCGATGGGGCGGGGGCGGGGGGAAGGCGGAGGGAAGGGGGAAAGGGGGAGGGAAGAGGCGAGGGGAAAGAAGGGGTAGGGGAGGAGGAAATGGAGGAGGCGAGGGAAGTGAGAGGGGAGAGGGGAGCGGGGGAGCGGGAGGCGGGAGGGGGAGGGGGAGGGGAGGTGGAGGGACGGGGGAAAAGGGGAGAGGAGGGGAAGGGGGAGAGGAAGGGGAGAGGAGAGGAGAGGAAGGGGGGAGAGGAGGAGGAGGGGGAAGGGTGTGTGCAGAGGGGTTTACAGGAGGCGGTGTGGGGGGGAAGGGGGAGGGAGGTAAGGGGGATGTGTGTGCAGGGGGTGTACAGGAGGCGGTGTGGGGGGTGAGGGGGAGGGGGAGGGTGTGTGGTCAGAGGGTGTACAAGAGGTGGTATGGGGGGAAGGCGGGAGGGGGAGGGGTGTGTGTAGAGGGGTGTACAGGAGGTGGTGTTGGGGGAAAGCGGAGGGAGGTGAGGGGGGTGTGCAGAGGGGTGTACAGGAGGTGGTGTGCAAAGTAAAGGTAGAAGAAGTACATCTTGGGAAGGTTCAGTTTGAGTGCAGCAGGAGGAGAAGAGCATATAGAAGGGTACGTAAAGTAGGAACATAGTGATACTAGGGTACGTAAGGCAGGTACAACAGACAGGTTTAAGTAGAACTTAGAAGGGAATGTGGGGCAGTCGGAGTATAGTAGGGTACAATAAGTGCACACGGGGTAAGGCAGGGTACAACAGACAGGTTTAAGTAGAACTTAGAAGGGAACGTGGAGTAATATGAGTATAGTAGGGTACAATAAGTGCACAACGGGTAAGGCAGGGTACAACAGGCAGGTGTAAGTAGAACTTAGAAGGGAACATGGGGCAGTAGGGGTATAGTAGGGTACAATAAGGGCACACGGGGTAAGGCAGGGTACAACAGACAGATTTAACTAGAACTTAGAAGGGAACGTGGGGCAGTAGGAGTATAGTAGGGTACACAACGGGTAAGGCAGGGTACAACAGGCAGATGTTAGTAGAACTTAGACGGCAACGTGGGACAGTCGGAGTATAGTAGGGTACAATAAGGGCACACGGGGTAAGGAAGGGTACAACAGACAGGTTTAAGTAGAACTTAGAAGGCAACGTGGGGCAGTAGGGGTATAGTAGGGTACAATAAGGGCACACGGGGTAAGGCAGGGTACAACAGACAGGTTTAAGTAGAACTTAGAAGGCAACGTGGGGCAGTAGGGGTATAGTAGGCTACAATAAGGGCACATGGGGTAAAGGTAAATACAACAGGCAGGTTTAACTAGAACCATGTGTGATGGGAAGGGAAAACAGAAGGGCAGTTGAGGTAGTGGGAGGGCAGTTTGGGTAGCATGAGGGCAGTTCGGGTAGCAGAAGGGCAGTTGTGGTAGCAGAAGGCCAGTTGTGGTAGCAGAAGGGCAGTTGTGGTAGTAGGAGGGCAGTTGGGGTAGCAGGAGGCAGTTTGTGTAGCAGAAGTAAATAGAATAATTATGTGAGACTTACCTGTGTTTAGTTGACATATAATTGCTGTTTTACGGAGTCCTATAGCCTCGGCTTGTTGTAGTAGAGGGAGAGCTATTTTGTCCACTTGAATCACTCATTACTTAATAATTACCAAAATTATGTTCTAAATTATTATTCCCTTTTTTCCTCTGTTTTTTTGTTGGCCTCCCTTCGGTACACCGAATTTCCTTACCTGTGCCACAGGTTACGGTGGGCGGGAACTATACTACAAGCTGAGGCTGTAGTACTCGGTAAAACAGCACTTATGTGTCAACTATGCACAGGTAAGTCTCACATAATTATTCTATTTCACCTCATCCTCTAGCCTCCTGGCTAATTATAGCACAGAGAGGTTTACATAATCATAATTTCGGTTTGATACTTAGCATTGCTCAATTTCTTAATGTGATTGAATTCTGAGTTCAATTACTTCTTTTGAACATAGTTGTTCTCGGATGGGTTCACAGCCAAGTTAACGTTCCTGAACCCTTTGTTGTGATCTCTTTGTGAATGCTCAGCCATTTGTCTCTACTTGTACTGAGTAGAATTGTTTTTATTTAGACCCCAATCCCCTGGAATAGGGCTAGGTAGATATGTAGTATTTAAAATCCCGGTATATTTTAATATACTCTTTTCGTATTTCCTGTGAATGTATATGGATACATTTATACATTTTTATGAGAGTAGTCATTCTATGAATTTATATAACTCTATCATGAAAAGCTATTTTCCTCAAAACCCACAAGGCTTTGCCTTGCTGACTCGCCCTATCTGGAGGTAAATCCTATTTTATGTCATCTGGCCGTGCCTCTAGTTGGGTTACTAGCTACCAAGTTGTCAAGCAATTAGGATACACTGATATGGGGTCAATTTAATTTCCTCCCCACAGGAAGGTTACACTGTACCGTGAAGTCCTATTTTATCCATCATCTAAAACTGTTTTCTATGTCCTGGCAACAGTCATCATATAAACACTATGGTATTGTGATGGACTAGGACTAACAGGATCCTGATGTGCAAATTGAAAATCTGGCACCACCATACATGGCTTTCTGGTCCTTCCTCTGCTCTTCAAGTTACTCAAAGTCGTCGCCTACCTCGCCACCGCAGGTTGCCCGGTGATGCGGGGAAGATGGCAATTGAGGCGTTCCAGGCGGCAACAGGGCATAGCCGGGAGCCCAGCGAGGCTGGGATGAAGAGGCCGACCACTCCAGAGGGGATCCTTGATGGTCTTGGAGCTCCGAACGGTCACCCGTAGGCCGCCCAGGGAGGCCAGGACATCCGCACGGTGATGGTGTGTGGGCCACCCCGGCCCAGGGGGCTAGGAGACAGGAGGCTGGACTGTCTCAGCATCCCATAATACCCGAGGAGGAGGGCGGCATGCGGGACGAGGGCCGAAGCCCCTGCGGTGGCGAAGTAGGCGACGACCGCCACAAGGTGCTTCGGCGTGAGCGAGGGGGGGTGCGGGGCACGTGCGCTGAGCCTCGGTCGCCTCTGCGACATACGTCTCGCCAGAGGTGGGAACCGAAGCCCGAGGTATCGCCGCCAGCTGCCTCGACCCAGGAGTGCGCGCCGGAGAGGGTGTTCCTGGCCGAGGCGGGTGCCAGGTGGCCACCATGGAGGGACACCGTGCAAGCGGCGACGTTGAAGTCCGAGGGTGAGAGAGGGTCGAGGTTGTGGGCTGACGCGAACCGGCCATAGGCCTCGGCCTGGCAGCGGCGGTTCCTCCAAGTCGAGGGCACCAGGGAGGCCATGTGGAGACCGTCGACCACAGCAACCTCCAGGATGGTGTAACCTGCAATCAGAGGCCCGGGTTATAGGGAAAGTCGTCGTGGCAAGGGCTCAGGTAGGTGAGCCGAAGCGAGCAACCTCTGTCCGGGCCACTTCAGTCCAGGGTCCGGGTGAGGTGGGCGCGACTCAGGGCATCTGCCAACAGGAGGTCGGCCCCAGGCTTGTGGATGATGGTGAGGGTGAATGAGCCCTCAGCCGCCATGAGCCAGAACTCGCGGGCGCAGGTCCCGAGGGTAGCATCCCGGGCATGCCCCGACTCCAGGGTGGCGGAGGAGGGCATGTTGTCAGTATTGACGACGACAGTGGACCCCGCAACGTCCTCGGGGAGAAGGGTCCGGAGGGCCACCACGAGGTGAATGGCCTCCAGCTCGTGGATCGCGGAAAAGCGCGCCTGGAAGTCAGTAGAGTACCCTCGGGCATAGCACCTCGTCAGGGAGAAAGCCCCACTGCCGGTAAAGCAGGAATCACACTCTCTGACCAGGCGGCGGCCCTCAAGGGCACGAAGGAGTTGGAGGCCATTGGAGGCATGACCGTAGAGCGTGAACCACCTGAGGTCGTGGCGGGCCTCCTCCCCGAGGGTGATGGCAGTGGCACTGTAGCAGCTGTGCAGGGCCGTGAGGAGGAACTTCCTCGCGGGGAGAATGCAGCTGCCGACGTGGTTGAGGCGGCCGAGGATGCTATGGAGCTCATGGCGCCCGAGGGTGGGGTGGGCGATCCAAGCCTTGCAGTCGGCGACGAGATCCTTGACCTCGTCAGGGGCGATTCTGATCGTCATCGCAACGCTGTTGAGGGCGAAGCCGAGCGAGGAGATGCGGAGTGCCGGGGGTGACACTTCCCAGTGGCGACCTCCAGCCGGAGGGCGCCAACAAGGGCGAGGAAGCCGTCAAAGGGCTTGCGGGCCCTCAGATAGGAGCGCTCGTACCCGAAAAAGTCATTGATGTACACGGGGGCATGGGAGCCCTCACGCCGGAGGATCCAGGCGACGGCAGCAGTGACCTGGACGCAGGCGGCACCCGAGGATCGGCAGCCGAAGGGGAGGGCGAGGTCGACATATGTCGTCCCATCCAAGGAGGCAGAGTGGCTGGAGGCAGCAGCAGGCCCGGGTTATAAGGGCCGGGAGCAGGGGAGGGTATTACATAACCCAACGGTCAGTGGCACGGGATGCAGGAGGAGAGGGGGGGGGGCACTCCTCCTTCACCGCGAATCAAACGCAATGTACACATTACGACCAATGTATGCCTGGGTTCAGACCAACCCAATGCATATCCTACTACTAATAGTAGTACTATGCACAAAAGTATACCTAATAATGTATGCCCAAAACACATAAAAGGGCTGAGCATGATTGATTTCATCCTGTACCTTATACCATCCAGATCAGTTTCTTAACCTGATTATGCGTTATGCGTTATGCGTTATGCAGTGAAGTATATAAAAAGTACATGTTTGCAGAATGGGACGGTCCAAACATGAAGCATGAAGAATGGGACGGTCCAAACATGGCTCAGTTTAGCTTGCTTCGAGGGATGTTAGGACCGTCCCAAACATGAAGACTGCTTCCTAACAGGTCCGCCGCATAAACCTACATGTTTGCACACTTGCTATCCGGACTGCACTTCGTCCACACCTCTCTTTATCACCTCTCTGCCGGCCTGGCACCTCCTTGATATGTCTGAAAAGAGTTCCAGAGACACACACAGACACAGATACACACACACAGACACAGAGATACAACACAGAGACACACACACACAGACACACGCACACAGAGACACACACACAGACACACACACAGACACACACAGACACAGATACACACACAGATACACACACAGAGACACACACAGATACACACACAGAGACACACACAGAGACACACACAGAGACACACACAGAGACACAGAGACACAACACAGAGACACACACACAGAGACACACACACAGACACACACAGAGACACACACACAGACATACACACAGACACAGAGACACACACAGAGACACACACACAGACACACACAGAGACACACCACAGAGACACACACACAGAGACACACACACAGACACACACAGAGACACACACAGACATACACACAGACACAGAGACACACACACAGACACAGAGACACACACAGAGACACACACAGACACACCACCACACACACAGACACACACACAGAAACACAGAGACACACACAGAGACACAGAGATACACACACAGACACACACAGCAACAGAGACACAAAGACACAGAGACACGGACACACACAGAGACACAACACAGAGACACACACAGACACACACACAGACACACAGAGATACACAGACACAGATACACACACAGACACACACAGAGACACAACACAGAGACACAACACAGAGACACACACAGAGACACACACACACAGACACACACACAGACACAGAGACACACACACAGAGACACAGATACACACACAGAGACACACACAGAGACACACACACACAGAATGGGACGGTCCAAACATGGTTCAGTTTAGCTTGCTTTGAGGGATGTTAGGACCGTCCCAAATATGAAGACTGCTTCCTCACAGGTCCGCTGCACTTGCTATCCGGACCGCACCTCGTCCACACCTCTCTCTATCACCTCTCCGCCGGCCGGACACCTCCTTGATATGTCTGAAAAGAGTTCCAGGAGGGGGTGCCTGCCGGCATTTTCACTTTCTACCCTTACTCTGTCCGTGTCTATGGCTCGCCGGTTGGTTACCATAGGGCAGATAGGCACGGGCCTTTGACTCAACTCTCCTCATTTCTCTTTCCTAGATCTGCCCACTCGATTTCTCCCAGGCTCACTTCTTCCCCTAACCAGGGTTGTTGTGTTCTTGGGGGGGGCTCTTGACCTTTTTTCCTTTCTCTGACTGGTTCTTGTTGCTGGAACGACCGCTGCTACCACCTTTGCCCGCCTTCCTCACACCCCTGCTGACCGGATACAAGTGCTCCCCTACAGACACCATACAGATCACTACAAACAGACGGCACGGAGAGATCCGCTGCCACCCGACGCCCCGTCGTCACCACGTCTTGAAGGATGTCCCCAGCCTTCACAACACTTCCTCTGAGACCACTTCACCGCAGAAGACATGTCTTAACCAAAGACTGGGCCGATTTATCGGAGCCTCTCTACAAATGTTGCAGTCCTGCAACCGGTAACCGTCGTAAGGTTACGAACACCCCATACAACAAACACAGGTCCGCTGCATAAACCTACATGTTTGCACCGGCTGTCCGTAATTATCAGTCGCCTCCTCCAGCCTTATATCAATGGACAAAAGCGACTGATGCTTTTCTGTTCGCACCACCTTTACACATTACGCATTACGCACCGATCGCTACATGGAGCGATCGGGATAATGGATTTCTGATGCATTCGCATTCGCATTATGCATTACGCGTGTATGGAATGTAGCTCATAGGTTTCAAGGCGTTTCGATTTTTTGTCGCATTCGCATTCGCATTCGCATTACGCATTAAGCTGAGATTCCTTACACACGGTATGCGGTCTGCGAATGCGAATGCGAATGCGGCAAAAAATCGAAACGCCTTGAAGTCAATGGGGTGCAACCCTTACACGCGGTATGCGAATGCGAATGCGAATGCGAATGCGAATGCGACAACTCGATCGGTCCCTGTAGCGATCGGTCCGGCATGCGGCATGCGACACAGGGGTGCGAATAGAAAAGCATCAGTCGCATTTGTCCATTGATATAAGGCTGGAGGAGGCGACTGATAATTACGGACAGCCAGGACAAGGTAGAGCGCGGACCTGTTAGGAAGCAGTCTCCAAGGCTTCTGAGTGGAAACATATGGTAGTGGTGGTGGTTCGGGTTGCTAAAAATGCTACCAGAGCCACAAAAATATGAATACTTATCTATAATTTGGTTATAATAAAGGTAGGAACCCCCATGAGTAGAAATAGCACACATAAAGACAAAATAATGGTTTTGTTGACCGAAAAGGACGGTCCTAACATGGCTCAGTTTAGGATGTTAGGACCGTCCCAATCGGGAGACTGACGGTTACCGTGTGTAAGGAATCCTAGCTTAAAGCTAAAAATGCTACCATATGCACATAAATATGAATACCAATGAATGTACACATGGGTGCACACTTTTATATGCTGCTTACCGCATGCCACACGCCGCATGCCATGTGTAAGGAATCTTCCCATTCGCATACCGCATGCCGCTTGCTGCATGCCGCATGCCGCTTACCGTGTGTAAGGAATCCTAGCTTTACGCGTAAATGGAATGCGCCCTTAAGACCTAAATATGCTTTCCCTATACAATCATACAGGTGTTCACATAGAGTGAAATCACAACTATCTACATACTTCTAGGGTTTACCTGCTCATGATTTCCAAGTTCCATTTTCATAGCGTAAGAATTCACAACTAGTATGTGTCTGTACATATACACAACTGCTTGGGGTTTTCATGCCCATGACTCCCACTCCCATATGGGTTATGGGGTTTAATGCCCTGAAGGGCCATACATGTGGTAGTGTGCATAGTGCTGCATGGCATCTATGACAACATGACCACCACTTCCGGAGACTGGCAACGTCAGCTGCCTGGTCAGTTGTCTCATAACAATCACCCCTTGGTGTGGGGCTGGCAGTTTATCTGCCTGATCTAGTAACCACCCGTTGTGCAACTGGCAGCGTCAGCTGCCTGGTTGGTTGTCTCAAGACGATCACCCCCATGGGGGACTGGCAGTTTTTATTTGCTTGATCTGATGATCATCCCTAGGGGGACTGGCAACGTCAGGTGCCTGGTCAGTTGTCTCAAAACGAACACCCCATGGGGGACTGGCAGTTTTAACTGCCTGATCTGATAACCATTTTACCAGTCCTCGCGGGTCTGGCACTGTCATGTGCATGGTCAGGTGTCCAAGATCCCCCCTTTCCTGGTGCGTGATCTGACAGCAGCAACCAGCCACCTAACACCTACCAAGTGCCCACCAAGTCACATTCCCTGTAAATGAACATAACGGACAGTATAACTCTCAAAGTGGAAAGTGGCAAGAGTCCCTAGAGCACATGACCTGGGCAGACATGTTCAATAGTCAAGCTTACACAGCTGTGACCAGTTGGTCCAAGCTGGTAGGATTCCATGCGGATCCTATCACACTATTCCAATTAAGTATACTCAGTCTAGTGAAACATGTGAACTTTCTATATAAACAGCATATGCACCACCACCACCCCAGCACACCACCACCACCCCACCACCACCCCACCGCCACCACACCACCACACCACCATTACACCATCACTAAACCACCACCATCCCAGCACACCACCACACCACCATTACTAAACCAACACCACCCCACCACCACCACACCCCACCACACCACCACACACCACCACCACCACACCCCCACCACACCATAACCACACCATCACCACACCATCACACCCCACCACACCACCACCACACCACCACACCACTACCACACACACCACCATTACACCATCACTAAACCACCACCACCCCACCACACCACCACCACCACACCACCACACCACCACACCACCATTACACCATCACTAAACCACCACCATCCCACCACACCACCACCACACCACCATTACTAAACCAACACCACCCCACCACCACCACACCCCACCAACCACCACCCCACACCACCACACACCATCACCACACCATCACCACACCAACACCACCCCACCCCCACCACCACCACACAACCACCACCACACACACCATTACACCATCACTAAACCACCACCACCACCCACCACACCAACCACCACCCACCACCACCCACCACCACCACACCACCACACCACCATTACACACCACTAAAACACCACCATCCCCACCACACACCACCACACACCATTATAAACCAACACCACCCCACCACCACCCCACCCCACCACACCACCACACCAACCCCCACTCCCCCACACCCATCACCCCACATCCACCACACCATCACACCCCACCACACCACCACCACCACCACCACCACACCACCACCACACCACCACACCTCACCTACACCATCACTAACCCACCACCACCCCCACCACACCACCACCACCCCACCACCACCCCACCCCACCCACCACCACACCACCACCACAACACCACACCCCCACCACACCATCACCACACCATCACACCCCCACCACACCCACACACCCCACCCACACCACACACCCAACCCACCACCACACACCACCACCACACCCACACACCACCACCACCACATCACCACACCCCCACACCACCACACCACCACCACCACACCACCACCACCACACCACCACCACACCACCACCACACCACCACCAGCGGGCACCAGCAGCCCGCAGTAGATAACAGGTATCAGGCTATCACTAAGGTTACCGGAGGGACCCGCGACCGGGGGCCCCCCCCACCTTGCAGCCTTATCAGCCACCAGTACTACACCCCCCCCCTCACACACACACACCCACCACCCCACAGGGCCGACTGCACCAGTCCCCGGACGGCCAGACTAACTGCTTCTAGGGAATATACACTAATCGTGTGTATGCTTGCATTATTATGAGTTATCTAGTGATATTTGGATTTGTTAAACCTCAAACCTTCGATAGCTCGCGGTTTTTGAGAGAAAAAAAGTATTGTTGTTTGTTGATGTGGGGAAACAATATATTCTATTTTTTCTGAATTTATATATGTCCTGGGAGTGTTTAGAAATGGGAACAGAATTTCAGAATTTCATTGTGTTACATGGTGCAAATTGTCTATTCAACAGGTATTGTACACCTTATTGTATATACCTTTTGTGTAAATAACCCTGAATTGAAAAATGGCTGGAAGACCAGTGCTTTGGCACTGACAAAATACTTATTCAGCAGAATAAACATATTTACCAAAAAAAAAAAACAGTGCGCCTAGAATAGGACGAGAACCCACACATCATCCATTGTGTGGCTAGCATCTTAACCGGTAACCCATCTAGGCTCCCTAATGTAATCAACCTACTCCTGTCTACCCGTGTATGTAGCATGTCATGTGGGGATGGCAGTGCACCTCACTACTCCCCCTCTGAGTTGTAAGTCTCAGACTTCAAAGACTCACCTAGAGCACTTACAAGTTACAGGCAATCCACAGGCAAAGTTGAACACACAGCGCGCACACAAGCCTGGTGACAAGACATCATGCTGTAAGGGTTATTGCTAATACAGTACAACCCCGTTAAACTAAGCTCGGTTAAACCAAACGATCAGTTAATCCAAACTTTTTTCGGCGGCCCGGGAAAATACTACAATTTATCATATAAAAAAGTTGGTTAAACAAAAGTTGGTTAATCCAAATTATCGGTTAATCCAAACAAATTTGTTGGACCCCAAGCCACTCCCGTATGGTTAAACCAAACCTTCATGTGGTTATAAGGTCATCTGAGACCCCACTGACTTTTGTATATGATAAATGGTAGTATTTTGCTGGGCTGACAAAAAAAGTTTGGATTAACCGATTGTTTGGTTTAACCGAGCTTGGATTAATGGGGTTATACTGAACATACATAAAAAACACAATAATCAAAGTGTCCACACACATTGTATATTACATGAGCAATACACACATACTCGAACTTAAAAAGCCAAAGTCAAAGCCAAAGCTTGGTTAAACCAATGATCAATTAATCCAAACAAATTTCTAGGGTCCCTTCAAGTTTGGTTTAACGGGGTTATACTGTAAAGGGAAGCACCTATAGTGCATTCGAACCCACAATTCTGCCATTCCAACGCTAGCATCCTGACCGTTAGGCTATGTTTGGTCAATTACAAGGTATGAGGATAAGAATGGCAGTACCTAGTTATAGACCTGCACCCCATAGTCGGGGAGCAGTGTTTTGGGTGTTTTCTTTTTAACTAAAATGTAATTTATTCAGTGAATAATGCCTTTTGTCAATGCCAGAGCACTGGTCTTCCGGCCGTTCAGTACAATTTTCTAGGTGGTGTAATGGAATGCAAAGAGATGTGGGTTCGAGTCCCACTCTAGGCACAATATTTCCCATTTTCATCACCCCCCCATGACACTGGAGCCATGACCAGGATCCTGTACAAGCTAGGCGCTGTATGGTTATGTATGTGTAAGTGAGTCGGCTGTACGTATGTAATTGTAAGCATTAAAAGACTTACAATTCCAGGGGGACGAGTGTAGTGGTCTGCACTGACCTCTCAGGCAAGGAGCCACATAGACAGGTAGACATGGGTAGTGGGTTGAGATCAGAGAGCCTAGGTGGTGTAATGGTTAGCACACTGGCCCGGAATGCAAAGAGATGTGCATTCGAGTCCCGCTCTCGGTGCAATATTTCCCATGTTCATCACCTCCACGACAAAACTATCAGTTGCAATAACAACCACATGCAAATCCTGTTCGATAATAAAAGTATCATACATAATATAAATGAACTATTAGTCGTAATAGTAACTACATGCAATTCGAGTTCAATAAAAAATATGATGCATTTGGTGAATATATTGCATGATTCTAGGGGTTTCTTTAAACATGCCTTTCTTCTTTTGTTTTTATCTCTTCATTTTTCAAAAACAAAACGTATCTCCAATACACATATATATAGTGTAAATATGTAAATCAGTGGATCCAATCACCAATGACAAATGCGAGAAATCCACCCATTGTTGGATCCTATCACAAGTGTGTTGTATTGCATGGCCTACTGAATGGATCAGAAGTCTGAGATTGCAGTGGAGACTTACATCTGACAGGTTTTATGTAAATTTCAAGGAAAATGTTAGGTAATAGGTGTTGAAAGAAGGTGTAGTAGGGGGTTGGGTAGGGGTGGGAAGGGAATCAGCGTGGAGGTCCGTGTAGAACATATATATATATGTGTATGTACGAGGGGCAGGGCAAGGATGGCCTTTATAATACCTATAACTGTGTAGGGGTCTGACAGGCCTTTTGTATTTTCATAAAGTTGTTAAATTCAAGGAGACTTGTGGACCGTCTTGTTGATAACATGTGCGAACATAGAACTGGGTTGGAGAAGGTTGTTTATGATGCGGTGCTGCTACATGAGGTGGTTGGAAGGCAGAATGTGTGCCTGTGTGTGTGCGCGTGCTTGTGCGTGTGCGTGTGCGTGTGTGGGGGGGGGGGGGGGGAGGGAGGGGAGTGGTGGAGTAGGGTGCCAACAATGAGCGGACCTCCCGGAGATCAATCAGCCTCGTCCTCGTGCTATCTGGGGTCACATGATTTGAGCCACGTGCCGATGACGTTATAGATGGATGAACACACGATGCCCCCTATCATCGCTCACCGTGAACGACGTGCTGATGTGTGTGGTGTTGGTGCAGTAGCACAGGCACACACAGTTTACCCAAATATCGTAGGCATGATGGCTCTATTTGTTGCTGGGGAGATTGGCTTGGTTGAAATTGGGGGTTTGAGTCATAGCAACACATAAGATCACAGCTAGACGATGCCGATTTGTGCCAGTTCACACTTCATAGTGCTATCCTATTGGGGGGGAGGGGGGGGGGGGGGGGTTACCATGACCTGATTGATATTCCACCAAGTCGCACTGAGTCACATTTTCCTGACCCACATCCTCGTGATGCGATAACTTTGTAAATCTTTGTCTTGACAAACTCAAAGATGAGGTGAATATTCATGGGCAATCAAATGCTTATGTTTTCTTATACTCCAGTCACGCGAGGCCTGCGTTCGCTTATGCTTGATTTGCGACATCAAAACGTCCTCCTTACATCCGCCTTATCTCCGCTTTGCATACCGGCACCGCGAGGTCGCCAACCATGCTGCGTCCATTTTGAACATTTTGGACGTAGGGAGGTTGCAGCTCCTGTGCTTGCAACCTCCTTACGTTCTCTGCCAGTGGTGCCATTCAGTTTTGGTTGGCGACCTGGTGGCGACATGGCGGCAAGTTGTAACCATCAGGTCGCCAATCTGGTGCCGCCCATTTTCGCGTTTTGCAGTGCATATAAAAGGAAATTGTTTCGCGAGGTGATGTCACTTGCTCCTGGACTGTCTGCCCTGCTACTGCTTCTGCTACTTCTGCTACTTCTTCATTCTACTCCATCTTCACAGCCACTACTTCAGGATAATGCCTCCTAAGAAGAGCAGACCATCTCCTACTGCTCCAGCTCCTTCTGCTCCAGCTTCATCTATCCAAGAGATGGGTGAGGTCAGCTCACTTCTGCTGCATACTGCCGATGAGGAGGAGCCATCACAGAGGAGCATGCCAGACTTGGACCGGGGGATGGAGAGTGAGGTTGATGGGACTCTGCTCTCTCCGGCAATGCTCATTGCCACACAGGAGGATGCGCTGGGTGACTGGTTCAGTGAGAACCCTATATTCTATGACCAGTCGATGCCAGATTTCAAGAAACGGAGCAAGCTGGACCGTCTCCTGAATCAGAAGGGGGAACGCATGGGTCTCTGTGGTGAGCATGCTTACTGTTGCATCTTTTCTAAACTTTCAGCTTGCACACAAAAATTGTCAGCTGTCTGTTTACATTGTTTGTACTTGGTGTAGGTTTCTGTACACAGAGCACAATCTTTGTTGCTGTACGCATATATTTCTTAACATTTGTAAATTTATTTAGTAAATCACATGTACACAGCATGTATGGACTTTTTCTAGCCATCTGTACACAACCTCCTTGTATGTATTTGTTCCCATGTATTTGTGTCTTTTACTTTAATTTAGAGTGACGTCATCCTGTAAAGGAGGTGTAGAAATGGTTTACTCATTAGATCTCATGTTCTTTTTTCAGGCACCTTCATCTGGCAGTGGTTCCGGAACCTGCGGACCATGTACGGGAAGCGGAAAATTAAGAAGAGTGGGCAGGGGTGTGTGGATGTGTGGGTGTGTGGGTGTGTAGGTGTGTGGGGTGTAGGTATGTGGGTGGGGTGTGGTGTGTGGTGGTGTAGGTATCTGGGGATGTGGGGTGTGGGCTGTGGGTGTGTGTAGGTGTGTGGGTTTTGGTGTGTGGGTATGTGGGTGTGTAGGGGTGTGGGTGTGTAGGTGTGTGGATGTGTGTGGATGTATGTGAGGGTGGGGGACGTAGTGTGTTGGAGTGTGGGTGTGGTGTTGGTGGGTGTGGATAGGGGGTGAGGGTTGTAAGTGGTGGGTGGGGGGTGTCGAATGTGTTTAAGGGGTCGGGTCTAGGTATAGGGGCTGTAGGCATGTGGTGCTTAGGTATGTGGGTGCATGGGTGTGTGGATGGGGGGTGACGGATTGTTTACAGGGTGGGGTTGTAGGTAATTCGGGGTTGTGGGCAGATGGTGAGTGTATAGATGTGTGTGTTAGTGTGTGGGTAAGTGGGTATGATGGGAAGTGGTGTGTAGATGTGTGGATGTGTGGAGTGTGTGAGGGGGGGGGGGTGGAGGAGTGTGGGTGAGTTGTTGTGTGGTGTGGGTGGGTGTGGATAGGTGTGATAAGGGGTGAGGGTGTGTAGGTGAAGGTTGTGGAATGGATGTGTAGGAATGAGTTTAAGGGGGTTGGGGATAAAGTATGTGGGGCTGATAGTATGTGGAGGTGCGTGTTGTGTGGGTGGGGGTTTGGATGTATTTAAGTGCCGGCGGGGTTGTAGGTAAGTGGGTGTATGTATGTGGTGTTTTGTGTGTGGGTATGTGGGTGTGGGGTTGTGGGTGGTAGGTGTGTGATGAGTGTGGATGTGTGTGAGGGTGTGGGGGGTGTAGGTGTGGGGGGTGGTGGATAGCGGGTGGGGGGTGTAGGTGTGTGGGGGTGTAGGTGTGTGGGGGTGTAGGTGTGTGTGTGGGTGGGTGGGGTGTGTGGATGTGTTTAAGGGGGTGGGGGTGTAGGTATGTGGGGCTGTAGGTATGTGGGGCTGTAGGTATGTGGGTGTGTGGGTGTGTAGGCCGGTTGCTGTTATCTGGGCTCACCTGCGTGCTAGGTTATCAGTGAGCCCCCCACAGCGGTCGGTAGTCGGGTATCAATGATACGAATTGCTAGTCCACACCAGCCCGCCCCCTCCCACACACCCACACCCACACCGCACGGTGAGCATGCGCGGTGAGCAATCCACAAACACGCTCGCACACACACCACAACACGCCCCGCAACCTATACGAAGCACCAGCAGTCAAATAACCCTCACTCCATGATAACCATTGAAAACCTGCGGGAGGCATTGCCTTGTCTGATGCCTGTTCCCTACACCAGTTGTACACACGGGCACGTAGAACTACATCAGGTACTGCCCTGTGGCACGTCGGACAGGCCGCCACTAACGTGAAGGTGGCATTCTAACACGCGGGGTACGTAGAACTACAGCAGGTGCCTCCCTGTGGCACGTCGTACAGGCCGCCACTAACATGAAGGTGGCATTCTAACACGCGGGGTACGTAGAACTACAGCAGGTGCCTCCCTGTGGCAGGTCGGACAGGCCGCCACTGACGTGAAGGTGACATTCTAACATGCGGGGTACGTAGAACTATATAGGTCACTGATGTGAAGGTGACATTCTAACATGCAGGGTACGTAGAACTAGAGCAGGTGCCGCCCTGTGGCACATCTGACAGGCCGCCACTAACGTGAAGGTGACATTCTAACATGCAGGGTACATAGAACTACAGCAGGCATGTCGGACAGGCCACCACTGATGTGAAGGTGACATTCTAACATGCGGGGTACGTAGAACTACAGCAGTTGCCACCCTGTCGCAGGTCGGACAGGTCGCCACTAATGTGAAGGTGACATTCTAACACACGGTGTATGTAGAACTACAGCAGTTGCCGCCCTGTGGCAGGTCGGACAGGTCGCCACTAACGTGAAGGTGACATTCTAACACACGGTGTATGTAGAACTACAGCAGTTGCCGCCCTGTGGCAGGTCGGACAGGTCGCCACTAACGTGAAGGTGACATTCTAACACACGGTGTATGTAGAACTACAGCAGTTGCCGCCCTGTGGCACGTCGGACAGGCCGCCACTAACGTGAAGGTGACATTCTAACACGCGGGGTACGTAGAACTACAGCAGGTGCCACCCTGTGGCACGTCGGACAGGCCACCACTGATGTGAAGGTGCCATTCTAAAAGCCTGAGGGTGAATTTAGCCCAGATTAGTGCGATAAGAGATGACTAAGGCAGGTCATTAGTTCACCCAATCTCACTGGTGTACATACAGAGGACACACGGTGTTATTACACCGGGGCTGCTTTGATATGGCTCTTAATTAAGTGGAGGTTGTGGGTTATTTGTGCAATGGATGCGAGATGGACACCAACTGGGCATGTTATCTATAGATATAATTACATATTATATATAATTATGTACTATTCATAATATACACTATTAGTGAGGGTTAAAGGTAGAGATGTGCGTGCAGAGAGTTCTACTCGCAAGTGGCGCCACTGTGTCAGTATTTGGAACTAGACTAGGTACAGCAGAATATCTATGCACACTTTTCTTTCATTTTTCTTTCTCGTAAGACCTAACTAATCTTTTTTTGCTTAACTGTAATCAAGAAAATCTTATTTGAATTTGTTGTGTGTGTTAAAATGATGTTATGGATGTGTGTTAGAGTCAGATTCTTTTTACAATGCTGACATATGCAGCAGGCATACAATCTTACAAACATAGATTCTGCTATTATTTGGAAGGGTTTCTGCTATTATTTGGAATGCTTTGACTTTTGGTTTCCATGTCACAAATGTGGTACACAGTTTCTGAGAAAGACCCATATATACAATAACATAAAATGACCCATTCTTTAGAGCTCAGTAGTTAATTGAAAGCCAGTATTCATTTAGAAGAGAAAACCAAATACAGGTATAGTTATGGGTTGGCTGAATTCGTTAAAACACCCGCTTCCCGTTTGCTAAGTCATTGCATTTGAACCCTGGGTTTGAATCCTGCCTGGTTAAGTCAATCCAATAACTTAGGTATTGTCGTGGGGGTGATGAAAATGGGAAATATTGTGCCTAGAGCGCGACTCGAACCCACATCTCTTTGCATTCCAGGCCAGTGTGCTAACCATTACACCACCTAGGCTCCCTGATATCAATACACTCCCCACGCCTACCTGTCTATGTGGTTACTTGCCTGAGAGGTCAGTGCAGACCACCACACTCGTCCCCCTGGAATTGTAAGTCTTGTAATGCTTACAATTACATACATACAGGCAATGCACTAACACATACATACACAGGGTAGGTTCAACAACCATACAGCGCAAAGCTTGTACAGGATCCTGATCACGGCAACCAGTGTCGTGGGGGTGATGAAAATGGGAAATATTGTGCCTAGAGCGGGACTCGAACCCACATCTCTTTGCATTCCGGGCCAGTGTGCTAACCATTACACCACCTAGGCTCCCTGATATCAACACACTCCCCACGCCTACCTGTCTATGTGGTTACTTGCCTGAGAGGTCAGTGCAGACCACTACACTCGTCCCCCTGGAATTGTAAGTCTTGTAATGCTTACAATTACATACATACAGGCAATGCACTAACACATACATACACAGGGTAGGTTCAACAACCATACAGCGCAAAGCTTGTACAGGATCCTGATCACGGCAACCAGTGTCGTGGGGGTGATGAAAATGGGAAATATTGTGCCTAGAGCGGGACTCGAACCCACATCTCTTTGCATTCCGGGCCAGTGTGCTAACCATAACACCACCTAGGCTCCCTGATATCAATACACTCCCCACGCCTACCTGTCTATGTGGTTACTTGCCTGAGAGGTCAGTGCAGACCACCACACTATTTATACTTGTCACTACGTAGTCTGGTGTTCTGTATAACTAGGAGTAGGATAGGTCAAGGAGCAGTGGAATGAGGAAGACAAATTGTCTGCGATTGAAATTTCCCAAGCTTAATCAGTGAATTTAAAATCAATATTTAAAAAATATAAAATCTATGGTAAACATTAGTACACACACCATATCCAATAGCCTACAGCATTACCGGGAACAGCAATTGATGAAGCAATTAGTGTACAGATCGACCATCGGGTAGGGACAAATTATTATTGATTGATTAATGCTGTACTCTAATTGAAAAATAAGTAATTATTTATTTTGAAGGATGGTTATTGGAGACTGCGGCTTAATCTGGAGCGTGGAACTTTGCGATATTGTGATCAGCATAGATTATGGCAAACATAAGCTAGTAAGTAGTACTCACACTCACACATACAAAATGTAATTGCTATATTCTTCTACTTTTAACTATTCAAGTAACCAACATGAATTTATTGTTTTGTCACCTGTATTTTTACTTGAATATTCGCTGTAATTTATTGTTCTTTCTTTACAAAATATGATAATTCTCTAGATAATAACTGTAGCATTTCCCATAATACCCCTGTCACACTACGACGTAACGAGCCAACGTGAGCCTAACGTGGTCATTTTTCGTCATTACGTTGGGTTACGTTCTGATGACGTCATAATGACGTTAGACTGACGTTGAGCTACGTCATGTTACGTCGTGTTACGTCGGCGCGCGTCAAGGTTTTGAACCTGTTCAAAACTTTCGACATGACGCGAACGTAAGGGTTTACCTTCGCCGTATGTTCTGTACACGTTCAGTGAACGTCAATGACATTAAACCGACGTTATTAAAACGTTAGTCACTACGTTCCACTACGTTCCACTACGTTCCACTATGTTCCACTACGTTGACCCACATTAAACCCGGTGGAAACGTCCATGTGGCATAATGGGAACATCAGGATAACGTCAGGATAACGTCAGGAGAAGGTTAGGAGAACGTACATTGAACGCTTTGCCATCAGGTAACGTAGTTCTGGCGATGGAATAATGTTCATAACATTCCATGAACGTAATGAAGTTGTCGTCTCTCATTGAATGACGGTATCACTACGCTTTACCGACGTTATGATCTCGTCCACTACGCTGCGTCCATGTTCAACTTGTGCCCAAATTTGCATACTATGCCGAGAAGTTCAACGTTCTTCACGTTTTCCATACGCTGACGTCATTACATCGTAGTGTGACAGGGGCATAAGACTGCAAAGAATAGCGCCAACCGTTACTAGTCACACCTAACTGTTAGTAAGAGCTGAGAAGGTCAACAGGGCTGAATGACGTTACTAGTCACACCTAACTGTTCGTAACATCTGAGAAGGTCAACAGGGCTGAATGACGTTACTAGTCACACCTAACTGTTAGTAACATCTGAGAAGGTTAAAGGGCCTGAATGATGTTACTAGTCACACCTAACTGTTAGTAACATCTGAGAAGGTCAACAGGACTGAATGATGTTACTGGACACAACTAACTCTTAGTAACAACTGAGAAGGTAAACAGGGCTGAATGATGTTACTAGTCGCACATAACTGTTAGTAACATCTGAGAAGGTCAACAGGGCTGAATGATGTTACTAGTCACACCTAACTGTTAGTAACATCTGAGAAGGTCAACCGAGCTGAATGATGTTACTGTACACAACCAACTGTTAGTAACATCTGAGAAGGTCAACAGGACTGAATGCTGTTACTAGTCACACCTAAATGTTAGTAACATCTGAGAAGGTCAACAGGGCTGAATGACATTACTCGTCACACCTAACTGGTAGTAACATCTGAGAAGGTCAACCGAGCTGAATGATGTTACTGTACACAACCAACTGTTAGTAACATCTGAGAAGGTCAACAGGGCTGAATGCTGTTACTAGTCACACCTAAATGTTAGTAACATCTGAGAAGGTCAACAGGGCTGAATGCTGTTACTAGTCACACCTAAATGTTAGTAACATCTGAGAAGGTCAACAGGGCTGAATGACATTACTCATCACACCTAACTGGTAGTAACATCTGAGAAGGTCAACAGGGCTGAATGATGTTACTAGTCACACCCAACTGTTAGTAACAACTGAGATGGTCAACAGAGCTGAATTACGTTACTAATCACACCTAACTGTTAGTAACGTCTGAGAAGGTTAACGGGACTGAATGATGTTACTAGTCACACCTAACTGTTAGTAACATCTGAGAAGGTCAACAGGGCTGAATGAATTTACTGGACACAACTAACTGTTAGTAACATCTGAGAAGGTCAACAGGGCTGAATGATGTTACTGGACACACCTAACTGTTAGTAACATCTGAGAAGGTCAACAGGACTGAATGACTTGACTATTATCAGTTTACAGTTGCATAGTCAGATCGAAAATTGTATTTTCAAAACAAAAGAAATACTTAGCTAAACATGATCATAGACACTGGTACATTCACTAATCATATGTGGCTTCACAGAGGAAACATAACTTCACGAGAACATGTTGGGTTTGGGGCTGCGGGGTGCATGGGGGGTTGTATGGGAGGGAACAGGTACTGATACGCTTCATCTAAACACGCTAATGGGCCAGCCAGGTTTAAAAATCGGCCACTTGAATGTCTGCCGTTCAGTCCATAAGATAGAGAGACTCAGGCTTGACCTCCCTTCATCTGGATTTGATATACTCACACTGTCAGAGTTAGGCTTACCAATACCATAGAGGACAAGCTAACAACAATAGCAGGTTACCAATTTGTAAGATCTGATAGAAAGCTAAGATTGCCAAGTGATCCAGTTAAGAGCGGAGGTGGCCTGAGCATCTACTACAGAAATGGACTGAACGTAGACACACAACTGTATGCAAGCCAAGGATGTTCTGATCCCAGTATAGAGCTACAGTGGGCCATGGTTGACAGACGTTGCACAAAGAGGATACTAATAGGCAATATTTACAGACACCCTGATGGGAACATTGAAGAAACATTGGATAAGCTTGACCCAGCCATGAACCAGATACTATATAGACAAGAATGAAGTCCTACTGATTGGCGATTTTAATATAGACATTGGAGCAACAAGGCAACCAGCAACCCGATCGGTAAAGCACTTTGCAGCAATACATGAGCTTGAACAAAATATCATCGCCCCAACCAGGATAACAAAAGACACTTGTAAGACCACTGATCTAGCATTTACAAACATTGGAGCACCTGAACTGGTGCAATACTTAAACTATAATATCAGTGACCACAAACCCATTTGCATTATTTAAAAAAAGCATTAAAACATCACAAATCTGCGCATTCCCCTCCAGGAATGCATTGCCGACGAACTACGGGTCGCCAACCTCCTCGCGGCGGTGGGCTCTCCTGCCTAGTTTATTACTTTCTTTTCGAGTTGGGGGTTTTGGTTTGGGTATTTCCCCCCCCCCTAACTCATACCACACAACGTGTCTCTATTTTACTTATATATATTCGTTTGTCTCAACCACTACACAAGAGTTTTTGGATAGTGGTAAGCCCGTTATCGCATGTAATAATACCTGGGCCTGTATGCACCAATCGGGGTTAGGGCCTTAACCGCGGCTAACGTATCCCCGCACGTCTAAATGTGAAAATTTGGTATGCACCAATCGGAGTTAGCGCTAACCGCGGTGGGTTAACCTCGGCTAAGGTAAACCACTTTGTGAGGTGGGTTTAGGGCCTATCCGGTGCGGTTAGTGTGCGTGTGTGGTTCTCAATCTATTGAATGCGGTCATATTTGACAGAGTTGCATGCGCGATAAGTGGGGTTTTATCAATTTAACCCTGGATTCGAGGCGTTGTTGAGGCTACCGCCGCATTGGCGGCGATATTGATAGTTGTATTTTCGAGTCGACGAGCGTACAGTAAACAAACCGCCGCCGCCGCCAGTATCGAAAGCGAGGTCGATGCGGCGATTTGTTTACTTTGCGTTCGTCGATTCGAAAATGTGGATGTTAATGTCGTCGCCAGTGCGGTGGTGGCCTTGGTAGCGCTTCGAATTTGGGGTTGAATTGATAGAGTTTCACTTATTGCGTGTGTAGTTCTGTTAAATATGATAGCATTTAATATATTTGAGCCTAATATATGGGTACAAACGCAGAGGGAATTCCCAAATCTATAAATAAACTCACGGTTAGCTATCCGCAGCGGCTAAAACAGTGGTGCATACCGATTCACACATTTCTCAAACCCCCCACTACCCTGAGGTAGCTATCCGTGGCTAGTGCCTTAACTCCGGCTAAGCCTAACCCCGATTGGTGCATACGGGCCCTGGAGTTGGTGGCACTACCTCTCCCCCTCCCTGCGGTGGGGGTGGGGGTGGGGGTATCAGCATACACCTCTCCGCCTCCTGCGTGGGGCCTCTCCTCCACTACCTCAGAGGAATTTCATTTAAATTAAGGAGTAGGGGTCTTTTCTGCCCTACCTCATACCACACTACGTGTCTCTATCTTACTTCTATATATTCGTGTGTCTCAACCACTACATACGAGTTATTATATGTTACAAATATTGTTTTTAATTCGATGAAAAAACCTTGTAAACCAGACTAAATAAAACAATGAAAGGAGGAGAAAAGAAAAAAAGAACCGGATAAAGGAAGCCATATTTTGGTGAGATATTTGAATGAGAAACTGGTCTTTTTTGCTTACATCATTTAGGGTTGTGCGGGGGAATCATTCCCAGGTGGCTTATTTTCTCTTTTCAAAATAGTTGATTGAATGTGTGTTTCAACTGACCGTCCCCCTCCCCTGTTCGATACCTGTTGGGTATAAACTATAATGCGTCATGGCAGGCAGGTTGCCATACAGTTAATTGCACATTTAATTTTTTTTATTTATTTGGTAATTCCTTCGGATTTTACCTTAATCTTACTGGTGCTAATTGTGTCAGACCTGTGCCGTCACTATTTGTACTATGGGTACTTTATCGTGTATTATACGAGTATTATTAGCCAGTTTGACTACAGTACACACCAGAGGACGCCACCGCCCTCTCTGCTTCCACCCTTGAACTTAGCTCACTTGCAGGGTGCAACCCTCCTAAAGTGCCTCTTCAGATCCAGACCTTACTCCGGATTAATGATTAGTAGGTTATAATGGTCAACCTGATATCTAAAAAAATAAGGCAACAATTCGAAAACCATCGAAATATGCAACTTTACGCAACTACAGTGTGCTCTCTGTGTACAAATGTGCTAGTAAACTGTTAAAGTTAAAACCATGGCCTCAGTGGTGATAATGGACTTATTTTAATTAATATCAAATTCCCCTTTAAAAATCTATACTCATAAACTAGTATGGGGTTATAATGAAGTAGAAGATAAAATTGCACAGGCATGTGAGGATGCTGTAACAAACCACAATGGGATGGGATCCTCTCCCACAGGCCTGTATGTCATCTGCGTAGATATACATAGTAGGCTAAGTTATCATATACAGGTTAGGAAAAAACTTGAAAATTAAAAAAAAACTAATATAGAAACTACTAACACCCAAAACCGCAAAGGATGGCCCGAGCAAGATCAGGTAAAGACTCCTGAGTGTGGGACCAGACCAATCCAGTACCACAGCTGTCCAGCGTTGAAAACAAGCACCCTCACGGGAGCTCATACGTTATGGGCAGAATAAAAAAACTTGTCACCAAAAAAAAAAAAAACAAAAAAAAACGTGGCTGCCCGTTCAATGAAGTGCTTAGTTCTTGACCAAGCCGAGAGGTGGCGTTTTGTCGCCCTACTAGTCCTAATGCACTATGTCGCGCCCACCTCATATGTACTTAGGATAAAACCCCAAAGGATAGACGCATGACCCTGAGCAGGCTGAATCAGCTGAGAGTGTGCTTGGTTCTAGTGTTGTACCAACCAGACACGATAGCCCAATCGGTAGAGCGCAGGATTCCCATGCGGAAGGTCGAAAGTTGGATTCCAAGTCGAGTCAAATGACTGACTTGCAACATGCCTACTTGTCGCTTCCTAGCCTGGTGCGTGGCATTATTAGGAGAGGGCAAATATTGATTAGCTCAGCCCCCCTGGCAGGAATCCTTAATTATCTCTGAATTGCTTTCCGGTGAATTTCAAGATCTAATCCACGTTCACATTTTCTTACACGCCCCCCCCCCCCGCGTCCCTCTCATCCCGTGCTGACCTACATCCTGCCCGCCCGTCATTGGTGCTAAGGGGAGGCTGAGGCGAGGGGAGGGGGGGGGGGGGTCAGTGCGACTGGTTCTTGTGACTTATCCAGTTATACCTTCAGACAACCACCCAGCCCGCACTGAGGCCTCGCCCCGATGTGGGAAGCCATCGGGAGTCCGACATCCATTAGATGTTGCAAAGTGTTGGGACATACGTAGTACCACCAGTCTATTCACGTAGCACCATCACTCTATTCACATTGTACCACCAGTTTATTCACATTGTACCACCAGTCTATTCACATAGCACCATCAGTCTATTCATGTAGTAACACCAGTCTATTCACATTGTACCACCAGTTTATTCACATTGTACCACCAGTCTATTCACGTAGCACCATCAGTCTATTCATGTAGTAACACCAGTCTATTCACGTAGCACCATCAGTCTATTCATGTAGTAACAGGTGTCTATTCACATTGTACCACCAGTCTATTCATGTAGTACCATCAGTCTATTCACATCGTACCACCCGTCTATTCACATAGTAACACCAGTCTATTCACCTACTAACACCAGTCTATTCAAGTAGTACCATCAGTATATTCACATAGTAACACCAGTCTATTCACATTGTACCACCAGTCGATTCATGTAGTACCACCAGTATATTCACATTGTACCACCAGTCTATTCAAATAGTAACACCAGTCTATTCACATAGTAACACCAGTCTATTCACGTAGTACCACCAGTCTATTCACATAGTACCATCAGCCTATTCATGTAGTAACACCAGTATATTCACATTGTACCACCAGTCTATTCACGTAGCACCATCAGTCTATTCACGTAGTACCACAAGTCTATTCACCTAGCAGCATCAGTCTATTCAGGTAGTAACACCAGTCTATTCACGTAGTGCCACCAGTCTATTCACGTAGCACCATCAGTCGATTCACATAGTAACACCCGTCTATTCATATAGTACCACCAGTCTATTGACGAAGCACGATCAGTCTATTCACATAGCAACACCAGTCTATTCACATTGTACCACCAGTCTATTCATGTAGTACCACCAGCCTATTCATATAATATCACCAGTCTATTCATGTAGTAACACCAGTCTATTCATGTAGTAACACCAGTCTATTCATATAGTACCACCAGTCTATTCAAGTAGCACCATCAGTTTATTCATGTAATAACACCAGTCTATTCACATTGTACCACCAGTCTATTCATGTAGTACCACCAGTCTATTCACATTGTACCACCAGTCTATTCACATAGTACCACCGGTCTATTCACATTGTACCACCGGTCTATTCACATTGTACCACCAGTATATTCACATTGTACCACCAGTATATTCACGTAGTAACCCGAGTCTATTCACATTGTACCTTCAGTCTATTCACCTAGTACCACCAGTCTATTCATGTAGTAACACCAGTCTATTCACATAGAAACACCGGTCTATTCAGGTAGTACCACCAGTCTATTCATTTAGTACCACCAGTCTATTCATATAGTACGACCAGTCTATTCACGTAGTAACAGCAGTCTATTCACGTAGTACAACCAGTCTATTCATGTCGTAACCCCAGTCTATTCACATAGCACCATCGGGTCAAAGAAAGCTGGATGAACGGACATGAAACGGTCATGAACGGATAACCAACGGACGAAACAAACTCAAACCGGACAAGAACCGTTCCAAGTTTTGTGCATGTTCAAAACTTGCGCGAACACAAACGGACTATCAACAGACTTTGTTTATTTTCTTTCCGTTTCCCCCAATCCGACGAGGTGTGACAGCCGCTTCAGGCTGATGTACCTTCTCACCCACTTGTACTCACTCCTGCCGCACAACGTTGCATTGCTATTTCTGTGTTGTGCGGACAATACTGGCTTATTATTATATATCGATAGGAATATTTACAAAGGAGCCGTATCTAGAGCGCCAACTCACGCTTTGCTGTATTATATAACATTAAATGCCCAAATACTCTAATAGACTACATCACCATTCCAGTGGGTGGTGCATTGTGGGATGCATCAAAGCAAAACAAACCCGCGAGAAGCACATGGCACATGCTAATACACTGGGTGCAGTTATGAAATGTGCTAGTTTCAGCTCATCTCAGCTCCTGTTTGAAACATAGAACTCTGACTAAAAAAATATATATAATAAATTACGATATTAATCTTTTATCCAGCATTGCATTTACCTAAATATAATCAGCACATCTTACGCCATGTGCATTTAGATTTAGACAAATCTGGCCACTCAGACTAGTGTGAGAGCCATAGCCAGAGTCAGTTTTACTTATTTTATTAATGTTTTTATTTATATCCTATATGGTTAATGACATATGTAGAACTAGAAAATTAGTAGGGTTAATCAGATATTGGTTATATATTTCTCTGAAACAAGGGTATGTTGACACATGTGGCATTTTAATATTTAGAACAAGAATTAATAATGGTGATTTGGATACCACTGATTGTTTTGTGTGGAATTGTATGTTTCTTAGCTCAAATTGTTTAACGATGCCTAGTTTTGTCTTAGCTATATTCATAAGATCATTATATTGCATGTGTGCAAATATGTTTATGCAAATTGTTATGTATTTTCTATTCATTTTGAATAAAATCGAAGTTTTTCCCTACACGTATCAACAAACTCAATGGCCATTGGCATTTGCTTTGCATGCGCAGTCGGAACCATGATCTCGTCTATACTAACAGGTTCTGTGTCGTGCTACATATTACAATGACCTGTGGCATCTTTTCTAGTCAAACTGAACATGAGATTACCCAGTCTGATAGCATATTGTGATTGCCTGGTTCTCTATTAAAACGTAGTTAAATTTCAGCGTCTAAAATTAAATGTGATTAAAGTTGGAAAGCTAAAATCATTTAATAAATGTCATCGACTTATTATGGGGTTTGAGTCCCTTGATCCTCTGGAATCGACCTCAGCTATACGTCAAGTCAAGCCTCGTCTCGGACAATTTGTTAATTATGATATTATATATATATATAGATATATATGTAGAATCTATACATGTATGTATGTACGTGTATAGGTATAGATATATATATATGTATGTAGAATCTATACATGTATGCATGTATGTGTATAAGTATAGATATGTGCGTGTATGCGTGCACGTGTGTTTATGCATTATACAATCAATTATATGAAGTGTATTCTATTATAGTGATAGAAACCAACGTAGGAACTAATTTGATCAATTAATTATTATTATTAAGATATTTGGAGTCGCGCGCCCACCTTGATATCGGGTTCGTTAATTAATCGAATTGCATATTACATGTTTCTACCCAAGCTAGTGGGAGTCGCGCACCTACTCTGTGACTATATATATATATAGTCATGTATATATAGATGCGCGTTCCGACCCCCATGTCCACCTTAGTTACAGCCGTGGTGAGAGATAGTGTGTATCTGTATGCATATATATATAGTCATGTATATATAGACGTGCATTCCCACCCCCATGTCCACCTTAGTTACAGCTGTGGTGTGAGATACTGTGTATCTGTATGCATATATATATATAGTCATGTATATATAGACGTGCTTTCCCACTCCTATGTCCACCTTAGTTATGGCCATGGTGCGAGATACTGTGTATGTGTATATATATATATATAGTCATGTATATATAGACGTGCATTCCAGCCCCTATGTCCACCTTAGTTACAGCCGTGGTGTGAAATACTGTGTATCTGTATGTATATATATATAGTCATGTATATATAGACGTGCATTCCCACCCCTATGTCCACCTTAGTTACAGCCATGGTGCAAGATACTGTGTATCTGTATGTATATATATATAGTCATGTATATATAGACGTGCATTCCCACCCCTATGTCCACCTTAGTTACAGCCATGGTGTGAGATACTGTGTATCTGTCTGTATATATATATATATATATAGTCATGTATATATAAATGTGCGTTCCCACTCCTATGTCCACCTTAGTTACAGCCGTGGTGTGATATAATGTGTATGTGTATGTATATATATATAGTCATGTATTTATAGATGTGCTTTCCCACTCCTATATCCACCTTAGTTACCGCCGTGGTGTGATATACTACATATGTGTATGTATATATATATTCATGTATATATATATTCATGTATATATAGACGCGCATTCCAACCCCTATGTCCACCTTAGTTACAGCTGTGGCGCCATCCTCTGCTCACCTGGAAACAAAATAAAAGACAACGGGTTAGTCAACAACAACATAGTGCACACATGTTTCTGTTTCTGACACAAAGCATATTATGAAATAAGTTTTATGATCGAATCACACAAATTATATATTTTAGAGTAAACTCCTCGACCAGTCTGCTCAAACCTAAAATGACATGGAAGACATATGTTATGTATGTATTACATATTATTTGATCTATTACCTAAGTGAGAAGACAATACAATTAGCTTGGTTGAGCTATCTCTGGCTTGACTCTCCTTAACAGGCCCTCCGCTTTATTAAAGTCAAAATTCTGTGCGAGTGAGGCAGATAGTGGGGGAGCCCGCATGCATGTGACCCCCCTGAGTCGGTAGCTCCCCGTATTGGGAGCATTGAGCTGGTAGCCAAGGCACTCCAGCCCAGTCAACTGAGCAGTTGTCAAAGCAAGTAAATACAAACATAAGAAATACCCCTATAGGGGTGCATGTCGGCCTGCTGGCCCAAAGTACAAAATTACACAATAATAGCACTCAGTCGTATATCTTCTTTTATCAGTCGGGTAGCTCGCAGGCACCGATATATTATAATGACACTGATTCGCATATCACCTATACTGGCCTGCAGGCACATTAATTAACCCCGTTGATCATATAGCAACACAAAGTCATATATATCGGTTAATAGCAGACAATCAATGCAGGTGGACTCCATTCAAAATAATATTCACATAACAAGTTATACAACACATATCTACACACATACACACTTGTGTCAGATATTGCTCCTGACCATTGACCTTAATGCTCGGACCTTCATGGAGCATAACCAGATTATTCCCTACTGGTAGGTGACTTTGCTTCCCCCCACCCCCCACTCCTTCACTTTTAAAGTAACTATCCAACATTTCTAAAGCAAATCTGGTGCTCGGCATTACTATGCTACGGCAAGGAATGGCTTACTCAGGATCAAGATAATGTGACTGAGAAGGACATTAGGTCATGATGCTGACTGCCTGGTCTCCAAGCGGAGCAGCACTATACAACTCGCCATAGATTGACGCTGTCACAAGTCAGTACACATCCTGATATGGCCTTAGATGTTCCTAGGACATAAGACCCTACCAAGCACCAATATAGGTAGTTGCCGGCAGCTGACCGGGTACTGGGTGTTGGCATGTCTCTGTATCTCTGTGTCAGATCCTGTGTCTCTGTGTCAGCCTCTGAGTCTCTGTGTCAGCTCATGTGTCTCTGTGTCAGCTCCTGTGTCTCTGTGTCAGATCAGGTGTCTCTGTGACAGTCCCTGTGTCTCTGTGTCAGCTCCTGTGTCTCTGTGTCAGCCCTGATGTGTCTCTGCGTCAGCCCCTGAGTCTCTGTGTCAGGTCATGTGTCTCTGTGTCAGATCATGTGTCTCTGTGGCAGCTCTTGTGTCTCTATTTCAGCTCGTGAGTCTCTGTGTCAGCTTATGTGTCTCTGTCGCAGCTCCTGTGTCTCTGTGTCAGCTCATGTGGCTCTGTGTCAGCTCATGTGTCTATATGGCAGCTCCTGTGTCTCTGTGTCAGCTCATGTCTCTCTGTGGCAGCTCCTGTGTCTCTGTGTCAGCTCATGAGTCGCTGTGTTAGCTCATGTGTCTCTGTGGCAGCTCATGTGTCTCTGTGTCAGCTCATGTGTCTCTGTGACAGCCCCTGTGTCTCTGTGTCAGCTCCTGTGTATATGTGTCAGCCCTGATGTGTCTGTGTGTCAGCCCCTGAGTCTCTGTGTCAGGTCCTGTGTCTCTGTGTCAGCTCATGTGTCTCTGTGGCAGCTCTTGTGTCTGTGTCAGCTCATGAGTCTCTGTGTCAGCTCATGAGTCTCTGTGTCAGCTCATGTGTCTCTGTGGCAGCTCCTGTGTCTCTGTGTCAGCTCATGTGGCTCTGTGTCAGCTCATGTGTCTCTATGGCAGCTCATGTGTCTCTGTGTCAGCTCATGAGTCGATGTGTCAGCTCATGTGTCTCTGTGGCAGCTCATGTGTCTCTGTGGCAGCTCATGTTTCTCTCTGTCAGCTCATGTGTCTCTGTGTCAGTTCATGTGTCTCTGGGTCAGGTCATGTGTCTCTGTGTCAGCCCCTGAGTCTCTGTGTCAGGTCATGTGTCTCTGTGGCAACCACTGTGTTTCTGTGTCAGCGCATGAGTCTCTGTGTCAGTGCATGAGCTCCTGTGTCTCTGTGTCAGCTTCTGTGTCTCCGTGTCAGCTCCTGTGCCTCTGTGTCAGCTCCTGTGTCTCAGTGTCAGCCCCTGTGTCTCTGTGTCAGATCCTGTGTCTCTGTGTCAGCTCCTGTGTCTCTGTGTCAGCCCCTGTGTCTCTGTGTCTCTGTGTCTTTGTGTTAGCTCCTGTGTATCTGTGTCACTTCCTGTGTATCTGTGTCTCTGTGTCATCCCCTGTGCGTCTGTGTTAGCCCCTGTGTCGTTGCGAGATGTTAGCATTTTGTACAAATATGGCAGAATTAGGGCCTGTATAAGTGGTGTATTGTTATACATTTGGTCGGTGTTCTGATATACTTGGTCTGTAGGAATGGTTTAAATTGGCCAAATTCCAGAGGTTATCTTGCCTTAAATGTGGCTATTTTAATGAGAGCATATTTTACTTGTATTATATATATGTGTGAAAGGTGTAAATTGGTATTTAATGTAGTAGAGGTATGAAATAATTAATAATATAATTCCTTTCTATGAGTACTAGAAATAAATATTTGGTATGTTTTAGATCCCCTTTAAATTGTAAGAATTGTGTAATGTTACCTAGTCTGTAAATTCATAACTTTCCCAATACTCAGCATTTAAAGGTAAATCATGACAACAATATATCTATTAGTCAGTCTCCAGTATCAGGTGGGTGTGGGAGGGGGGGGGGCGCTGTCCACTGCTGTCATCCACAGGCCACCTCCTCTCTCCTGATTATCAGTGTTGATGGGGTCGGAGTCATCCCAATGAGAGCCCAGGTTACTGGATGGATACTCTGGCCCTCTAAAATATCTACACATTTATTAAATTTGGTGTGTCAATGGTATCTATAATTCATGTAGTAAATTATGCTTTTGGAATAACACCAGAAGCTGGCAACCACGATATATTATATTTGAGATAAACATTGTACTGATTCAATCATTCTATCTATGTGTGTCCACAAGTCATTCTCATCATTATTTTTAAGGCCACTAAAATATCTGAAACTCCTATCTTGATGTGGGAGGAGCTATGTTGCATGTATTCATTATAAGACTGGTGATTAAAAGATAGCTATCAGATATACAGATTTGCTGCAACCAGAACGTCTCCTTGTCATTTACTGTTCCTGCCTGCAGAAGCATTCTCCATCCAGAGTCAGAAGAGTATTTTATATATTATTTTATATTTTTGTATAGATTAATTTTATGCCTAATTTCATAACTTGTCAACTATGTTGATAATTTTCACCAAACAAACCGCGCCTCCTTCTCATCATGACGTCGTGACGTCATGACGTCATGAACAGCGCCAGAAACACTCAAACCAAATCTAGTCGATTGACAAACCTCAACAAGAATTAACCCTCCTCCGCTTGGAGATTTCAATGAATCACAAGTGACAACCGACCCCACACCTCGCCACACCACATCTAATTTATAGCCCTCGTGCATTTATTCGCCACTAGTGGGTTAATGCAGGTGCAATCCATTATAAATAACAGTCTCATAATAAATGACAATCACATTGCCTGAAATCCAGGAACTAAGGCCGCCTCACGTTGGCCGATACTTTCAGTTTAATCTTGACCGGGGATTCATCTCTTGGGTTCATTTTAAATATAATTTGTTGTACAGTGGCGTCAATAACAGTAATGTGATGATGGGAAAGTTGCATCCTATATTGATTAATTTAACTTGAACCTGGAGCTCCGCCCTGAATCCCATGAAGGGAGAGGGGATTCAAATCAAATAATCGGCTACGGTGTGGCGCACTTGATGTCCCTTTGCTGGGTGTGTGATGGGTTTGGCTATAGTATAGAGCTTGGTCATGTTTACAGAGATTTGTCTACAACAGCCTCCCCCTTCCCCTCCCTCTCACTGACATCCCTGAGGCCGGGAGTCTGGCGTCCAGATGACAAGTGTGATGACAGATCGTGCCGCATTCGGGGTGTCTGTGTGTGTCACTGTGTCTGTGTGTGTGTGTCACTGTGTCACTGTGTCTGTGTGTGTATGTGTGTGTCTGTGTGTGTATGTGTGTGTCTGTGTGTCTGTGTGTCTGTGTGGGCGGGGGGGGGGGCCACCTGGACACGTGTGGGCCCCCTTGTCGTCTGCCCGCCCGTCACCTGCTCGTTACACAGTGCCATTGTATCCGTGAAAGTCGTCTGCTCTCACCAAAATGGACACATCGAGAGAATTCGATGTCGTTTAGTTGTCAGAATTGCGCAAGCACATTTAGTGAAACAAATTTAGTGAAAAGAATTCTAGTGGATTGTTGGTGAAATTAGCTCAGAATTAACTTACTCAGACGACGCACACTTAATTCAAACAGATAGTATTTGGTGAAATTATAATTTATACTATATTTAACGAAAACTGAGATTTGGTGAAATCAGACGATATTCATTGAAACTGGACGATATTAAGTTAAATTAGACGGCATTGAATGAAAGCAGACGAGCATCTTTAGTAAAAGCAGACGATATTTAGTGAAAGCAGATGGCAGATGATATTTGCTGAACTGAGGCGGCAAAAATAGAGAAATCACTTTACGGCGGTGGAATGGTGGAAATGGATGAAACTGCCAGACGACCATTAAAGTTGCATAGTCCGATGGTTTTGACTTTCTCTCATTTTTCTGAGATAAATCTATTAAATTGATTGTTATTATCTACATTACTTTAGTTTGAAGTAATTTTTCATTTAAATGGGTAACCTTTGAGATATTTGAAGTGTAAACATGTCAAATTAGTTTTGGCAAGCATGCCCAAACTCTGACACCACAGGCTTCAGCAGTAACATGTTCTATTAAATTGACTCAGTGTGCCCTTCTATTTGGCAATAAATACTTAATAAGTGCATTAATATCTAAGTTATATATGTTGAGTTAAATTTATATAATTATTTTGGTATTAAAAATGTGATACTTCATCGGACTATGCAGCTTTAACTCGGCCTCCACATGGCACCTCAGGCCGGGCTCACACTCTCGTCCCCCCCCCCTCCACCACGCCCCCCCCCTCCCCCTCCACCACGCCCCCCCCCTCCCCCTCCACCACGCCCCCCCCCCACTCCCCCCCTGACCGAGTCGCCGTCCTTTATTTAATGCATATAACTGATGCGTGACCAAACACTCGAAATTATCGTATTAGCAGATTATCTATGCAAGGCTAAAACAAACAAAACAGGACAAATTAAGCTGCTGGAGTAAAAGAAGTTTATATTCCAATCGATGCTACCAGAAAAAAAAAGGAAAAAAAGCACGGCGTCCTCGTTGGTCCCGTGACTTTTCGAAAATCAAAACTTTGCACAAATTCTGAAGCGGTTAACAAAAGGTGATTAGACGACCGGCCGCCATTGCAGCTCGTCACTAAGCAACCCCCCCCCCACAAACAACACCCTAACCCCCCCACCCACACACACATACCACCCTAACCCCCCACATACCCCTAACATCCCCCACTAACACCATCATAACTCCACACACACCACACACACCACCCTAACCCCCACACCACCCTAACCCACACACACACCACCCTAACCCACACACACACACCACCCTAACCCACACACACACAAACCACCCTAACCCCCCCCCCCCCCCCCCCATATACCCCTGTCACAGTTTCAGCTCCTGGTCAGTTTCCACCGCCCGTATAGACTCAAACTCACGGCATTGTCAATGGTCGTGAGCAATCTTCATACAGAAAATACAGCAAAAGTGAAATATCTCTAAAACTACACGACCTATTAACAAATCGCTTGGTACACATATAGAAACATCTTTACCAAAAAGACTGTATTAAATTTATAAGGTTAGGGTTCTTGATTTGTATTAATTTTGAATAAAACTAAGGTTTTGCACTGCGCGTACCGTCAAACTCAAGGCATTGTCAATGGTCGCTAGCAATCTTCATACAGAAAATACAGGAAAAGTGATATATCTCTAAAACCACACCACCTAGAAACAAATCGCTTTGTACACATGTAGAAAACATCTTTACCAAAAACATTATATTAAATTTATAAGGTTAGTGACGATGATGTTAGATTTTGATGCATGCGCATGAAACTGACAGGCAGCTGAAACTGACCGGGAGCTGAAACTGCGACACCCCCCTACCCCCCACACACACCCCATATACACAGACACACACCACCCTAACCCACACACCACCCTAACCCCCCCCCCCCCCCACACACACACCACCCTAACCCACACATATCCCTAACCTCCCCCACAAACCCCCCCCCTAACCCCCCTCCCCACACACACACCACCCTAACCCCTTCACCCTAACCCCCCCCCCCCCCACCACCACCATACCCCCCCCCCCCACACACACACATACACACATACACTCCTACGCCCCCCACACACACAACCAGGCCCCATCCTGACAGCCGACGTCCCTCCACCGAACCTGCATCACTCAAAGCGGGCACAACGCCCCGCATTTCGTCGGAGCGTCACTAAGTTGCTGCCCGCATACTGTGCGGATTTTAGCTTCAGTGGCTTTTAGTAAAGAGCACACGACATTTAGTTGCACCATACGATATTACAGCACCCTCCGATTGACACCCTCTGAACCAGTATTTAATCAGAGACGTGACAAAATGTGTCAAATATGGCTGGCTAATGGGGCTGTCACACTACGACGTAACGACGTCAACGTAGGGAGAACGTGAAGAACGTTGAACTTTTCGGCGTAGTATGCAAATTTGGGCACAAGTTGAACGTGGATGCAGCGTAGTGGACGAGAACGTAACGTTGGTAAAGCGTAGTGATACCGTCAGTCACGAGAGAGGACAACGTCACTATGCTCACGGAACGTTATGAACGTTATTCCATCGCCAGAAGAACGTTACATGACGTTAGCTATGTAATGAGACGTTGAACGTACGTTGAATGCACGTTCTCCTGACGTTTTCCTGACGTTCTCCTGACGTTTTCCTGACGTTCTCCTGACGTTCCCATTAAGCCTCGTAGGCTTTTGCACTTGGTTTAATGTGGGTCAACGTAGTGGAACGTAGTTGAACGTAGTGAGCAGCGTTGAAATAACGTCCGTTTAACGTCATTGACGTTCACTGAACGTGAACAGAACGTACGGCGAACGTAAACCCTTACGTTCGACCTACGTCCAAAGTTTTGAACATGTCCAAAACCTTGACGTAACTCGACGTAACACGACGTAATGTGACGTAGCTCGACGTCATTCTAACGTCATTTTGACGTCATCATGACGTAACCCAACGTCATGACGAAAAATGATCACGTTAGGCTCACGTTGGCTCGTCACGTCGTAGTGTGACAGGGGTATAAGTGCAGGTGACGTGGTCATTCAACCGGAAATAGCAGTAATTCACCACTCTCCCTGCAGAGTCCTTGTCGATATTCTTCCATCTAACGAGATTGCGGCCTAATGTGTTTGGAGAGGGGCGAGGGTTAGACGGCGACTGAGCCGAGTGTTAATGAGTTAAGTGACGAGGGAGACAAGCGAAACGCCATCTGTTCAGCAACGTTTGAATTATATTAATATTAGTATTATTACTTCATCTTTTTTCATGAATAGCTTTGCAATATAGAACGATGTGCGGCGCTTACTTGTCCACAACCAGCGAATTGTGAATGTTCCAATGGCCTTCACTGCAGCAATTTATGTAGAACAATTAGGAAGAAGTGGGAAAAGAGGGAGAGGAGAGAACAGACAGAGATGGGGAAAATGAGAGACAGAAAAAGGTTCGCAACTGACAAATTACATTACGGCTTATTCCAGCCAGCGTCACTGGTCCAGAATGCAAAGCGACCGGAAATGATTTGTGACTTCTTCCGGTGACGGGTCGAAATGTAAATTGGGCCAAATGGGCATTAGAAAATGCATTTTGGAGATGGAGGGCGGGGAGGAGGAGTAGGAGGGGGGGGGGGGAGGTAGGGCAGGGAGCTCCTGCTGCTTTCTCCCTCCCTCTCCGCTAGGGCGGCGCCACCCCCCTAACCCCAATCAAGTCACAGTGTCATCGTCAAAGGGCAAATATAATTCAATCAATTTGATTCGATTTGCAAAAAGTGTGATGGCGGTGCAGCCCAGTGCCCATCCATCACTCGCTTGTCTCCTCCAAGTCTCTATAAATATTTTCCCTCATTAACTTCTACAGAGGCGGGGCGCCCCCTGGGGACACCAGCTTATATTAATTCCTCCCAGACAGGAGAGTTCCACTTTTTCCCATTAGTTCTCTGCAAAATCCCGACCCCTCTATTTTGTTGATCATCCCCTCTCCTTCCCTCCACATTCTCCTCCCCTCCTCACTCCTCCCCTCCCCTCCCCGCCCATCCCCTCTCCTCATTCCTCCCCTCCCCGTCCCTCCCCTCTCCTCAATCCTCCCCTCCCCGTCCCTCCCCTCGCCACTCCTCCCCTCCTCACTCCTCCTCTCCCCGTCCCTCCCCTCTCCTCAATCCTCCCCTCCCCGTCCCTCCCCTCCCCACTCTCCCCTCCTCTCCCCCTGCTTCCCTTCCCCCTCCGTTAACTCCCTCCTGTGGCTCCACGTGGGAGACACGCCCCTACCTTACATACACCCCCCTCCCCTCCCCTACCCCTCCCCCTCCCGCTCCCCCCTCTCCCCCTCCCCTCCCACCCCCCCGTTCCCTCCCCTCCCCGCTCCGCTAACTACCCTAACGATTTACCAAATGTATATTTTCCACTACATTTCAGGCACTTGCTATCCGGACTGCACTTCATCCACACCTCTCTCTATCTCCTCTCCGCTGTCCTTGCTCCTTCTTGATATGTCTGAAAAGAGTTCCAGGAGGGGGAGCCCGCCAGCATTTCACTTTCTACTCTACTCTGTCTGTGTCTTTGGCTCACTGGATGGTCACCATAGAGCAAATAGACACGGTCCTTTGACTCAACTCTCCTCATTTCTCTTTCCTAGACTCTCCACATTTTTCTTCTCCCAGGCATACTTCTTCCCCTGACCAAGTGAGTTGTGTGCGTGGGTGGGGCCCTTTACCTTTACGTTTCTCTTGCTTTGTTCTCATTGCTGGAACCGCTGGACCCATCTTTACCCGCCCTTCCTCGGAAACCCTTGCTGCTGCGTGCTGGATACAAGTGCTGTGCTAACGCCAAACCGGAGATTCTGGACCGCCCCAATGACTCATCGTTTAATCGTTGTAAAGACATTCCCCAGCTTCTATAACTGTCCCACCAGAAGATTATTCTTCAACCAAAAATTGGTCCAATTTATCGGAGCCTCTCTATAATCTTGCAGTTCTGCAACCGGTAACCGTCATAAGGTTACAAATAACCCAGTATTTATCTCACGTCCACTTGCTATCCGGACCGCACTTCATCCACATCTCTCTCTATCTCCTCTCTGCTGGCCATTCTCCTCCTTGATATTGTCTGAAAAGAGTTCCAGGAGGGGGAGCATGCCAGCATTTCACTTTCTACTCTTACTCTGTCCGTGTCTTTGGTTCGCCGGCTGGTCACCATAGAGCAAGGCTTACTTCTCCCCCTGATCAAGGGAGTTGGTTGCTTGGGTGGGGGCCCTTTACCTTATTGTTTCTCTCGCTTTGTTCTTGTTGCTGGAACCGCTGGACCCACCTGTACCCGTCCCTTCCTCCTGAACCCTTGCTGCTGTTCACTGGATATGAAGGCTCTGCTACCGCTGGACTGGGGAGATTCGGGGCTGTCCCAATGCTTCGCCATTTTGAATGTTGTAAAGACATCCCCAACTTCTACAACAATCCCTACTGAAGATTAATCTTCAACCAAAGATTGGACTGATTTATCGGTGCCTTTCTATATTGCTGCCGTTCTGCAGCCGGTAACCATTGTAAGGTTATGAACCCCTCATAAGCTAAGGTTTTCCTCACTCACACTTGCTGTCCAGAGCCCACTTAGTCCATGCCTCTGCTATCACCTCTATGCTGCACCGCATTCCTCCTTGATTATGTCTGAAAACAGTTCCAGGAGGGGGCGCGGGCCGGCATTTCACTTTCTACCTCTTACTCCGTCTGTATCTCCGGCTCGCCGACTGGTCACCATACAGCAAGGAGACATGGTTCTTTGACTCAACTCTCATTTCTCTTTCCTCTTTCCTGTATACTACCCATTTATTTCTTTTTTCTCCCAGGCTTACTCCTCCCCTTGATCATGGGAGTGTTTTCTTGGATGGGGCCCTTTTCCTTCTTTGCTGTCTAGCTTTGTTCTTGCTGCAAAACCTGCCTTTTCCCGTCCCTTCCTCCTGAACCGTCGGCTACTGGACATGACTGCACTGGTACCGCCAGGCTGGAGTGATCCTGATCCACCCCAATGACTCTTCATTAAATTGTTGTAAGGAAATCCCCGCTTCTACAACCGTCCCACCTGAAGTTTAATCTTCAATCCAAAGATCAGACCGATTTATCGGTCCCTTTCTATATTGCTGCAGTTCTGCAGGTGGTAACCATCGTAAGGTTATGAACCATCCAAGAGCAAGAGCTTTGTTCATCTCCTGTGCTCTCAACAGGCGAATCCCTGACACTAGGAGGAACATCCATGCTGAGAGTCATGTAGGGGAGGTAAGCTGTGTGGAAGTTGGTTTTTGCAGAGCATTTGGTTGGTGAATGCTTGTGGAGCAAGCACATTCTACTACTGTCAATCCTTTGTGATGCAACTTTGGTTGTTCACTTGGTTGGTGAATGTTTGTATAATAAACCACATTCTACTACCGTCAATCCTTTGTGCCTTGTTGTATTCCTTCATACTCACAGTCTAACCGGCTACAGTGGTGAGTGGTGGCTGCTAACTGACTGCAGTCATCTCCCCATCATTGTACTTTTTATGTAATTAAACATTTTTATGTACATATTAAGTATTAGTGTAATGCGGCCAGTACAGGTTCTTGTAATGACAACCTGCAATATCCTTGCAATCTAAATTATTTCGCCAGGGGTAAGTACTATGGCCTATCCTAGTAAGGCCGAGCATCAATTTTTAAGTCATTGGTTTGACTCGACCAGGATTCGAACCCACGATTCCACGATCTAACAACACGGGAGACAAACGCTGTAACTCATTCGGCCATCCCGTCTGGTCGAAGAATTGTTTAGTACGGGCGCACGTCGGTGTGGAAGCAAACACTGAAAGTGCTGAATCATCGCCGAGTGCCGAGTGCTGCAGGCGAGGCCTCCATCTTGTTCTATATTCGACTGGATGGAGGGCGTCAATTGAAGTGTGGGTTAGTATATGTTACTGTTAGTGTAGGTGTGTGAGGGTGTGAAGAGGTGTACGTATGAATGTGGTGTTTGTGTGCGTTACTGAATATTACTATGAGTGTGCATAAGTGGGTGTGAGCGTGAGTGTGAGTACACCTGTGTGAGTGTGAGTACACCTGTGTGAGTGTGAGTACATCTGTGTGAGTGTGTGTACATGTGTGTGAGTACACCTGTGAGTGTGTGTATGTGTGTGTACATGTGTGTGAGTGTGTGGACATGTGTGTGAGTGTGTGTACATGTGTGTGAGTGTGAGTACAGCTGTGTGAGTGTGTACATGTGTCTGAGTGTGTGTACATGTGTGTGAGTGTGAGTACACCTGTGTGAGTGAGTACATGTGTGTAAATGTGTGTGAGTGTGAGTACACCTGTGTGAGTGTGTACATTTGTGGGAGTCTGTGTACATGTGTCTGAGTGTGAGTACACCTGTGTGAATGTGTGTACATGTGTATGAGTACACCTGTGAGTGTGTGTATGTGTGTATGTGTGTGTATATGTGTGTGAGTCTGTGTACATGTGTGTGAGTGTGAGTACACCTGTGTGAGTGAGTACATGTGTGTGAGTGTGTGTACATGCGTGTGGGTGTTGTAATGTATGGAAGAGTGGACATGACAAGCTCTACTACGTAAGTGGCTTTATTAGGGATTGGGGTTCACCATTACAACTCCGGTCCGGTCACGTGATCCTTCCGCCACGCCCGGGATCATTCATAATGTAAAACATTTCCACCCAGGGGGGCATTCATCAATTACAATATATTACATCTCCCTTTTTTCACAAAGGGCATTGAAATTATTCTCCATCGATGACTGCGCCCCATCCATAACTTATGGGATATCTGTTGACGTTCAAACACCTTCGTATATTGAGATTCTTCTTTGAGGGTGGGCTGTACTGTCACCATGGTACTGTCTTACATTTTGATCATATATAACTTCTTATAAAAAAGAAAAATGTTTTAGTAGAAGTTCACAGTACCAGTTAGTAGACGTACCTAGTGATAATGGTAATAATGTCAATAACAAATTTATAGACAATACATACAAAATATAACAAATGATGTAATCATAATGACCATAAAGTAGCAAAAACAACTCGATTAGTTTATGCTTAAATCTTGTCTGGTCTAACTGTGAGCATAAGGTAATATTCAAACATTTGTTATTTAGTATTCTTTTTTATATTTCTTATTCTTATATTATCTCGGGTATCGTATTCTTAACAATTTGGTTTAACCACACTTTGTGACCCCTTTATGTTTTGGTTGCGGTTGTAATCTATATCTGTCCAAACGGTTTGCTTGTCCGGCAATGTCACGTTACATACTTGATTGGATGGCGCTTATGTCAGTTTGTTTGTGCGGCCTGGTCATTGTGAAGAATATCTGGTTGTTTGGCCGTCTCCTGTTACTCCGCTTATACTCACTACTATTAGGAGGATCCTGGCAACTCTCTGCCAGTCTCCCCCCACTAAATACTAAAACACAACTCATAAGAAAGAAAGGGAGACAAGTCACGCAAGATTGACAGTGATAAGGTTGAGCTTCATTCCTACAACTCTTGTTCACCTACTAGTGACATGCCACCCTGACTCACTTACAACCTGCTACACAGACCCACATGGCTTCTGCTTGTTCAGTCAAAATCAGTGCCTACAGCCCATCAAACCTAAGTCCTATGTGTGTTACACACAGCTCAGTGGTGAACTGCTTCCTATAGAGTGAGGGTGTCTGTCCAGCAAGTGCAAGGAGTTCAAGGGTGACTGGGCTCACACAGCCAGCCAATCAGACACCTCTGCAGCCTGGGAGGGGTGGTGTCCAACAGGGGGCACCTGTCACTCAACCCCAAGGCAAGTGGTGTTCATAATGTAAGCAGAATGGCTGGGTGTGCTTACCCAGCAGTACCGTGGTAATAAATAGTCTGGATACATGTACATTAAACAATAATACATGTCGCTCTCCCTTTTCCACTCTTCCTGGTGCATGGAGGGAACATTCCTGTAATTAGTAACCATATCATAATATCCGGACATCATACCGCAATCCCAGTCACCGTGAATCATAACATTTACACATAGTTATTTCCATGTCACACAGGAGTGGGCACAGATTGCATCACTATTTGGTATCTTCGATCTCAGTGCTCTGGACATTCACAATTGAGCCGGTGATGCAGTTAGCGCTTGTACTTCTGTGTTTCGATAGTCTAAGAGTGCTATGTGGATGTCCCCATTTTCTAAAATAATTGTTGTTAACATCTTTTTGATGGTCTGCGCAAACCTTTCCACCTGCCCATTACTCTGTGCATAAATGGGACTGCTAAATTTTGGGGTAAAACCGTAGTCATTTGCGAATTGAAGGTATTCTGCACTGCTAAATTGGGGCCCGTTATCCGATACTACAACTTCTGGAATTCCATACCTACTGAACATTCCTTTTAGTTCTTTAATTGTTTCTTTACTTGTAGTTGATTTTATTTCAATTATTTCTGGAAATTTACTATAATAATCAACTACTAATAAGAACATATGGTGTTGCACATGGACAAAATCTATTCCCACTTTTTGGAATGGTAGGTCTGGAATAGGGTGGAGAATTAAAGGTTCTGCTGGTTGGGAATTTCAAAATTGTTGGCATGTTTCATTCAGATCTACTGATTATATCTTCTATTTGACTGTTAAGACCGGCCCAAAATACACTGTCTCTTGCAACTTGGTTACATCTTACTACTCCCATGTGAGACTCATGGATAATTGATCGTATTTGTTTTTGTATTGTTTTGGGGATTATTATTCTTTCATTTTTTAACAGTATGTTTTGTTCTACCATAATTTCTGAACATGTAATATGACCTCACTTCATTATTTAGACTGTTTTTGTCATCTGGCCAGCCGTTCTTTGTTAGTGTTATTATTTGTTGAAGTACTGTGTTGTTAGTTGTTTCTTGTCTTATTTGTTGGATGTGGCTTTGTGCGACGCTGATCTCAGCTACAGTTATGTCCTTGTTGAATAGGTTTGTCGGTGTTGTCTTTATGGAGTGCGCTTGTGACAGGTTGTCTGCAAAGTACATTTATTTGCCTTGAACATGGATAACACTTAGGTCATAATTCTGCAAACGCATTCTCATGCGTTGCATTCTCACAGTAAAAAAATGAAGCAATTTCTGCATGATAGAGACCAGGGCATTGTAGTTATTGAATCGATTTGAATGGTTATTGACTTACCATAGATTTACTCGTGGAACTTTTTAAACCCAAAGCATATTGCTAATAGTTCCTTTTCGACTATAGCATAATTTGTTTCTGCTTGGTTTAATGCTTTTGAAGCCATTGACACTGGTTTATCATTTTGAAATAATGTGGCCCCCTAGTCCGTATCTACATCTGTCAACTTGCATTACAATTGGTTGTTTTACATTGTAGAGCGTTAACACTGGTGCGTTTACTACAAGGTGTTTTAACTTTTGATATGCTTCTTCTTGGCTCTCCTGCCAGTGCCACACGACATCTTTTTTTAAGACAATTCTTAACGGCTCTGTTTGTTGTTTTTTTTGTTTTTTTTGTGACAAGTTTTCTTATTCTGCCCATAACGTATAAGCTCCCGTGAGGGTGCTTGTTTTCAATGCTGGACAGCTGTGATACTGGATTGATCTGGTCCCGCACTCAGGAGTCTTTACCTGATCTTTCTTGGGCCAACCTTTGTAGTTTCTATATTAGTTTTTTTTAAATTTTCAAGTTCTTTCCTAACTTAGCCTACTATGTACATCTACGCAGATGACATACAGGCCTGTGGGAGAGGATCCCATCCCATTGTGGTTTGTTACAGCATCCTTTCACCCATGCCCTGTCCTTAGATAGTACACAGTGTGCCAGAACACCCCTGCACCCTTCAGGACTGCGACTAGGTGGGATGGCTGTGTTGTATGGTTAGCCATTTTGTATTTCAGGGTTATTCGGATGCAGGACCATGGCCTGCCTGGTTCTGCTTTGGTTTTTGCCAGTACACATAGCCAGACAGACTGCGCCCTATGGTGATAGTCCTTTCGAATTCCTTAGTACTTAGTAGGGCTAGTTTCCGTATTTGTAATATCTACCATCTTTTCTGGCCTGTCTTTTGCTTTTTGTGCCAGAACACAGCAAGCAGTGACTGCGCCCAAGATCAGGTGAGATATTGTTTCTTCAGTAGGTGGTTGTGTATTATGTTTTCTTTAAGGACCTTTTATAGTGGTCCATGCTTTTGATTGCCCGTTGTTGTGTGGGTTGATTATTCCAGGCATGTGCCGCCATGGCCAGTACACTTCTCTCATAAATGTTGGTGTTACTTATTGTTGTCAATAGCAGTGGGGCTCCCTACGGGGGGTTGCTGTGTAGCCTGGTTTTGTGGTGTAATGGTGTGCCAGTATTTTGAGGTGCATTTCCCTTCCACTCGTTAGTAGTGTTGCATTGCATTTTTTGTGTAATTCGATTGTGGGATATCTTTTGTTCACCTGAAGGCATACTTTGAGGGCTCTCTTTTGTAGCACCTGTAGTTTGTTTAATAGTTTTGTATTTCCTCCCATGTATACTACATCGCCATAGTCAAAGTAGGGGAGGATCATGCTTTTATATATTTTAATTACCATGTTTTCAGTCAACTATTATCTCAGTTTTGCCAGTAGCCATATTTTATGGTTTACTTTTTTTATACTATTTGTTATGCAGAGGTCATAATTTAGGTGTCTGTCTAGATCCACTCCCAGATATCGGCAGTTGTCTACTTGTTCCAATTTGGTGTTTCCCAGAAGACGCTTTATTTTCTCATTACTTGTTAGCCTGGTACCAAATAGTACTGTTTTTGACTTGCTGTTGTTTATAGTTATCCTATTTAGTTGGCACCACTCGATTAGTTTTGTTAGTGTTAGATTCAGTTTCGTTTCTATTTCTTCAGTTGTTTTGCCTGCAGCATATACCACAGTGTCATCTGCATATAGTTGGATGTTTTCAATTTCTAGCCAGTTGTTTAGATCGTTAATATATATGAGGAAAAGAAGTGGCCCCAGGACTGACCCTTTGGGTACTCTGCAAGTTACCTAAAAATCTTCAGGGGTTGGCATATCCACAATGGCTTGTATACGGTCTGGCTGATAATGTGTGACCTACATAATTTATTTCTTGCTTGCAAATACATTACTTTGCTGGGTTTAATTTTAAATTGACCTCCCTGGCTCTCTTTAATACCTGTTCTCACCTTGGGTTGTGCTCTTCCTCTGTTTTTCCTTAAATTAAACTATATCTTTTAACTTCTCGTTCATTTGCTGTATGAAAATATCCATAGCTGTTTTTATGCCAAATGGCATTCAGGTATAGCGGAACCTCCCCCATGGGGTACTGAAAGTGCAAAGCCCCAACATCTTGTGGTCCAATTCAAATTGCCAATAACCCAAATTTGCGTCTAGTACCGAGAAATAACATGTGCCGCACGTGTTGGCCACAACTTGCTCTATCGTGTGCATCGGGTATGGACCCCTCAATATGGCCTTGTTAAAGGTGCATGGTCTGATGAAATATAATTTTCTCAAAATTAAAATGACTACTTACATGTGATCCTATATATCCAACTTAGATACTGGTGTATTAGCTAATGATTTGGGACAGCATATACAGAATAACCAGTCAATTTATAACCTCACCCCTTTGGACACTCACTTTGAAACACCCATTATGCAGGGAGGTCATTAACCAATTAGGCCAATCGCGTGACCTCATTAGCGTCCCCCCCACCAGGTAGGCCTACTGTGCAGGTGACCAGACGGGATGGCCGAATGAGTTAGAGCGTCCGTCTCCCGTGCTGGTAGATCGTGGGGCCGTGGGTTCGAGTCCCGGTCGAGTCAAACCAATAACTTTAAAATTGATACTTGTCGCTTCCTAGCCAGGCGCTCGGCATTATTAGGATAGGGCAAGGACTGGTGTGCTCAGTGTCAGGATAATGTGACTGAGTGGGATACCAGGTCATGGTGCGGCGGCCTGGTTTCCCAGTGGGACAGCACTATAAAGTCGCCATGAGTGCGCACTGTCACAAGTCGGTACCCGTCCTGATATGACCTTAGATGTTGCTAGGACGTAAAACAACGACAAACAAACTGTGCCGGCCCATAGAGGGGAAGGGGAAATGAGGTGGATGTTGCCCATCCCCTCCATGTTGGATATTCAATGCTGCTTGGTCAATTCTATAAAGAAAATTAATCAATTTGGGTAATTTAAATTTTGAAATGTTTAGATTTGTCAATTAAAATTGCATCTGCCATCAGGACTATGTGTATGCCGTGAGTGGTGGTGGAGGGTGGGGGTAGGTAACTTCCTGTGAGCCCCATACAATAGTCAAGGCGGGCACGCTTCACTGGTTTCTGGGTCTGGGGGTCAAAGTATGAATTAGTTTAACTCGTGTCAGGTGCCTAAATAATGGATTCAAATGTAAAGAGTAATGGTGGCGGTGGCGATTAGGGGCCGCGCGCACATCATCTGCTTCTAGTGCTGTTGCTAGGGTTGTGTTGGCTTCGTGGGAGATTTGTCATTTGGAGCAGTAGCCTACCACCCCCCCTACCCTCACCCTCACCACCCATCCTCACCTCCTCACTCACCCTCACCACCCACCCTCACCCCCTCCAAACTCTCCAGCACCGATACAATTTACACACACCTATATATATATATATATATATATATATATATTACATATATATATATGGATCTGCGCCCGTTAGACTCTCGAAAACCCATACAATTTACATATATTGATAAGGGGAAAAGAGGAGGGCATGTTGTGTATATATTGTAGGAAAGTGGTTGTCCTATTCATGTTGGCAAGCTTATAACTAATCACAGTCATAACACTGTGCTTTGGTGGAACGTTTGACACGTTTGGAGCATTGAGTACGTTGGTAACGCAGCAGCCTGCCGTGCACTCTTAGGGCCTAATCATCCGTGAAGTGTGACATCAAAGGCACTGGCAGGTCACGGCTCAGGTCAACGTCACTGCTACATCTGCGTGCCAAACGGCGCACGCGCAGCAGGCACGCGTGTGCGGACACGTGTGTGGGGACACGTGCTTTCCGTTGAAAAGTTTTTCGATGGCGGTCTCAACAACTCTTCTTCTCACTACTATTCAGGCGGATCGTGGCAACTGTCTGCCAGTCTCCACCTATCACATACCATCATCATCATCGTCATCATCATCATGATATCGGTCGCGATGTGACAAAGACTGTTTTCATTACTTGACTGTCGCTCTCCATTTAGCTCTCTGCTGTGAGAGTGATGTCCATGAGTCGGTCTTAATGTCTCTGAGCTTCAGGTTTCTATCAAATACCAAAACAACTCATAAGGAAGAAAGGGAAGACAAGTCACACAAGATTGACAGTGATAAGGTTTCGCTTTATGGCAAAAACTCTTTTTCACCTACTAGTGACCTGCCACCCTAACTCACTTACAACCTACTACACAGACCGACATGGTTCCTGCTTGTTCAGTCTAATCAGTGCCTACAGCTCATTAAACCTGACTCCCCTGGGTGTTACACAAAGCTCAGTGGTGAACTGCTTCTGTCTGTACTTCTAGAGTGAGGGTGTGTCTGCATAGCAAGTGCAAGGAGTACAAGGTGACTGGACTCACACAGCCAGCAAATCAGACCCCTGCAGCCTGGGAGGGGTGGCGCCAACCCCAGTCGACATTGTGGCTGGTTCAGTAGACAATGCTTGCCTCCAGTTAAAGCTGCAGAGTCCGATGAAATATCAAATTTTCAAAACCAAACCAATTATCTAGATTTGATTTTACATATCTAACTTAGATACTGATGCACTTATTAAGCATTTGTTTCTGCAGAGAGGGCAATACAGAGTCAATTTAACAGAACCTGTTACTGCATAAGTCTATGGTGTCAGAGTGTTGGCAAGCTTGCCAAAACTAATTTTCCATGTTTGCACTCAAAATATCTCAAAAGTTCACCATTTAAAATAAAAGTAACTTTGAACTAATGTAAAGTAGATACTAGTGATCGATGTAATATATTTATCTCCAAAAAAATACAGAAATTCAAAACCGTCGGACTATGCAACTGTAAGTATGAATATTAGCTAAATTTCAGGTATTAATTGGAGAAGCATAGTAGAGAGGCAATTGGAGATGGAAGTGGTGCTAACCCTAACCATCTAATGATTTACTTTTTGCTAACAGAATTAAAGAGAGCTATTTGTCATGCAAGTGCTGATTTTGATTTGCATGGAAATGGCACAATTTACAAAAGACAACAGCATGAAGGTACACCGGCAAGTTTAAGTTTAACAAGCTGGCCGCCTTCTGAGAAGAATTCACCATAATTCTGATCCCTGCCTCACCTGTCACCACACCGCGTGGCGCCCCCTGGTGGAATGTTGGTGGTGATGGGTGGGGCAGTATAGCCCTCTTTACGGGGTGATCCCTGCCTCACCTGTCACCACACCGCGTGGCGCCCCCTGGTGGAATGTTGGTGGGGACGGGTGGGGCGGGTATGGCCCTCTTTACTGGTGATCCCCACCTTACCTGTCACCACACCGCGTGGCGCCCCCTGGTGGAATGTTGGTGGTGATGGGTGGGGCGGGTATCGCCCTCTTTATGGGGTGATCCCCACCTTACCTGTCACCACACCGCGTGGCGCCCCCTGGTGGAATGTTGGTGGTGACGGGTGGGGCAGATATCACCCTCTTTACGGGGTGATCCCCACCTTACCTGTCACCACACCGCGTGGTGGCCCCTGGTGGAATGTGGGGTGGTGACGGGCCGGTCGGGTATCGCCCTCTTTGCGGGGTGATCCCCGCCTAACCAGGAGCCGTATGCATGAAGCAGTGTTAGCGTCGTGTGGTGTTAACTGCTAACACTGGGTAGGTATCACCGGCGTCGCGAAGTATGTCACGCCGTATGAATGGGCACCTAAACCGTTCACGTTAGCTAAACATGCAGTTATTTATAGATTTAGGAAATCCGTCTGAGCCTGTTGCCGGCGAGCACCTCTATTTGACAATATCGCTGCCGATATGGTGGCGGCGGCGATTTGTTTTGTTTAGATTTGTCAGTAGGAATATCGCCACCAATGTTGCGGCAGTGTTAATATCGGTTCGATTTTGGGGTTAATTTGATCAAATATCACTGTTAGAGTATGTAATTCTGTAAAATATGATAGCATTGAGTAGATTTGGGCCTAACAGCGGCGGTGGGTGGTGACGGGTGGCAGTGGGCGGCAGCGGGCAGCGGCGACGGTGATTTGTTTTGTTTACATTCGTCGATTCGACAGTATGAATATCGCTACCAATGTAGCAGCGGTGTTAATATCGGTTCGATTTTGGGGTTAATTTGATAAAAATATCACTGTTAGAGTATGTAATTCTGTAAAATATGATAGCATTGAATAGATTTGGGCCTAATCGGTACCTAACACTGCCTGTAAACCTGCTATGGAGTGGTGTTAGAAAATCAGACCTTAAACTCGCAGTTTTTCCATACCACTGCTCCATGCATAGCCTTTTAGCCGCTAAACTAGAAATCCAATCCAAAACCAGTTTTGGCTCGCTAACACCGCTCCATGCATACGGCCCCTGGCCGCCCTCTGACCACTTACCTTCTCCTCGCATGTCACTCCCTCCCTGCCCGTCAGGGGGCGTCGGCACGTGTGGAGGGGGGTACGGGGGGGGGGCTTCCCCCAACACATTTACACTGATAATCACCTTGAAAATTTCGAAAAATCAAATCCCCATTTGCTCGACAAATCCAAAGTCCATAACGATAAGTCGGAAGCGAAGCATGGCTAAATCAGGGTGCAGTGTGCCGGGCGATCCGGAAGGGTGAATCGGTGTGCCTAAATGCTCGCTGAATCATTATGGTTACATGGATATGGTTGTCGAGTAGTAAGTCTGGCAGGAGGCTCGGTATCAGTCCACAGTCAGTTTGTGTAAAACATGCGTAAAGTCAGAAGCAATAAATAATTTTATCAACAACAAAGCATACTTTTGACTCGCTAGAATAAGCACTAAGACTAGGTAAGAGATTAGAGGCAGCTTGGACTCAAGTGGAGAAATGGCTTTCTCTAAGTATTGAGTCGGTGAAAACAAATATAAACATTCAGAAAGCAGTGCTGACTTTAGTAGGTATGCTCACGTAATTGTTGGTAAACCAACTCGCTTTGGCCACCTCGTTAACTACAACCTTCATGACCGCCATAACTCACATATATATATATCTATACACGCAATAAAAGGCCATGTTTAGTTCCTTCTCTCGGTAAATGTCGCTAAATTTGAAACCAAACTAGTTGTTAGCTGCACCATATTGATTCAGTGAAAACAGAATGTTTATTTACGGTAACTCAGACAAAGCCAGTCACTGTTAAGTGTCAGGTGCTCATGTCGCTTTGGTGGCAGCAGACGACAGTCGGTTACAGCAGATGACAGTCGGTCACACCAGATGACAGGCGGTCACAGCAGAAGACATTCGGTCACAGCAGACAACAATCGGTGACAGCAGATGACACTCGGTCAGAGCAGACGACATTCGGTCACACCAGATGACAGTCAGTCACATCAGATGACAGTCAGTCACAGCAGACGACAGTCAGTCACAGCAGATGACAGTCGGTCACAGCAGGTGACCAACTGTGGTGTTCTCTGTGGCGGAGTGGTTAGAGTGTCTGACTTGTTTTCTAGGTCAGACTCCTAATCTGAAGGTCGGTGGTTCGATTCCCTGTGCCCCCACCTCTGCCAATTTGGATTTCCACCACTGTGTTTAACTTAGAGCGTCATCAAAGGCCAGTAGCTCTCATACCATGTCTATGAGGCATGGGAGGTTAAAAATCCATTGGGTCGGTAAAAGTGTAGGCCTGGGCTTTCTATCGACAAACTGTGTAATGGTGAAAATAAGTCGACTCAGACTTATCCATGATAGGCAGTATAAATCTTCAAGAAAAAAAAAAAGCAACAACAAAAAAAGCAGATGACACGATGTCACAGCAGACGACAGTTGGTCACAGCAGACAGCAGTCAGTCACAGCAGATGACAGTCGGTCACAGCAGACGACAGTCGGTCACAGCAGATGACAGTCGGTCACTTCAGACGACACTCTGTCACAGCAGACGACAGTCGGTCACAGCAGACGACAGTCGGTCACAGTGGTAAGGTCGGTTAATGCCCGCCCATGGTGTAACGTGCCGCCATTCTCGGGTTACTTTTGCGCGGACACTGATAATCGTAGTTAAGGTCCTGTCAGTTCCCATTGACACCAATAGGGATGGCCGAATGAGTTAGAGCGTCCGTCTCCAGTGTTGGTAGATCGTGGGGTCGTGGGGACGAACCCCAGTTGAGTCAAACCAATGACTTAAAAATTAATAGTTGTCGCTTCCGAGCCTGGCGCTCAGCATTATTAGGATAGGGCATGGACTGGTTGGATCAGTGCCAGGATAATGTGACTGAGTCGGATATCAGGTCATGGTGCTGGCTGCCTGGTCTTCCAGTGGGGCAGCACTATAAAGTCCCCATGAGTGCACACTGTCACAAGTCGGTACCCGTCCTGATATGACCTTAGATGTTGCTAGGACATAAAACAACAACAAACAAACCAAGAGGAAGAGCCGACCGGAAGTTTCTACTGTTCGAGCTGGCTTTTTTTTGTTAATTCTTTTTTGTAGAAGCGCAAACTTTGGGCGTGTGAGGTTGTTTCACTCGACACCTGTATACTGTTGTATACATCACATTGTGTGAGGGGGTTGTTCCACACTTCTATACCGCTGTATATATCACACTTTGTGAGGTAGTTTCACTCCACACCTGTATACCGATATATATATCACATTGTGTGAGGGGGTTGCTCCACACCTGTATACCGCTGTATACATCACACTGTGTGAGGTTGCTCCACACCTGCATACTGATATATATCACATTGTGTGAGGGGATTGCTGCACACCTGTATACCGCTCTATACATCACACTGTGTAAGGTTGCTCCACACCTGTATACCTATGTATATATCACATTGTGTGAGGGGGTTGCTCCACACCTGTATACCGCTGTATACATCACACTGTGTGAGGTTGCTCCACACCTGCATACTGATATACTTCACATTGTGTGAGGGGGTTGCTCCACACCTGTATACTGCTGTATATATCACACTGCATGAGCTTGTTTCACTCCACACCTGTATACTGTTGTATACATACATCACAGTGTGTGAGGGGGTTGCTCCACACATGTATAATGCTGTATACATCACACTGTGTGAGGTTGCTCCACACCTGTATACCGATATATATCACATTGTGTGAGGGGGTTGCTCCACACATGTATAATGTTGTATACATCACACTGTGTGAGGTTGCTCCACACCTGTATACCAATATATATCACATTGTGTGAGGGGGTTGCTCCACACCTGTATACTGCTGTATACATCACACTGTGTGAGGTTGCTCCACACTTGTATACTGATATATAGATCACATTGGGTGAGGGGGTTGCTCCACACCTGTATACTGCTGTATACATCACACTGTGTGAGGGTGTTTCATTCCACACCTGTATACTGCTGTATACATCACACTGTGTGAGGTTGCTCCACACTTGTATACTGATATATAGATCACATTGTGTGAGGGGGTTGCTCCACACCTGTATACTGATGTATACATCACACTGTGTGAGGTTGCTGCACACTTGTATACCGATGTATATATCACACTGTATGAGGTTGTTTCACTCCACAACTGAATACTGCTGTATACATCACACTGTGTGAGGGGGCTGCTCCACACTTGTATACCGATGTATATATCACACTGTGTGAGGTTGCTCCACACCTGTATACCGATGTATATATCACACTGTGTGAGTGTGGTTGGTCCACACCTCTAGGGGGGGGGGGGAGGTGACTGTGCCAACATGGCCGACTTTCATGTGGCTATAATGAAGCGGGGCAGGTGTTTACAGGTGCGGGGATTGATGCGTGCTTTCCGTGCCCCCGAGGAGTAGGGCGGATGGGGAAGCGATGCGGGGGGGGGGGGATGCAGGGGGAGGAGGGAGTGGAGGGAGGGTGGTGAGGGGGGGGAGAGGGAGGGAGGTTGGTTGAGGGGAGGTGAGGGGAGGTGAGGGGAGGGGAGGGGAGGGAGGGGAGGGAGGGGGGTTGAGAGGGGAGGGGTGGGAGGGGAGAGGGATGGGAGGGGGGGGAGAGGGAAGGGAGGAAGGGGGAGAGGGAAGGGAGAGAGAAGTGAGAGGGAGAGGGGAGGGGGGAAGAGGGGAGACGGGGAGGATGGGGAGAAGGGAGAGGGGGGGAGAGGGAGAGGGAGAGGGAGGGGGAGGGGGGAGAGAGGGAGAGGGAGAGGGGGGAGGAGAGGGGAGATGGTGGGGAGGGGATGCGGGGGGAGGAGGGAGGGGAGGGAGGGGGAGTGTAGAGGGGAGACGGGAGACGGGAGACGGGAGAGGGGAGAGGGGAGAGGGGAGAGGGGAGGGGAGAGGGGAGGGGAGAGCAGAGGGGAGAGGGGAGGGGAGAGTAGAGGGAAGAGGCGAGGGGAGAGCAGAGGGGAGAGCGGAGGGTAGAGGGGAGGGGACAGGGGAGGGGAGAGTATAGGGGAGATGGGAGGGGAGAGGGGAGGGGGAGGAGTTGGGGGAGGAGGAGGGGAGGGGAGGGGCAGGGGGGGTCAGGTAAATCACGACAGCTAATACAACTAGTATATTACCCTTACATAGGAGTTGACATAAATGCTGTATGTCATCATGTGAGAGACGGAATGTGAAATGGACACCCTGTGTAGACAGGCATGCACACATTACACACATATCTACAGCCACTACACACATGGCACACACATCCACAGCCACAACACACATTACACACATCTACATCCACATCCACATCCACAAACTACACACACATATACAGCCACTCTACACACAATACACATATATACAGCCAGTCTACACACAAACTACACACATATATGCAGCCACATGTACACACACAATATACGCATATCTACAACCACATCTACACACAAACTACACACATATCTACAGCCACATCTACACACATGCAGACGCTACACATATCTACAGCCACTACACACATGCCCTCACATACGGTTGTACCGTCGTCAATAAGTGAGTGCCTAATGTTTGTTGAGTTATTTGATAGTCCATTTGGAATATTGCAGAAGTGTATTCCGTCTCTTACACAAAGTGCATTTAACCTTTGTCACATGTACATTGTGCGGTATCTACATTAAGTGCAGCAGCAAGAATGCAGGGCCCGTATTCATGTGCTGGTGCCAGTGCCTTAACTGCGGCTATGGTAGCCCCACAAGGCTAACGGTGGAAAAGCCGTATTCATGTGCGTGTGCCAGCGCTAGCCGCTGACCGTAGCCTAGGCTAAGCTATCCCGCTTTCAAATCACGGGTAACTGCAAGCCGCGCCAGTTAGTGTGCGTGTGTGGGTCTCAATCTATTCAAGGCTATCATATTTAACAGAATTAAATATGCAATAAGTGAAATTTCATCAAATTAACCCTAAATTCGAAGCGATATTAATGCTGCCACCGCTTCAGCGGCGATATTAATATTTTCGAATCGACAAATGTAAAGTAAACAAATCGCCGCCGCCGCAGGGACGTCGATATTCATACTGTCCAATGTCAACTAAACATGGCCACCGCCGTCGCCGCCATATCAGTCGCAATATATTAGGCCCAAATTGATTAAATGCTGTCATATTTAACAGAATTACATACACATAAGTGAAATTTAATCAAATTAACCCTACATTCGAATCGATATTAACGCTGCCGCCGCATTGGTGACGTTATTCATATCGTCGAATGGAGGGAATTCCCAAATCTATAAATAACTTAATGGTTAGCTATCCGCGGTGGCTTGCATATTGGTGAATACGACTTGACCTATTTCTCCAACCCGCCGCTAGCTGCGGATAGCTACCCCAGAGCTAGCGTGTAGCACCGGCTACGCCTGGCACCACTACATGAATACGGGCCCTGGTGTTATATAATAGTGTGCTTTCATAATAACATGACTGGGGATAATATTATGCCTCCTCATTCACATTATTATAATATTTTGACTGTGTCAAACATTTTGAACCCTATGGATTCAGAATATCATGGCCATAATAATTGGTATTAATTTACTGTGAAAGCCTTTAGTTGTTGGTTTCTTTCATAAATTTCTATTGCACTTCAAGCTTATTTTACAAAAGAAAATTTAATTACAGCTCACTTTTCTGTGCTATGCGTTTCGCACACTGCTAGCTCCGTCATAAATGATGAACTATCAGATTCTGCAACATAAAATTCACAGCATCAGTTCTGTAATTGATTGATGTTTTAATACGTACATATTAATTACAGTAGCTTTCTGTCGTAAGTTATCTGCCGATGGCTACATCGCCCTTGGACCGGACTCCTCTTAGCCCACTACCACCTGACTTATCTCACAGCAAATAACTGGTGGTGTTGTACTCTGTCTGCTGGTTGTTACACACATACTAACTGTTGCCTGAGTGTGTCGTACTCTGTCTGCTGGTTGTTACACACAGGCTAAGTGCTTCCTGAGTGTGTCGTACTCTGTCTGCTGGTTGTTACACACAGGCTAACTGCTGCCTGAGTGTGTCGTACTCTGACTGCTGGTTGTTACACACAGGCTAAGTGCTTCCTGAGTGTGTTGTACTCTGACTGCTGGTTATTACACACATGCTAACTGCTGCCTGAGTGTGTTGTACTCTGACTGCTGGTTATTACACACATGCTAACTGCTGCCTGAGTGTGTTGTACTCTGAATGCTGGTTATTACACACAGGTTAAGTGCTGCCTGAGTGTCTTATACTCTGTGTGCTGGCTGTTACACACAGCTAACTGCTGCCTGAGGATGGTGTTCTCTGTCTGCTGGTTGTTACACAAAGGCTAACTGTTGTCTGAGTGTGTTATACTCTGTCTGCTGGTTGTTACACATAGGTAACTGCTGCGTGAGTATGTTGTACTATGTCTGCTGGTTGTTACACATAGGCTAAGTGCTGCCTGAGTGTGTTGTACTCTGTCTGCTGGTTCTTACACACAGACTAAGTACTGCCTGAGTGTGTTGTACTCTGTCTGCTGGTTGTTACACACAGGCTAAGTGCTGCCTGAGTGTGTTGTACTCTGTCTGCTGGTTCTTACACACAGGCTAAGTACTGCCTGAGTGTGTTGCACTGTCTGCTGGTTGTTACACACAGGCTAAACGCTGCCTGAGCGTGTTGCACTCTGCTGGTTGTTACACACATGCTAACTGCTGCCTGGGTGTGTTGCACTCTGCTGGTTGTTACACACAGGCTAAGTGCTGCCTGAATGTGTTGTACTCTGTTTGCTGGTTGTTACACACAGACTAACTGCTGCCTGACTGTGTTGTTCTCTGTCTGCTGGTTGTTACACACAGGGACCTGCTGTCTGAATGTGTTGCACTCTGCTGGTTGTTACACACAGGCTAACTGCTGTCTGAGTGTGTTATACTCTGTCTGCTGGTTGTTACACACAGGTAACTGCTGCGTGAGTATGTTGTACTCTGTCTGCTGGTTGTTACACATAGGCTAAGTGCTGCCTGAGTGTGTTGTACTCTGTCTGCTGGTTGTTACGCACAGACTAACTGCTGCCTGACTGTCTTGTTCTCTGTCTGCTGGTTGTTACACATATGGAACTGCTGTCTGAGTGTGTTGCACTCTGCTGGTTATTACACACAGAGTAACTGCTTCCTGAGTATGTTATACTCTGACTGCTGGTTGTTACACACAGGCTAAGTGCTGCCTGAGTGTTGTACTCTGCCTGCTGGTTGTTACACACAGGCTAAGTGTTGTCTGAATGTGTTGCACTCTCTCTGCTGTTTGTTATACACATGCTACCTGCTGCCTGAGTGTGTTGCACTCTGCTGGTTGTTACACACAGGTAACTGCTGCACTTGTGTGTTGTACTCTGCTGTTTCTTACACACAGGCTAACTGCTGCCTGAGTGTGTTGTACTCTGTCTGCTGGTTCTTACACACAGGCTAAGTACTGCCTGAGTGTGTTGCACTGTCTGCTGGTTGTTACACACAGGCTAAACGCTGCCTGAGCGTGTTGCACTCTGCTGGTTGTTACACACATGCTAACTGCTGCCTGGGTGTGTTGCACTCTGCTGGTTGTTACACACAGGCTAAGTGCTGCCTGAATGTGTTGTACTCTGTTTGCTGGTTGTTACACACAGACTAACTGCTGCCTGAGTGTGTTGTTCTCTGTCTGCTGGTTGTTACACACAGGGACCTGCTGTCTGAGTGTGTTGCACTCTGCTGGTTGTTACACACAGGCTAACTGCTGTCTGAGTGTGTTATACTCTGTCTGCTGGTTGTTACACACAGGTAACTGCTGCATGAGTATGTTGTACTCTGTCTGCTGGTTGTTACACATAGGCTAAGTGCTGCCTGAGTGTGTTGTACTCTGTCTGCTGGTTGTTACACACAGGCTAAGTGCTGCCTGAGTGTGGTGTACTCTGTCTCCTGGTTGGTACACACAGACTAACTGCTGCCTGAATGTCTTGTTCTCTGTCTGCTGCTTGTTACACATATGGAACTGCTGTCTGAGTGTGTTGCACTCTGCTGGTTATTACACACAGAGTAACTGCTTCCTGAGTGTGTTGTACTCTGACTGCTGGTTGTTACACACAGGCTAAGTGCTGCCTGAGTGTTGTACTCTGCCTGCTGCTTGTTACACTCTCTCTGCTGTTTGTTATACACATGCTACCTGCTGCCTGAGTGTGTTGCACTCTGCTGATTGTTACACACAGGTAACTGCTGCACTGGCATGTTGTACTCTGCTGATTGTTACACACAGGTAACTGCTGCCTGAATGTGTTGTACTCTGTCTGCTGGTTCTTACACACAGGCTAAGTACTGCCTGATTGTGTTGCACTGTCTGCTGGTTGTTACACACAGGCTAAATGCTGCCTGAGTGTGTTGCACTCTGCTGGTTGCTACACACATGCTAACTGCTGCCTGAGTGTGTTGCACTCTGCTGGTTGTTACACACAGGCTAAGTGCTGTCCAGGGGCAATATGTATGAACAACTTTTTATCGGCTCCGGTGTTAAGGGCAGCCTCCGGGTTAGCTAACGCCTGTATTGGGAAATGGGTCACAGGGTATGTACGGGTCCAAAGTGCGGTGGCGTTTGCTAACCTAGCAGTTATTTATAGTTTTGGGGTATCCCTCTGAGCCTGTTCCCGGTGAGCACTGCTATTTGCCAATTAGTACAGGAACATATCAAAGTCCCCTAAAATCCCACCCTTGCTTCATTCCTAACAAAATTGTGTTACCTAGCAACCATAGCTGAATGCTAAATGGCCCACAAAAGGCCCTTATGGATTAACTAATTCCATTATTAATCTAACATTTGCTTGTATTTATCATTCTGATTAATAAGCAAGTGCAACAATACATACAACAACACCATACACCAAACTCTGGCCACTATCCTTCTGCAAACACCAGACTGCCTTAGTGAAGATGACAAAGGCACATTGACGAAGCTTTATCAGGATCTTCTGAAAGAGGAAACATCTGTTGGAAGATGCATTGGGGACTATTGTAATTAGTCAACTGAAGCAACTTCTCAAACAGCTGTCTGACCACGCCAAAGCTATATCTCAAACAGCTAAACTCTGGATCCAATACTTTGAGCAAGTTAACATCATGCGATTATTTGTCAGAGCAGAGAGGACAGGTGACTGGGAACTTGACCTCTATACCGTCATGAAAATGCTTCCACACCTGCATTCTGCAGGACATCTTCCATACGCAAAATCGGCACATCTATATGTACACCAAATGACAGAATTGTCAAAGAGGATAAGATCGGAAGAATACAACATGTTCACAAACAGGGGTTTCTTCACAATCCGCCGAAGTGACAAGTTCTGGTCTGGAATTTGGTCTGACATGACCATCGAACAGGTACTGATGAGAGCTATCAAGACCTCAGGAGGATTAACCCGTGGCCATGGAATCAGCGAGAGCGCACTTGCGCAGTGGGTGCTTGCTCTACCACTGTGTGTACCACTATGTAATGCCCTGGAAACATTCACTGGCATCGACGTAGGTACATTTGAGCAGCACAAAGAGCACAAGGAGCTTCTTAACTCAATACAAACCAGAGACAATCATGACTTGAACTCCTTCCTGGAATGGCTAGAAGCACACTCTCACTTTGTGAACAAACCAGATAATACCTTGGTTTCCCTTGCTACTGGAATTGTAGCACACAAAACCATCAACTGTGATGAAGCTGAACATCATGGATTCAAAGCTATGCAGGAAATGGTTGGTAAACTGTTTGCAGGAATAAAACTTCGACAGCAATGACAAACACTGTACAAATTTGCAACGATGAAGTCACCGTTAATCCACTGCAAATGTTCAGTCGAATCGCCTGCATTATTAACTCGAGCTCCGAGTTGTCCAGCATCTTGAAGTATGAACTGGCACCACAACCCCATCATTGTTTGATGATGTGTCAATGAGAAAATCGACGAAGGCTGCATTAGCTACTCTGCTAGAATCATTGGTACCCAGTGACAATAATTTGCCAGGCGAGGCTCCTTTTGTTGTTGATAGTGGACATCTTCTTCACTCGGTGACTTGGCCACGTCCAGCAACTTATGAGTAAATCTGTCAAATGTACCTCAGGTATGTTATAAAGCACTACCAGTCAAATGCAACAGTCATCTTTGATGGATATAATGGCCCTCCTTCAACAAAATCTGTTGAACAAAATCGCAGGGCAAGCAAGGCATTCTCCGCGGCGTGTGGCGGCGTGTGGTGGCGTGTGGCGGCGTGTGGCGGCGTGTGGCGGCGTGTGGCGGCGTGTGGCGGCGTGTGGCGGCGTGTGGCGGCGTGTGGCGCTGGGTGTCTTTAAACATGTGATTACATAGCACCCACTGAAACTCGGCCTTGTATGGTATCGGTAATGACATTTAAAGTTATATAATCCATTTGTTTTGAGTTTCGGCTATTTTTAGATGAATATATTTGTGGATTGTTAAAATCTGCCTCACGTTAGTTTGAAGTCACTTTTATGAATGGATAACTTTGGATATATTTCAATTCAAAACGTGTCAAGGTAATTTTGGTGTGCATGGCAAAATTGTGACACAACAGGCTTCAGCAGAAACAAGTTCTATTAAACTGACTTGGCATTTACTTCTATTCAGCAAGAAATGCTCCATGATTGTGCCACACTGCCAGTAGATCTAAGTTTGATACTCAGAATCAGATCTTGATAAATGTTTAGGTCTTGAACATTTGGGCGCCCTAGCCAGTGAGAAATTCGCCCCAGTTTGTTGTACTGGGTGAACTCATATCCACATAGTGCTACTACATAGCGAACTAAGGTCTTGTTAATGGGAGAGGTGTGTACTGGGGGAACTCATGTCTACATAGTGCTGCTACATAGCAAACTAAGGTCTTCTTAATGGGAGAGCTTTGTACTAGGTGAACTCATGTCTACATAGTGTTGCTACATAGCGAACTAACGTCTTGTTAATGGGAGAGGTTTGTACTGGGTGAACTCATATCCACATAGCGCTACTACATAGCAAACTAAGGTCTTGTTAATCGGAGAGGTTTGTACTGGGTGAATACATGTCTACATAGTGCTGCTATATAGTGAACTTAGGCCTTGATAATGGGAGAGGTTTGTACACAATAATCACATGTCTAGATAGTACTGTTACGTAGCGAACTAAGGTCTTGTTAATGGGAGAGCTTTATACTGGGTGAACTCATGTCGACATCGTGCTGCTACATTTCAAACTGAGGTATTGTTAATACGAGAGGTTTGTACTGGGTGAATACATGTCTACATAGTGCTGCTATATAATGAACTTAGGCCTTGATATTGGGAGAGGTTTGTACACGATAAGCACATGTCTACGTAGTGCTGCTACATAGCAAACTACGGTCTTGTTAATGGGAGAGGGTTGTACCGGCTGAACTCATGTCCACTGTACTAGGTGAATACATGTCCACATAGTGCTGCTATATAGTGAACTCAGTCCTTGTTAATGGGAGAGGTTTGTACTAGGTGAACCCTTGTCTACTGTACTGGGTGAATACATGTCTACTTAGTGCTGCTATATAGTGAACTCAGTCCTTGTTAATGGGAGAGGTTTGTACCAGGTGAACTCATGTCTACTGTACTGGGTGAATACATGTCTACTTAGTGCTGCTATATAGTGAACTCAGTCCTTGTTAATGGGAGCGGTTTGTACCGGGTGAACTCATGTCTACTGTACTGGGTGAATACATGTCAACATAGTGCTGCTATATAGTGAACTCAGTCCTTGTTAATGGGAGAGGTTTGTACCAGGTGAACTCATGTCTACTGTACTGGGTGAATACATGTCTACATAGTGCTGCTATATAGTGAACTCAGTCCTTGTTAATGGGAGCGGTTTGTACCAGGTGAACTCATGTCTACTGTACTGGGTGAATACATGTCAACATAGTGCTGCTATATAGTGAACTCAGTCCTTGTTAATGGGAGAGGTTTGTACCGGGTGAACTCATATCTACTGTACTAGGTGAATACATGTCTACATAGTGTTGGTATATAGTGAACTCAGTCCTTGTTAATGGGAGAGGTTTGTACCGCGTGAACTCATGTCTACTGTACTGGGTGAATACATGTCTACATAGTGCGGTTATATAGTGAACTCAGGCCTTGTTAATGGGAGACGTTTTACTGGGTGAACTCATGTCTACATGGTGCTGCTACGTAGCGAACTAAGGTCTTGTTAATGGGAGAGGTTTGTACTGTGTGAACTCATATCCACATAGCGCTAGTACATAGCAAACTAAGGTCTTGTTAATCAGAGAGGTTTGTACTGGGTGAATACATATCTACATAGTGCTGCTATATAGTGAACTCAGTCCTTGTTAATGGGAGAGGTTTGTACCGGGTGAACTCATGTCTACTGTACTGGGTGAATACATGTCCACATAGTGCTGCTATATAGTGAACTCAGTCCTTGTTAATGGGAGAGGTTTGTACCGGGTGAACTCATGTCTACTGTACTGGGTGAATAGATGTCTACATAGTGCCGCTATATAGTGAACTCAGTCCTTGTTAATGGGAGAGGTTTGTACCGGGTGAACTCATGTATACTGTACTGGGTGAATACATGTCTACTTAGTGCTGCTATATAGTGAACTCAGTCCTTGATAATGGAAAGGTTTGTATGGGATGAATACATGTCTACATAGTGCTGCTATATAGTGAACTTAGGCCTTGGTAATGGGAGAGGTTTGTACACGATAAGCACATGTCTACATAGTGCAGCTACATAGTGAACTAAGGTATTGTTAATGGGAGAGGCTTATACTCGATGAACTCAAGTCTACATAGTGCTGCTAAATAGCAAACTAAGGTCTTGTTAATGGGAGAGGTTTGCACTGGGTGAACTCATGTCTACTGTACTGGGTGAATACATGTCTACATAGGGCTGCTATATAGTGAACTCAGTCCTTGGTAATGGGAGAGGTTTGTACCGGGTGAACTCATGTCTACTGTACTGGGTGAATACATGTCTACATAGGGCTGCTATATAGTGAACTCAGTCCTTGGTAATGGGAGAGGTTTGTACCGGGTGAACTGATGTCTACTGTACTGGGTGAATACATGTCTACATAGTGCTGCTATATAGTGAACTCAGGCCTTGATAATGGGAGAGGTTTGTACCGGGTGAACTCATGTCTACTGTACTGGGTGAATAGATGTCTACATAGTGCGGCTATATAGTGAACTCAGGACTTGTTAATGGGAGAGGTTTTACTGGGTGAACTCATGTCTACTGTACTAGGTGAATACATGTCTACATAGTGTTGCTATATAGTGAACTCAGTCCTTGTTAATGGGAGAGGTGTGTACCGGGTGAACTCATGTCTACTGTACTGGGTGAATACATGTCTACATAGTGCGGTTATATAGTGAACTCAGGCCTTGTTAATGGGAGACGTTTTACTGGGTGAACTCATGTCTACATGGTGCTGCTACGTAGCGAACTAAGGTCTTGTTAATGGGAGAGGTTTGTACTGTGTGAACTCATATCCACATAGCGCTAGTACATAGCAAACTAAGGTCTTGTTAATCGGAGAGGTTTGTACTGGGTGAATACATGTCTACATAGTGCTGCTATATAGTGAACTCAGTCCTTGTTAATGGGAGAGGTTTGTACCGGGTGAACTCATGTCTACTGTACTGGGTGAATACGTGTCTACATAGTGCTGCTATATAGTGAACTCAGTCCTTGTTAATGGGAGCGGTTTGTACCGGGTGAACTCATGTCTACTGTACTGGGTGAATACATGTCTACATAGTGCTGCTATATAGTGAACTCAGTCCTTGTTAATGGGAGAGGTTTGTACCGGGTGAACTCATGTCTACTGTACTGGGTGAATACATGTCTACATAGTGCTGCTATATAGTGAACTCAGGCCTTGATAATGGAAAGGTTTGTACGGGATGAATAGATGTCTACATAGTGCTGCCAAGTAGCAAACTGAGGCCTTCTTAATGGCCTTATGGGTCTTCTCGGTGATCCTGTGTGGAGTGGGGCCCAGAGCAGCGAGTTTCTGCTCGCCTCCCAGACAATGCCGTATGTAGGTCACCGTGCCCCCATTATTGATTTCTAGGTAGCATGTTGCCGGCAAATTTCGAGCCTCGCTATTTTCACCAGCGCGGCAGTCCTGGCGATGGTCACGTGGCTGATCGAGTTTTGGAATGGGATTGAATCCGGTTTCCATGTCTGTAGGCGTAGAGGTGGGTTTGGAGGTGGGTGTGGAGGTGGGTGTAGAGGTGGGTGTGGAGGTGGGTGTAGAGGTGGGGGTAGAGGTGGGTGTGGAGGTGGGTGTGTAGATGGGTGTGGAGGTGGGTGTGGAGGTGGGTGTAGAGTGGGGTGTAGAGGT
>CM059197.1:81648949-81659973 GCA_030323885.1 Branchipolynoe longqiensis | reverse complement strand
GACACAGACACATAGTCACAGACAGAGACACATACAGAGACAGACACAGAGACACAGACAGAGACACATACAGATACACATACAGAGACACAGACAGAGACACATACAGAGACACATACAGAGACAGACACAGAGACAGACACAGAGACACAGACACAGATACACAGACAGAGACAGACACAGAGACACAGACAGAGACACATACAGAGACAGACACAGACAGAGACACATACAGCGACACAGACAGAGACACAGACACAGAGACACACACAGAGAACCAGACACACACATAGAGACACAGAGGCACACACAGAGACACACACAGAGACACACACAGCAACGTGTGAGCAACGACCCTCCCGCGCGCGCCGTCTGCCTAGCGTTCCCATAACGTTATTCCGGCGCGTCCAACGGAACTCGACGTCAGCCTATTAGGGTTTGCTCCCTCTGGTATGCCCCTGTCACACTACGACGCTTCTCGCCGGCGACCTGTCAACGTGTGGTGTTTTTGGGCGATAATTAGTGAAATATCGAGACGTGCTGGGGGCGCGTCATGCGCGCGTCGGTACACGTCGGTACACGTCTTTGTCGCCGGCGAGTCGCCGACGAAAGTCGGCGCCCGTTATTGGTCGCTGAGTGTTTTGAACCTGTCCAAAACTTCCAACGCGCGGCAACGCGCGGGACGAAATGGGTAAGAACGCTAGGAGGACGTTAGGCGCGCGTCGCGCTGCGTTGGACGCTCCGGCATAACGTTATGGGAATGCTAGAAAGACGGCGCGCGCGCGGGAGGGTCGTTGCTCACGCGTCGCGCAAACTGGGCCATTTTTGTTTTACACCCTACCAACATTTAAGGTTAAACTTTTTTTTTTTTTTCCCCAGCGCGTATACACACGTTGGCGGCGCGCGCATAACGCGCCGCGCTGACGCCGATCTTTTCTCCCAAACCGCCGAAAAGTTTGACCTTTCTCGACGCGCAAGATTTTATTTCCAACGCTGACGGATCGCCGGGAGAAGCGTCGTAGTGTGACAGGGGCATCAAGGACTGTACCACAAGGCAGTGGTTTAGAACTCTGCAAGGCAGGGGCGTCAAACTCCCTGAGGTATTGCTATACCTGTATTGCTATACCTGAGGTATTGCCGACCATCAACGTCAAAAATAATGTACCGACGTGTACCGACGCGCGCATAACGCGCCCCCAGCGCGTCTCAATATTTCACTAATTATCGCCCAAAATCAACACACGTCGACGGGTCGCCGGTAAGAAGCGTCGTAGTGTGACAGCCCCATAAGGTATGTGGGTGTGCAGGGAGGGGGGTGTTGTAGTCTAAGGTAGTTGGGTCTGCAGGGAGGGAAGTCTTATAGTCTAAGGGAGGTGGGTGTGCAGGGACGGGGGTCTTGTAGTCTAAGGTAGTTGGGTGTGCAGGGAGGGGGGTGTTGTAGTCTAAGGTAGGTGGGTGTGCAGGGAGGGGGTTTTGTAGTCTAAGGTAGCTGGGTGTGCAGGGAGGGGGGTGTTGTAGTCTAAGGGAGGTGGCGTGCAGGAGGGAGTCTTGTAGTCTAAGGTAGTTGGGTGTGCAGGGAGGGGGGTGTTGTAGTCTAAGGTAGGTCCGTGTGCAGGGAGGGAGGTATTGTAGTCTAAGGTAGTTGGGTCTGCAGGGAGGGAGGTCTTGTAGTCTAAGGTATGTGGGTGTGCAGGGAGGGGGGTGTTGTAGTCTAAGGTAGGTGGGTGTGCAGGGAGGGAGGTCTTGTAGTCTAAGGTAGGTGGCTGTGCAGGGAGGGGGTGTTGTAGTCTAAAGTAGGTCAGTGTGCAGGAAGGGGGGTCTTGTAGTCTAAGGTAGGTGTGTGTGCAGGGAGCGAGGTCTTGTAGTCTAATGTAGGTGGGTGTGCAGGAGGGGGTCTTGTAGTCTAAGTAGGTGGTGTGCAGGTAGGGGTCTTGTAGTCTAAGTAAGTCAGTGTGAAGGGAGGGGGTGGTATTAGTAGTCTAAGGTAGGTGGGTGTGCAGGGAGGGGGGTCCTTGTAGTCTAAGGTAGGTTCGTTGAACAAGGGGAGGGGTGTTGTAGTCTAAGGTAGGTCGGTGTGCAGGGAGGGGGGTGTTGTAGTCCAAGGTAGGGTGTGTGCAGGGAGGGGGGGGTGTTGTAGTCTAAGGTAGGTGGGTGTGCAGGAAGGGGAGTCTTGTACTCTAAGGTAGGTGGGTGTGCAGGGAGGGGAGTCTTGTATTCTAAGATAGGTGGGTGTGCAGGGAGGGAGGTCTTGTACTCTAAGGTAGGTGGGTGTGCAGGGAGTGAGGTCTTGTAGTCTAAGGAAGGTGGGTGTGCAGGGAGCGGGGTGTTGTAGTCTAAGGTAGTTGGGTGTGCAGGGAGGGAATTCTTGTAGTCTAAGGTAGGTCAGTGTGCAGGGCGGGAGGTTTTGTAGTCTAAGGTAGGTGGGTGTGCAGGGAGGGAGGTCTTGTAGTCTAAGGTAGGTGGGTGTGCAAGGAGGGACGTCTTCTAGTCTAAGGTAGGTCAGTGTGCAGGGAGGGTGGTGTTGTAGTCTAAGGTATGTGGGTGTGCAGGGAGGGGGGTGTTGTCGTCTAAGGTAGGTCAGTGTGCAGGGAGGGGGGTCTTGTAGTCTAAGGTAGGTGGGTGTGCAAGGAGGGAGGTCTTGTAGTCTAAGGTATGTGGGTGTGGAAGGAGGGGGTGTTGTAGTCTAAGGTAGGTTACTGTGCAGGGAGGCGGGTCTTGTAGTCTAATGTAGGTGGGTGTGCAGGGAGCGAGGTCTTGTAGTCTAAGGTAGGTGGATGTGCAGGGAGGGGAGTCTTGTAGTCTAAGGTAGGTGTGGGTGCAGGGAGCGAGGTCTTGTAGTCTAATGTAGGTGGGTGTGCAGGGAGGGGAGTCTTGTAGTCTAAGGTAGTTGGGTGTGCAGGGAGGGAAGTCTTATAGTCTAAAGTAGGTGGGTGTGCAGGGAGGGGGGTGTTCTAGTCTAAGGTAGGTCAGTGTGCAGGGAGGGAGGTCTTTTAGTCTGAGTATTTGGGTTGTGCAGGAGGGAGGTCTTGTAGTCTAAGGTATGTGGGATGTGCAGGGAGGGGGGTGTTGTAGTCTAAGGTAGGTCGCTCTCCCGACACACGCCTTGTATCTAAGTAGGTGTGTGAGGAGGAAGGGGGGTTCTTGTAATCTAAGTACTGGGTGTGCAGGGAGGGGGGTGTTGTAGTCTCAGGTAGCTGGGTGTGCAGGGAGGGGGGTGTTGTAGTCTAAGGTAGGTGGGTGTGCAGGGAGGGGGGTCTTGTAGTCTAAGGTAGGTCGGTGTACAGGGAGGGAGGTCTTGTAGTCTAAGGTAGGTGGGTGTGCAGGGAGGGGGGTGTTGTAGTCTAATGGGGCTGTCACACTACGACGTAACGACGTCGGCGTAGGGAGAACGTGAAGAACGTTGAACTTCTCGGCGTGGTATGCAAATTTGGGCACAAGTTGAACGTGGATGCAGCGTAGTGGACGAGAGAGTAACGGTGGTAAAGCGTAGTGATAGAGTCATTCAACGAGAGAGGACAACGTAATGACGCTCAGGGAACGTTATGTACGTTATTCCAACGCCAGAACTACGTTGCTTTACGTTGCCTTACGTTACGAACGTCATGCAACGGTGGCAAAACGCTAAACGTACGTTGGACGTACGTTAGGCGTACGTTATCCCGACGGTTTCACTACGTGGACTGCACTTTTCCACCGGCTTTAATGTGGGTCAACGTAGTGCAACGTAGTGCAATGTAGTGCAATGTAGTGACCAGCGTTTGACTAACGTCTGTTTAACGTCATTGACGTTCGCCGAACGTGTACAGAACGTACGGCGAACGTAAACCCTTACGTTCTAGTTACGTCGAAAGTTTTGAACAGGTTCAAAACTTTGACGCGCGCCGACGTAACACGACGTAAAGGGACGTGGTTCAACGTCAATCTAACGTCATTCTGACGTCATCATAACGTAATCCAACGTAGGTCAACGTAATGACGAAACGTGATCACGTCAGGCTTACGTTTGCTCGTTACGTCATAGTGTGACAGGGGTATAAGGTAGCTGGGTGTGCAGGGAGGGGGGTGTTGTAGTCTCAGGTAGCTGGGTGTGCAGGGAGGGGAGTGTTGTAGTCTAAGGTAGGTGGGTGTGCAGGAGGGAGGTGTTGTAGTCTAAGGTAAGTCAGTGTGTTGGAGGGGGGGGGGTCTTGTAGTCTAAGGTAGGTGGGTTCACAGGAGGGGGCTCTTGTAGTCTAAGCTAGGTGGGTGTGCAGGCAGGGGGGTGTTGTAGTCTAAGCTAGGTGGGTTTGCAACGAGGGAGGTCTTGTAGTCTAAGGTAGGTGGGTGTGCAGGGAGGGGAGCCTTGTAGTCTAAGGTAGGTCAGTGTGCAGGGAGGGACGTCTTGTAGTCTAAGGTAGGTGGATGTGCAGGGAGGGAAATCTTGTAGTCTAATGTATGTGGGTGTGCATGGAGCAGAGTCTTGTAGTCTAAGGTAGGTGGGTGTGCAGGGTGGGGGGTGTTGTAGTCTAAGGTAGGTGGGTGTGCAGGGAGGGAGGTCTTGTATTCTAAGGTATGTGGATGTGCAGGGAGGGAGGTCTTATAATCTAAGGTAGGTGGGTGTGCAGGGAGGGGGGTGTTGTAGTCTAAGGTATGTGGGTGTGCAGCGAGGGAGGTCTTGTAGTCTAAGGTAGGTCAGTCTGCAGGGAGGGAGGTCTTGTAGTCTAAGGTATGTGGGTGTGCAGGGAGGGGGTTTCTGTAGTCTAAGGTAGGTGGGTGTGCAGGGAGGGGAGTCTTGTAGTCTAAGATAGGTGGTGTGCAGGGAGGGAGGTCTTGTAGTCTAAGATAGGTGGGTGTGCAGGGAGGGAGGTCTTGTAGTCTAAGGTATGTGGGTGTGCAGGGTGGGAGGTCTTGTAGTCTAACGAAGGTGGGTTTGCAGGAAGGGAGGTCTTGTAGTCTAAAGTACGTCAGTGTGCAGGAAGGGAGGGCTTCTCGTCTAAGGTAGGTGGGTGTGGAGGGATGGAGGTTTTGTAGTCTACGGAAGGTGGGTGTGCAGAGAGGGAGATGAGTGAAACGGCCCGCACACAGAACAGGGCTTAATCTAGTCACAGTGTAGTCAATATAGGACAAGAAGTGATCTACTGATGAGGAGTGCATTATCTTAGCCGAAGGAGCCCTGAAGGTCTCTGACTCCTAACGAATGACCTAGGGCGCCCTGTACCAACAATTCACTTAATCATCATCATTATCATGCTGTCGGTCGCAATGCGACAAAGACTGCTTTCATTACCTGACTGTCGCTCTCCATTTAGCTCTCTACTGTGAGAGTGATTGATGTCCATGACTCGGTCGAATATTTTGTTAGTTCCACTGCTACTTGTGCCGTATGTCTTTATGGTCAGTCAGCTGCTTGTCGTTCGAGGAGAGTCCTGACATTCCATTGAGCAATTGTCAATAGTTGTGTTGTGTTGTGTTGTGTTCTTCTTCCCAGCTGCTTTTCCACTGTCGACGGAAGATGTGTTCGAGCAGCGCGTTCCTTGGTAACCCGGGTGACGACCGAGCCAGGATGGTGTTTTGTGCAGTTGTACATTTCATGAAAGCTGCCTGCAAAAGTGTTGAAGTGCTGCTGGCTTTTGCAAGTTACCAGCAGACTCTCTCAGGGAGCAAATTGAGGTCTCACACTGGCAAGAACATGTCCCTGCAGTGGCTGATCGGGAGTTCCATACATCAACCGCCCTTGATGCTGCCACAGTGACATGGTTTTCTGTTTAGGGTTTGCTCCCTTACCCTTTGGTTCTGTCAAGAACCTGTACCACAAGGCAGTGGTTTACAACTCTGCAAGGCAGGGGAGTCAAACTCCCTGAGGTATTGCAATACCTGCATATCCACTTACTGACAAAATAACCCAAACAAAATTGTGTAGAGAAGGGGTTATTTACTTTGTGGCACCGTGGTAGAATGATGCTCATCGTTTACATGAGTGTCGGTAAGAAATGCGCCATGTATTGTTATTTCTCGGCCATTTGTTAGTAAAATGTGCCCGTGTGAATAGTAAGTAGGGTCCTGCCTGGCTGGACAAGGCTGAAGGTAAAGCACGACGGTCGATCTGCGCATCCCAGTGATGGGCTGATACGCAAATGGGACAGTTCGCGTGCTTCTCACCAGGTGGCAGCACATGTGCTCACGGTGGTGTGCGGATAGCCTGTACACAAAATGAACAGTTCGCGTCCTTCTCACCAGGTGGCCGCACGTGTGCAACCATCAACTACTGCTGCCGGGATTCTCACCGTGGGCCAAGTCGAGTGGAAATTGTATTGGAGTATGATAAACATTTTTGTGTGTGCCTGGTATTGTACTTTAGACCCCATCTACTCTCAAATGAGCTTTGGTCCGATTCACAGATGAGATATATATGTAGTTTGGAACGCTGGAAGCTCAAAGGCTTCATATCATAGAAGTGAGAATCCAATCAAATGTAATTAACTTGTACACTTGAAGTTTTGACTAAGTCTAATTTTAAATATCTTCAGGGTTTTTTAGTCCAAATTCACCTGTATCTGACCGAGTCGAGCCATAAACATATATATATATATATATTAGCTCATCATGAGCAATGCTCTGATATTAATTCCACTGGACAGGTGTCGACCCCCCCCCCCATTGCCCCCCGCCTCCCCTACTCTCCAGGGTCCAGAGAGGTTAGTGATGTCCGGGAACAGTTAATGGTCAGTAGTTCGTCTCAGCTGCTTCTTGGAATGATGGAATCCCACCGACTGTTTGTGACGAGGCAAGTTCCCCAATCATTATAATGGATATTAACATTAACAAGTGTGTTCTGAACATTATGTGTGTCTGCTATATATATATATATATATATATATATATATATAGATATATGAATACATATCTATATATAGATATATAAATATATAAATATATAAATATATGTGGGTCGTTTCATGGTAAATGGGGCCTATGTATTTTCCATTATGTAATGGTCAAAAGCAATTATGGAAAGAGTAGACGAGTTATTGTCTTTATAGAATTGTTATTCTTACACATTGGAGGGATAGATGTGAAAATATTAAGGCCTAATGTGACATAGTAAAAAAAAGCCAACATGTTCATGAAAAGAATGTGGTCTTTTAAAGGCATGAATTTGTTACATGGAGAATGTGGACTTTTCTGCAGCCTACTAGACCTTTATTTTGCATAGGATATTACCTGTTAGTCAATGAAATAATAAAAGAAGACTCTTACTTGAAATAAATATTCATTTTGTATACATATGTAGTAGTTGGCACTGACCTCTCAGGCAGGTAACCACATAGACAGGTAAGCATGGGCAGTGTGTTGATATCAGGGAGCCTATGTGGTGCAATGTTTAGCACACTGGCCCGGAATGCAAAGAGATGTAGGTTTGAGTCCCGCTCGAGGCGCAATATTTCCCATTTTCATCAACCCCATGACACTGGTTGCCATGACCATGATTCCATACAAGCTATGCGCTGTATGGTTGTTTAACCTACCCTGTGTATGTATGTGTAAGTGCATTGTCTGTATGTATGTAATTGTAAGCATTAAAAGAATTACAATTCCAGGGGGATGAGTGTAGTAGTCTGCACTGACCTCTCAGGCAAGGAGCCGCATAGACAGGTAGGCGTCGGTAGTGTGGTGACATCAGGAAGCCTAGGTGGTGTAATGGTTAGCACACTTGCCCGGAATACAAAGAGATGTGGGTTCGAGTCCTGCTCTAATGGCAATATTTCCCATTTTCATCAGCCCCCCACAACACATAAATATATTTTTGCTATCTAATATTCCATGGTGATTAAACAGGTTCTGGCTGTAACTGGCGTGTCCCATGCTTGTTAAATTAGGAAATATGTTATCCTGGGAATACCAGAGCTTCAGTAAAAAAACAGTTGCTATTTTTGCATGTGCAAGGCTATTTTCTAGTACCGTGGCTAGTAATATAATCTTTCTACAAAGCTTGATGGGAAAGAAATGATGTTGAAATTCCATATTATTGTTGGTGTTACATCCACAACTCAAAATTGGGAAGAATATAACCACCCTATGCAGATTTCTTTACAGTGGATTTATATCAATTGTCTTAAATAATTGTTTTGATTAATATATCCACACTTGTGGATTAAAAAGCCCACACTTCGGGCTGGCTACTTAATTATTTCTTGTTTTTCTGACAAAATGGTAACCTCAACAACCTTTTCCATCACATTACCAGCATATATATGGACAAGAGTTGACTACTCAACAAAAAGATTAGGAAAATACACAATATTTTTGACCCTCATGTAACGCTTTGGCCCCATCTACTATGAAACGACCCATATATATATGTGTGTGTGTATATATATATATATTTACTGTATTTACTAAATGGGCTATATATTATATATATTATGTAAAGTAAAATTTAAATTATCCTCCAACACGAGTGATATTTTCCGGTTATAAGTACCGGGGAGCGCCGGAGGTGGCGCCACCAATCATGACACATGAAGGAGGCAGTATAGTGTATAGTGGGGTTTTTTTTTGTTGTGTTTTTTGTTGTTGGTCCATTAGTTGTTTAAGCAGGGGAAATTTCAGTCATAGAGGACTGGTCTTCCTCATTCCACTGCTGGTCGATAGAAAGCCCGAGCCTACACTTTTACCGACCCAAGGGATTTTTAACCTCCCACATCACATAGACATGGTATGAGAGCAACCGGCCTTTGATGACGTTGTAAGTTATACACAGCGGTGGAAATCCAAATTGGCAGAGCTGGGGGCATGGGGAATCGAACCACTGACCCTCAGATTAGGAGTCTGACCTAGAAAAAAAGTCAGACACTCTAACCACTCCGCCACAGAGACACCACTAATAACAATAATGAAAAAATTCCTTTCCGCGCCTTTATACTCGCAGAATGTGTGATGCATCACATATTTTGGAGCAGATCCTTGTTGCATGTATTATATAGATATATATTTATTATCTATATTTACCATTTGCTGCAGGCCAGCACCTGCCTACGTCACGGATGAAACTTCCCGTCATAATTGTCACGTGATCTATTCTGGTCATAATTGCAATTTCACATCGTAATATTACTTTTAGTTTTATGTTCGAGCTCGGCCAGAGTCTCAACTAAATAAATAGGCTTCCTCCCACTACTCGGTGTTGTTCTCCTTCATTCGTAGTTAGAAATTAGATGTTATATTATTTATATGTATTATATATGTTATATTATTTATGTATATTATTATTATATATTATATTATTTATATATATATTATATTATTATTTTTATATTTATTTATATATATTTTATATATTACATGTATTATATTATATATCTTTTTTTTTCTTTTTTTTTTGTGACAAATTTTTTATTCTGCCCATAACGTATAAGCTCCCGTGAGGGTGCTTGTTTTCAACGCTGGACAGCTGTGGTACTAGATTGATCTGGTCCCGCACTCAGTCTTTACCTGATCTTTCTCGGGCCAACCTTTGCGGTTTTGGGTCATATTACATATATTATTTATCTCAGGTATATTACATATATTATTTATCTCAGGTAGAGATACAGTTTGCCGAGAAGTTCTCTGGCTGCCAGAAGGCATGAACATTCAAACAAGGCCGACTATTTATGAATTTAAAAAAAGTAAATATCCGGGTGAAGTACAGAGAGATAGTTATGACACCCCTGAACCAAACTGACTTGGCAGGTGGCTCGGCAGGTGGCTCGGCTGCACCTCCCCTACACAACATCAGTCGGTCAGGGAATCATGAACGAGTACATAATGCAATAAAACAAGGATTCCATCACTAGATAATATATGCATAATATGCCATTAGACTGTTAAACTACTGAGCAATATAAGGCTGGTTTTGTTTTAAGCCAATGGCCTGCCATTAGACTGGTAAACTACTGAGCGGTATAAGGCTGGTTTTGTTTTAAACCAATAGCCTGCCATTAGACTGGTAAACTACTGAGCGATATAATGCTGGTTTTGTTTTAAACCAATAGCCTGCCATTAGACTGGTAAACTACTGAGCGATATAAGGCTCATTTTGTTTTAAACCAATAGCCTGCCATTAGACTGGTAAACTACTGAGCCATATAAGGCTGGTTTTGTTTTAAACCAATAGCCTGCCATTAGACTGGTAAACTACTGAGCGATATAATGCTGGTTTTGTTTTAAACCAATAGCCTGCCATTAGACTGGTAAACTACTGAGCGATATAAGGCTCATTTTGTTTTAAACCAATAGCCTGCCATTAGACTGGTAAACTACTGAGCCATATAAGGCTGGTTTTGTTTTAAACCAATAGCCTGCCATTAGACTGGTAAACTACTGAGCGATATAATGCTGGTTTTGTTTTAAACCAATAGCCTGCCATTAGACTGGTAAACTACTGAGCGATATAAGGCTGGTTTTGTTTTAAACCAATACCTGCCATTAGACTGGTAAACTACTGAGCCATATAAGCTGGTTTTGTTTTAAACCAATAGCCTGCCATTAGACTGGTAAACTACTGAGCGATATAAGGCTGGTTTTGTTTTAAACCAATAGCCTGCCATTAGACTGGTAAACTACTGAGCCATATAAGGCTGGTTTTGTTTTAAACCAATAGCCTACCATTAACTGGTAAACTACTGAGCGATAAACTGGTTTTGTTTTAAACCAATAGCCTACCATTAGACTGGTAAACTACTGAGCGATATAAAGCTGGTTTTGTTTTAAACCAATAGCCTGCCATTAGACTGGTAAACTACTGAGCCATATAAGGCTGGTTTTGTTTTAAACCAATAGCCTGCCATTAGACTGGTAAACTACTGAGCCATATAAGGCTGGTTTTGTTTTAAACCAATAGCCTGCCATTAGACTGGTAAACTACTGAGCGATATAAGGCTGGTTTTGTTTTAAGCCAATAGCCTGCCATTAGACTGGTAAACTACTGAGCGATATAAGGCTGGTTTTGTTTTAAACCAATGGCCTGCCATTAGACTGGTAAACTACTGAGCGATATAAGGCTCATT
>CM059197.1:81568949-81646449 GCA_030323885.1 Branchipolynoe longqiensis | reverse complement strand
TGAGCACATATAAGTAATGCACATATAAGTAATGCATATAGAAGTAATGCACATATAAGTAATGCATATATAAGTGTTGCACATATAAGTAATGCATATATAAGTAATGCAAATATAAGTAATGCATATAGAAGTAATGCATATATAAGTAATGCATATATAAATAATGCATATATAAGTAATGCATATATAAGTAATGCATTGTTTGTAATATGCACGCTAATACGTTGTGATTTGTTTGTAATAAGCATGCTAACACGTCATGATTTGCTTGTAATAGGCATGCTAACACGTCGTGATTTGTTTGTAATATGCACGCTAACACGTCGTGATTTGTTTGTAATGGGCATGCTAACGCGTAATGATTTGTTTGTAATAGGCACACTAACACATCATGATTTGTTTGTAATACGCACGCTAACACATTGTGATTTGTTTGTAATAGGCACGCTAACATGTCATGATTTGTTTGTAATATGCATGCTAACACGACGTGATTTGTTTGTAATAGGCACGCTAACACGTCGTGATTTGTTTGTAATAGTCATGCTAACACGTCATGATTTGTTTGTAATAGGCATGCTAACACGTCATGATTTGTTTGTAATAGGCACACTGGGCCCCAAGCAAAGGTTCCCGTTACAACCCTACAAATCCATATACTACACAAAGCCAGCCGCGCCCCACGTGACCGACGGGCCAGCCAATGAGCGCGGGGCTCGGGGCGGACCGTCTGTCCCGGCGCGCCGCGGCAGCTGGCAGCTGGCGGCTGGCAGTGTGTGACGGTGAATTGGACTCGACACAGCTCGCGCTACACCGCACTCAGCTGTATCTGACACTGTTACCGCCAACTGTACACACCTTGCAGTTTACGCTCGTCTCGCTATCTTTGCAACCAACCCCTGGAGTACACACACCTACATGTCCCGCGGATTACGACGACCCGGCAGCAGCTTCGACTAGCGGCGGAGACGGCGGGTGGATAGAGCCCGACCCGATGATGGCAGCGCTCGCTAGTAGGAGAGAGGGGCTGGGCGCCGTGTTGTTGCTGCTGTGTGCCGTGCTCAGTGTGGGCGGCGCCGGCAGCCGGCGGGACGGAGCCCGGCCCGGCCAGACGGGGCCGGCCGCCCCTCGCCCCGGTGAGACGGGCCCGGGGCCGGCCGCCCCTCGCCCCGGTGAGACGGGCCCGGGGCCGGCCGCCTCACGCCCCGGCGAGTGCCTAGTGGTGGCCGACTGGTTCACGGCCTCCAAACTGGGCCCGGCCTCCCTCGTACCAAAAGAGCGCATGCATGGTAAATATGACAGAGTTATGATGTGCATTGTGGGCGACGACTCGCCGTTTGGTTAAGGCGTTGCTGCTTTAGACATGCGTTGGTTTATTTAACCACAAAGGATGTTAATGTTTTAGAATATTAGTGTTATTATCGATATTAATGGTATTAATAACATTAATACCATCAGTATTGTTAATACTATCGATACTATTAATAATATTAACACTATTATGCAATGAATGTAACCAGATATCGTGATAATGGCGAAATTGTGTCACATGGATACTTTTAGGGTTATAAGGAATTTTATTGCATTCCAAGAGTATTACATACCATTGCATTCTAAGAATGTTATATACTATAGTGCATTGGACTCACATCCCTAGGTGAAACGCCACATACACAGGTATGCGTAGATAAAAGATGCACCCGGTACTTGTAGTACACGGGTGAAAACCAGCCTTATATAAAAACGGTCGAAAAATCGGGCTAATGAACTGAGTCTTTATGAGAGCCTAATTTCACAAGAAGCAACATTTATTCTTTGTATATATCTTCATGTTTACCCGTTACTTTTGAGTTGGAAAATATAATAAAACATATAATACTTTAATGCAATTTAAAAGTGAAATCGACGGCGTTCTCTGGCCGCCATCTTGTCATTTTGCATTCTCTCCCATTTCACCAACTCTGTTCTGATATAAGTAACCATTTGAAACTGGTGCCAGGCATTCTACTTCTTGTTCCATACTAAGGTTATTTTCGCCCGTATTTATATAAGGCTGGTCTTCACCCATGTACTGGAAGTACGGGGTGAATCTTTTATCTAAGGTATGCGTAGATAGGTTAATTTCCTCAGGAACTCGATAGACTAATGTGTAAAGCACTCGGCGGGTATGTCAGACATGTGGGTCTTAACGCTGCTCGAGGGAGAGTTTGTTTGTTTGTTGTTGTTATAAGTCCTAGCAACACCTGATGTCATATCAGGTACCGACTTGTGACAGTGCGCAGTCATGGCAACTTTATAGTGCTGCCCCACTGGAAGACCAGGCTGCCAGCACCATGACCTGATATGCCACTCAGTCACATTATCCTGACACTGAGCCAACCAGTCCTTGCCCTATCCTAATAATGCCGAGTGCCAGGGTAGGAAGCAACAAGTATACATTTTTAATTCATTGGTTTGACTCAACCAGGGTCCGAACCCACGACCAACACGGGAGACGGACGCTCTAACTCATTCGGCCATCCCGTCTGGTCTCGAGGGAGAGCATCCTGTTTGTTGCAACTCTCCCCGACAGTCTTAATGCTAATCAGGGCAGAACATCCTGTTTGTTGCAACTCTCCCCGATGGTCTTAACGCTAATCGGGGCAGAACATCCTGTTTGTTGCAACTCTCCCCGATGGTATTAACGCTAATCAGGGCAGAACATCCTGTTTGTTGCAACTCTCCCTGACAGTCTTAATGCTAATCGGGGCAGAACATCCTGTTTGTTGCAACTCTCCCCGATGGTCTTAATGCTAATCAGGGCAGAGCATCCTGTTTGTTGCAACTCTCCCCGACGGTCTTAACGCTAATCGGGGCAGAGCGTCCTGTTTGTTGCAACTCTCCCCGACAGTCTTAATGCTAATCGGGGCAGAACATCCTGTTTGTTGCAACTCTCCCCAACAGTCTTAACGCTAATCGGGGCAGAGCATCCTGTTTGTTGCAACTCTCCCCGACGGTCTTAATGCTAATTGGGGCAGAGCATCCTGTTTGTTGCAACTCTCCCCGACGACAAAGCATTGCATTGTCAAATCGTCATGTAGAGGCCCAGCTCTCACCTAGGCCAGCCTGACATTTCCCTCAATTTGATGAGAATCCAATGGATCGGGATCCAACTAGAACCACTTTCCTGGTTCAAGTGAAGTAAGGAGGCCTTGCATCACTGTGTATCCCAGAACAGCCGTCCCCCTCCCCGTGACACGTGTGTATCACGTGGTACTACCTGCATGAGGCAGCCTATGTAGGCCAGTTGGATATAATCAGGTGTATGCAGGTATTGCAATACCTCAGGGAGTTTGATGCCCCTGCCCTGCAGAGTTGTAAACCACTGCCTTGTGGTACAGGTTCTTGACAGAACCAAAGGCTAAGGGAGCAAACCCTAAACAGAAAACCATGTCACTGTGGCAGTATTAAGGGCGGTTCATGCATGGAACTCCCAACATCTCCCAACCAGCCACTGCATAAACAAATAGTTTTGCGCCTGTCTTGACATGTTCTTGCCAGTGTGAAACCTCTTTTTACTCCCCGAGAGAGTCCCACTGGTAACTTGCAAAAGCCAGCAGCACTTCAACACTTTTGCAGGCAGCTTTCAGCTTTCATGATGATGATGGACATAATCAGGTGTATGGGGACGGGAGGTTTTAACGTAAGGTTCTCATGAAGTGTATGGGCTGTATGTTTAGCATTACATAACACCATCTACTATGGACACATCCATAGTGCGCTGTTATACACATCAGTGCAGGCACGCCTTTATTACGGATTTCAATCAATCAATAGTTCCATCCTCTAGTCGAGGGTTGGATGCAATGGTTCTCCACTTGTCCCGATGTTGTGCTGTTCTGATAGACTGTGAATAATTCAAGCCTGTCCACTGTGAAATATTTGTAAACCATGATGTTCTTGGTCTCCCTCTCCCTCTGCTGCCATTCACCTTCCCTTCCAACAATGTACGGTATATTGAACTCTGACGAATGATGTGGCCAAAATAAATAAGTTTCTTTGTCTGTATAGTGGCAAACAAGCTTTTCTTATTTTTAATTTTTCTGAGAACTTCTTTGTTGGTGATCTTCTTTGTCCATGATATTTTCATCATCCTTCGATAAGTCCACATCTCAAATGCTGCTAAACGTTTGTACATTTTCTTAGAGATTGTCCATGTCTCTGCCCCATACATTAGAGTAGACCACACATAACACTGAAGAATACGCTTCCTTGTTTGTATTAATATCTTACTTGATGTTAACACTCTATACATTTTGGAGAATGTTGTTCGGGCTATTGTTATCCTTCTTTTAATTTCTTCCTCACATCTCCCATCATTTGTAATCTTTTGTCCGAGATATATGAATTCGGATACTTGTTCTATGTTTGTGCCATCTATGATTATATTGACGTTTGGTTTATCTGTCTTTTTACTTATAACCATTGTTTTGGTCTTCCTGGCATTCATCTTCATGTTGAATAGTATTCCAGCTTTATTGATTCTATTCACTATATCTTGTAGGTTTTTCTCACTGTCTGCTAGTATTACACTGTCATCGGCATATCTAAGATTGTTGATGTTCATGCCACCTATTGTCACTCCCTTGCAATCTTCAATGTGTCTGAAAATCATCTCTGTGTTGCGGATTTAGGGAACTATATATAATGGGTTATTCTCCAAAACTGGGCACCACATATTTGGTCTCCACGTTACGATGCTGATAATTAAGTCTTTGTTTTATTGATAGCATGTCAAATAATTATTGTAGCCTCTGTCTATTAGATATGTTAGCAGTTCTACATGTATTGAATTTATGCCACAAAAGATATCAACATTATAATTGTATGAATTTGCACTAGAGTGAAAATGTGAAAATTTATACATTGACACCATACATGTAGCCACATTTTTTTTCAACTTATTTTTCAACTTTTTTCTTGTAAGTCATAACCTTGTCTGTTTAACAGTAATCAAGAAAATCTTGTTTGACTATGTTGTATATGTTAAAATGAGGTTTTGGATGTGTCTTTGATTTTCATGTTACACAAGTGATATTATTGTATTGCTCAATTTGTATAAGATCTAATTCAAAAAGTGAAATTCATTTTTTCAACTCTGACATATGCACAATATGCAAACCTTCATAGGACATTGGATTAGGCTATTATTTGGAACAATTTTGGCTATTATTTGGAAGACATGTTTTCACTTTTGGTTTCCATGTCACACTTTTGTGCCAAGTTTTAGAGAATGACCCATTATATATATATATATATATATATATATTGAGTTATGCACATATATACTTAGCCCCGCTGTGTGTGGGTGACGCTATTGTCACAGCGGAGACTGGTTTGTTATGTTTGTCAGTACCTGGAGGATACACGCATCCCGCCTCATCACTCATTGGTAATCATGGCGACCGCCAGGTGCCTTACACACAATGGCAGTAGTAATAATACCACCGTGCAGTGGGCATTCTAATGGCTGTGTACACCTCCCCCCCCCCCCTCACACACCCCGGCCACCTCCTTCCCCCCACACACACACGCTATTCACCACCACACGCCTAATGTTTACATAATGCAATTTCCAAAATGAATCTTTGGTGCTACTCAATTCAAGAAAACATTGAAAAGTGGAAAACATGTGGACAAGATGGAAACATGTGACTTCTTAAATATCCATTTATGGAGGATAGATTTCACCCTAGTCATGCCTCATGTAGAGTGCGTTTTGTGAAAAATGCAAAACCTGAAGGATCTGGATAGTCTGGTTGGGTCAATTCCATGAATATCTTTTCCGGCAGAGTAATTTTGCATTCCTTAAGGTGTGCTTGATCATTTAAATAAGTCTAGTCTAGTCTAGTTGTGGGCCTACTACTGGGCTATTTGTGGGGGTCTGGCAGGGCCATAGCAATGCATATCTGATCAATCTCCTCACCCCCTCCTCAACTCTCCCCACCCCTCCCCTCCCCTCCCCTCCCAGGGCGTGTTGTGCTAACCGTCACTTGCCTGCTTTCAGGGGGTGTTGTACTAACCGTCACTTCCCTGCTTTCAGGTGGTTTTGTACGAACCGTCACTTGTCCGCTTTGAGGGCGTGTTTTACTAAGCGTCGCTTGCCCGCTTTCAGGGCGGGTTTTACTGACTGTCACTTGCCGCTTTCAGGGGGTGTTGTACTAACAGTCACGTGCTTTCTCCTGCAGACTCCTCCCTGGCTGTGTGCATTACGGGTACTCGGGACAAGGCTCACATGTCGTGCTGCAACAAACACATGGAACACAGGTTTATCCATCACGCCGAACTGGATTTTTACGAGGTGATGACGTCGACAAGCGCCGCCCTCAAGGACACGCTGGCCGAGAATGCCGACTACTACCAAGGTCAGTCCTGTCAACACACCGCACCCGTGTTATCTATGCATATAATATTATGTATATGAGCCTGTCTCCAAAGGTGATAACTCTTCTTTTTGTTGTTCATTGTAACGATTGACACAAAACCGCACAGAAACGGTTACACTGAAAACACAAGGACATTTGCTTCAAATCAATATGTATTCTATTGGGATTGAAACCCCATGTAAAAAACAAAGCAGTTTATCCTGAGCAAATGCATAAGCAGATAGTTGCTGATGGTTACAATGAACAAGGTTTTGTCCCATATTGCTTAGCACCTTTTGAGACAGTCTCATATTGCAGGGGGCGAGCCGGGTCCAGTCGGCCACTGCATGTCTTCAGTATAGATCCACCTTCTGCACAGATTTTCAACCTTCAATGTCATGAATTTCATATTTTAGCACCGAAATAGGACAATATATATATATATTTTTAATCGGCGCATAATATTGTCATGGGGGTGATGAAGATGGGAAATACTGCGCCTAGAGCGGGACTCGAACCCACATCTCTTTGCATTCCGGGCCAGTGTGCTAACCATTACACCACCTAGGCTCCCTGATATCAACACGCTCCCCACGCCTACCTGTCTATGTGGTTACTTGCCTGAGAGGTCAGTGCAGACCACTACACTCGTCCCCCTGGAATTGTAAGTCTTGTAATGCTTACAATTACATACATACAGGCAATGCACAACACAACATACACAGGGTAGGTTCAACAACCAACAGCGCAAAGCTTGTACAGGATCCTATCACGGCACCAGGTCATGGGGGTGATGAAAATGGGAAATGCGCCTAGAGCGGGACTCGAACCACATCTCTTTGCATTCCGGGCCAGTGTGCTAACCATTACACCACCTAGGCTCCCTGATATCAAACACTCCCCACGCCTACCTGTCTATGTGGTTACTTGCCTGAGAGGTCAGTGCAGACCACTACACTCGTCCCCCTGGAATTGTAAGTCTTGTAATGCTTACAATTACATACATACAGGCAATGCACTAACACAGGGTAGGTTCAACAACCATACAGCACAAAGCTTGTACAGGATCCTGATCACGGCAACCAGTGTCATGGGGGTGATGAAAATGGGAAATATTGCGCCTAGAGCGGGACTCGAACCCACATCTCTTTGCATTCCGGGCCAGTGTGCTAACCATTACACCACCTAGGCTCCCTGATATCAACACACTCCCCACGCCTACCTGTCTATGTGGTTACTTGCCTGAGAGGTCAGTGCAGACCACTACAATATTCTCTTATATTAAATAAATCTGCCAATAAGATATTCGGGGTTATTGCCCAATGATTGTATGATAGGTACATTTACCTGTTATATTCCATCTAAACCTTTTACAAAATAATATTAGGTACTGAATCCAGACATAACCAACACCAGGGTAGCTTAAGCCTCATAGACTAGAACAATCCCCACAAAAATCACTCAAGTGCCATTTACATAATATTCACAAGAACGGCTCTATTATTTACATCTAGTTGCAAAGATGGTTAATTTAAAGTATATTCATTCGCCTGATATTTAAGAGAGGAGAGGAGGGAGGGGGAAGGAGACAGAGGAAGAGACAGGGATGGACAGAGAGTTGGAGTGAGAACTGGGGGGGAGGGGGTTTCAGAATGTAATACCATGGCATTAGGATAGGCCAAGGTGACGTCACCTTCTTCAGTTAGTCACGTACAGACTTTCCTGGTGCTAAACAAGCATTCATTTAGCACGTCATGCCTGTCCAAAGATGTTTTTTGTTGGGATTTTGCATCGTAGAAACATCTAACCAGAGGTGTCAAATCTCCCCATTTATATCGTAAACATAATCTCCGGTTTTCGTGCTTTTAATTTGCAATCTCACGCCAAAGAATCATTCTAGCTTGCTTTTTTAATTAAACAAAGAAGTGAACATATCTTTCGTCAAAATCCACCAGAATACACCATTTTGTATTACATGTTTCCCCCAATTGTTCAAAGGCAGGCCCCTGGACGCTCATATAGGATAGGGTGACCGCCCCCCTGCACCGCCCCCCCCCCTGCACCGCCCCCCCCCCTGCACCGCCCCCCTTCAGGCATGTTATTTGTGCCTTTCTACAATTTGTGAATTAAATTAGGGAAAGCTCCCTAGTCACACTATTATCTACGTACAACTTCTACTAAGGTCAACAGACGGGGTGGCCGAATGAGTAGAGCGTCCGTTTCGTGTTTTGGGAGATCGGGAGATCCGAACCCATGAGTTCGTGGGTTCGAATCCTGGTCGAGTCAAACCAATGACTTAAACATTGATACTTGTCGCTTCCTAGCCTAGCACTTGGCATTATTAGGATAGGGCAAGGACTGGTTGTGTCAGTGTCAGGATAATGTGACTAAGTGGGATATCAAGTGATGGTGCTGGTGGCTTGGTCTTCCAGTGGGGCAGCACTATAAAGTCGCCATGAGTGCGCACTGTCACAATACCTTAGATGTTGCTAGGACGTAAAACAACAACAAACAAACAAACTAAGGTCATGTCAGGATGTCCAAAGTTGACTCATGTAACGCTGTGACTCGGTAAGCTTGTCTGACACGAGGTGGAGTTTGTGAAGTCTACTGGCTGACACCTGGTCCTTTGGTTGGGTCATGGTACCTGGATAGCAACCACCTCGGCGTGTCGGTAATACGGTAAGACGGTAATAGTGCAATCCGGTACTACGGTAATACGATAATACGGTAACACGGTAATACCGCATTACGGTAATACGGTCCGGTGGTCGTCAGGACGGACGCACCTCACCTCACACATGTCTGTATGTGCGTCACACGGGGGTAGGCCTTCCGACCTCCTCACCTCACACATGTCTGTATGTGCGTCACACAGGGGTATGCCTTCCGACCTCCTCAGCTGACACATGTCTGTATGTGCATCACACGGGGTAGGCCTTCAGACCTCCTCACCTCACACATGTCTGTATGTGCATCACATGGGGGTAGGCCTTCAGACCTCCTCACCTCACACATGTCTCTGTGCATCACATGGGGGGAGGGCTTCCGACCTCCTCACCTCACACGTGTATGTCTGTGCATCACACGGGGGGAGGACTTCCTACCTCCTCACCTCACACATGTCTGGCTGTGCATCACATGGGGGGAGGGCTTCCGACCTCCTCACCTCACATGTGTATGTCTGTGCATCACGCGGGGGGAGGGCTTCCGACCTCCTCACCTGACACATGTCTGTATGTGCATCACACGGGTGTAGGCCTTCTGACCTCCTCACCTCACACATGTATGTCTGTGCATCACACGGGGGGAGGGCTTCCGACCTCCTCACCTCACATGTGTATGTCTGTGCATCACACGGGGGGAGGGCTTCTGACCTCCTGACCTCACATATGTATCTCTGTGCATCACATGGGGGGAGGGGCCCCGACCTCCTCACCTCACACGTGTATGTCTGTGCATCACACGCGGGGAGGGCTTCTGACCTCCTGACCTCACACATATATGTCTGTGCATCACATGGGTGGAGGCCTTCCTACCTCCTCACCTGACACATGTCTGTCTGTGCATCACATGGGGGGAGGCCTTCCTACCTCCTCACTTGACACATGTCTGTCTGTGCGTCACATGGGCTAGGCCTTCCGACCTCCTCACCTGACACATGTCTGTCTGTGCATCACACGGGGGCAGGCCTTCCGACCTCCTCACCTCACACATGTCTGTCTGCGCGTCACACGGGGGCAGGCCTTCCGACTTCCTCAGCTGACAGATGTCTGTCTGTGCATCACACGGGGGGGGAGGCCTTCCGACCTCCTCACCTCATACATGTCTGTCTGTGCGTCACACGGGGGCAGGGCTTCCGACCCTCTCACCTCACACATGTCTGTCTGTGCATCACACAGGGGGGGGGGAGGCCTTCCGACCTCCTCACCTCATACATGTCTGTCTGCGCGTCACATGGGGGCAGGCCTTCCGACTTCCTCAGCTGACACATGTCTGTCTGTGCGTCACACGGGGGGGGGGGGGGGGCTTCCCGGTGCTGGGTGATTAATGTCACTTGACACCATTATTCAGCTCTAGCTGCCGACAGCTACAGTAAGTACAATACTGTAAGTAACCGTCCCTTGGCACCAGCACCGACATGGCCCACCACCTAACGTATCGTGATGACACTACCCGCCGGCTTCCCGTGTCAATAACAAAAAAAGTGTTTTATCATGAATGCATTATGATGCTGTCTGGATCACGCGAGGGGGGGAGGCTTACTGGAGGAAACTGACGATCTACCACCAGGGGACGCCAGTACTTTCAGTCCACACTTACAGACCAGTATTCAGGGGGAAGCTTACTGGAGGAAACTAACGATCTACCACCAGGGGGGCGCCAGTACTTACAGTCCACACTTAGAGACCAGTATACAGGGTGAGGAATTTCATATGACGTCAGCACATGTATAAAGAGTGCCCATGCTGCTTGGCTGCAGGACAACATGCGGTCAGACTGCAAACTCAATAGCTATGAGCAATCTTCATGCAGAAAAGGTGAAATATCTCTAAAACCACACCACCTAGTCACAAACCGACTGGAAGACATATAGAACAAATATTCAAAGAAAAGATTATTTTTAATTTATAAGGTTATGGCTCTGCATCTCTATTAATTTTGAATAAAATCGACGTGTTGCACAGCACGTATCAGCAAACTCAATGCATTGTCAATGGCCGTGAGCAATCTTCATACAGAAAAAGTTAAATATTTCTAAAACCACACCACCTGGAAACAAACTGATTGGAATACACATAGAAAACATGTTTAACAAAAGGATTATATTAAATTAATGAGGTTAGGGTTCTGGATTTCTATTAATTTAGAATAAAACTAACCTTTTGCACTGCGTGTATTGGCAAACTCAATGCATTGACAATGCAGTGAGCAATCTTCATACAAAAAAAGTTAAATATCTCTAAAACCACAACACCTAGAAACAAACTGATTGGAATACACATAGAAAACATGTTTACCAAAAAGATTATATTAAATTGATATGGTTATGATTCTGGATTTCTATTAATTTTGAATAAAACTTACGTCTTGCACTGCGCATACCGGCAAATGTAATGCATTGTCAATGGCATTGAGCAATCCTCATAAAGAAAAAGTTAAATATCTCTAAAACCACACCACTTAGAAACAAACTGATTGGAATACACATAGAAAACATGTTTACCACAAAGATTATATTAAATTGATACGGTTAGGGTTCTGGATTTCTATTAATTTTGAATAAAACTGACGTTTTGCACTGCGTGTACGGCAAACTCAATGCATTGTCAATGGCGGTGAGCAATCTTCATACAGATAAAGTGCAATATCTCTAAAACCACACCACCTAGAAATAAAGTGCTTGGAACACATATAGAAAACATATTCAACGAATAGATTATATTAAATTTATATGGTTAGGGTTCTGGATTTCTATTAATTTTGAATGAAATAAACGTTTTGCACTGTGCATACTGGCAAACTCATTGGCAGTGTGCATTCGTTCTGCAGCCTAGATGCGCGCGTATACACAATGTTTACAAACATTGAAACCGGTCTATACAGGGGGAGGCTTACTGGAGGAAACTGATGGTCTACCACAAGGGGATGCCAGTACTTACAGTCCACACTTACAGACCAGTATGCAGGGGGGGGGGGGGAGCTTACTGGAGACGCCCCCTAGTGGTATACCGTCAGTAGTTATTTCCCACACTTCCAGATCCGCATACAGGTGGAGGGGGGGGGGAACCGAAAGCAAGATGTTGCGTACAACAGCAAGCGAAACCACATTTCTGCCATTCCGGGCTGAGCCCCATAACCACGACACTAAGTGGCACCTCTAAGGCAACCACCCAACCACAACTACCTATGTATGTGGTAGTGCACCTGGGGAGGTAAGTGCACCTCACTACACAATCATCCTACCCACACCTACCTGTGTATGTGGTGGTGCACCTGGGGAGGTGAGTGCACCTCACTACACAATCACCCTACACACCTACCTCTGTATGTGTCATTTCACCTGGGGAGGTGAATGCAACTCACTACACAATCACCCTACACACCTACCTGTGTATGTGTCATTTCACCTGGGGAGGTGAATACACCTTACTACACAATCACCTACACACCTACCTGTGTATTGTCATTTCACCTGGGGAGGTGAGTGCACCTCACTACACAATCACCCTACACACTACCTGTGTTGTGTCATTTCACCTGGGGAGGTGAGTGCACTTACTACACAATCACCCTACACACCTACCTCTGTATGTGTCATTTCACCTGGGGAGGTGAATGCAACTCACTACACAATCACCCTACACACCGACCTGTGTATGTGTCATTTCACCTGGGGAGGTGAGTGCACCTTACTACACAATCATCCTACACACCTACCTGTGTATGTGCCATTTCACCTGGGGAGGTGAGTGCAACTCACTACACAATCATCCTACACACCTACCTGTGTATGTGTCATTTCACCTGGGGAGGTGAATAACCTTACTACACAATCACCCTACACCCCTACCTGTGTATGTGGCATTTCACCTGGGGAGGTGAGTGCACCTTACTACACAATCACCCTACACCCCTACCTGTGTATGTGGCATTTCACCTGCGGAGGTGAATAACCTTACTACACAATCACCCTACACACCTACCTGTGTATGTGTCATTTCACCTGGGGAGGTGAGTGCACCTTACTACACAATCACCCTACACACCTACCTGTGTATGTGCCATTTCACCTGGGGAGGTGAGTGCACCTTACTACACAATCACCCTACACCCCTACCTGTGTATGTGTCATTTCACCTGGGGAGGTGAATAACCTTACTACACAATCACCCTACACACCTACCTGTGTATGTGTCATTTCACCTGGGGAGGTGAATGCAACTCACTACACAATCACCCTACACACCTACCTGTGTATGTGTCATTTCACCTGGGGAGGTGAATAACCTTACTACACAATCACCCTACACACCTACCTGTGTATGTGTCATTTCACCTGGGGAGGTGAATAACCTTACTACACAATCACCCTACACACCTACCTGTGTATGTGGCATTTCACCTGGGGAGGTCAGTTCACCTCACTACACGATCACCCTACCCACACCTACCTGTGTATGTGGTAGTGCACCTGGGGAGGTGAGTGCACCTCACTACACGATCTCCCTACCCACACCTACCTGTGTATTCATTATGGTGTTAAGTAATGTAGTAGTGTGCACTGACCTCTCAGGCAAGTAACCACATAGACAGGTAGGTGTGGGTATTGTAGTGATATCAGGGAGCCTAGGTGGTGTAATGGTTAGCACATTGGCGCGGAATGGAAAGAGTGGGTTCGAGTCCAGCTCTAGGTGCAATATTTCCCATTTTCATCACCCCCCACAACACTGGTGCTGTGATCAGGATTCTGTACAAGCTATGCACTGTATGGTTGTTGAACCTACCCTGTGTATGTATGTGTTAGTGCATTGCCTGTATGTATGTAATTGTAAGCATTAACACACTTTGTTAAGGTACTGAGTTATTTTAAGTTTACATGGAGAGACTCGACAAAAAGGGCATATATGACTCATTTAAAAAGGCGGTCTTTATGGGCATATGAGCAGGATGTTTCGGTATTAAACCCCACGATAGCGAATGTATTAAATTACTTGAGGATGTATTTTGAAACGGGAGTGGGGTATGGGGCAGTGAATGCTGCCAGATGGTTTCAAGGAGTAACGGTAGGACAACATTTCTTAGTGAAATGGTTTTGTAGAAGTTGTTACACGCAAAGACCTCCACAACCCCATTACTCAGATATTTGGTCAGTAGATAGAGTTTTGATCTGGTTAGAAGGTTTGGGTTCTAATACAGGGTTGTCGTTGAAGTTGTTAAGTTTAAAACTAACGTTGTTGATTTTGTTGGTTTCCTCCCAGAGAGGACAAACTATTTTGAATTTGCAAGTAGATAGGATGTTATGTAAAACAGAGAGTATTACATTTAGGATGAAGGGGTTGCTTAAGCACAATCAGGTAGGACAACCCCTGGATGCAGTTACTTTGTTTGCATATCCTAAAAATAAGAAGTTATGTATTGTTCGTACTATAACCAGGTATTTGCAACGTACAGAGAAAGTTAGGAGAGGGAATTCTCAATTGTTGTTATCCTATATAGCACCGTTTAAGCCAATTTTGAGGGCTACGTTGGCACATTGGACGTTAAATGCATTGAATATGGCAGGGATTGACACGGAGCGCTATAAGGCACATAGCACCAGGGGTGCAGCCGCTTCAACAGCTAGAGCAATGCGGGCGAGCCTGAATGCCATTATGAGAAATGCATCATGGAAGGATGCGAGATCGTTTGCGGTTTATTATAATAAAACAATAAGCGATCCGGGACAGGTACAAAGGGCGGTGTTGGAACCGGCCAGCAGGAGAAGATAAGTAAAATAATGGTAAAATTAATTATTGGGTAAAATGGACAAGTGTTGTTTGATTATGGATGTTGTTTTATGGAGGAGTTGTTAGTTGCCACAAGGTAATAAAATGTTGTTGATATTGGAACTTTATACAAGACTTGCGTTAAATGGAAATTAATGATTAAAAGTAAGTTGGGTAATGAGTTTAATGATAGATTTACATATGACTTAATGAAAGAATGATAATGATAATAAGATTCAGAATAATAACTAAGACTACAAAATCTCTCCCCTGGCGGAGGGTTCTGGTATTAGTAGATGAGGTAAGAATATTGTAGTTAAACTAGACTTACCTGTAAGTTGACATATTACTTAGATTCTTACGAATCTACCTAATATGAAGACGAGGATCAGGGGCCCTCCCACCCACGCCATATAGTTTGGTTATCTACTAAGATAAAATAATACAAATTGATTAAAGAGTGGGAGCTATGAAAGATACCGGACTGTATGGTAGTGGGAAGAATGGGGGGGTTATTAGCTTAGTTATTATTCCTCATACTACGAATGCTGACTGGGAACGACTAGCGCACTACTTGTACCTCTCTCCCCTGATCCTCGTCTTCGTATTAGGTAGATTCGTAAGAATCTAAGTAATACGTCAACTTACAGGTAAGTCTAGTTTAACTACAATATTAATTTTTCTACTTTACCGTCTGTTATATCAACGTCACTGATGAATTCTGTGACTCCTGAATCTGGAGAGGGTGGGATAATATCCATATTTTCATTGGTAAACACACTGATGAAGAACTCATTGAGTAGTTCAGCTTTGCCTTCATCGTCTAAGATTAGATTGTCGTCACTATTGGCTAGAGCTGGTATGCCATTACCATTTTTTTTATTTATGTGAAGCATAACTCCAGAAATTTGTGGGGTTATTTTTAATGTCTTGGACAATTTTGTCCTCAAAAGTCCCTTTGTGTCCACTGACAATGTCATTTGCGGCATTCCTAGTGATAGTGTATTTTTCTCAATTTTCCAATGTCTTATTATTGAAGTAGACATTCCATGCTTTGTTTTTCAATTTTCTGGCAGTGGTAATATCCCTGGAGTACCAAGGAGGTTGTTTCCTGGTTGTGAATTTTCTTAGTGGTACGTGCCTTTTGATAGCACCTGATAACACATTTTGAAACAGGTCCCATCACTCTTGCACATTTTCTTCCTTAAATTTATTTAGCAAGTCTTGGGACATGATATCATTACTCATGGAAATGTAATCCCCTCTATAATATGAGTATCTTAGTGGGATGGTCTCATTTTCTGTTTCAACATCAATTTTGAAGGATATGACAGCATGGTCACTCTTTCCAATCGGGGCACCTATCCTGATGTCATCTATAGGATTATCCTTATTGGAAATGACCCAGTCCAAGGGATTTGGGGTTTCATTTCCTCTGAACATGGTTGGTTCCTGAATAAATTGTTGCAGGAAACAGTCGTTTAGGTGGTCGAAAATAATCCGCGAATAATGATCATCATGGCAATGTAAGATGCCAGTGGCCCAGTCAATTTCTTTTAAGTTAAAATCCCCAACGATAACCAGGTTATCATGTTTCATTTCTTTTACCTCATTGACTAATTCTAGAAGAGCAGTCTTGTTTTGCTCATTACTAGATGGGCTACGGTAAATACATCCCAAAATGGTTATGACTCCATCAGTAAGAATTTCACACCAAATTAATTCGTCAAAAACGCTTTTTGGTGTGAAATGAGTTGCTATCAGATGATTTGCAATGTACATTATCGTACCTCTTTTCTCTAATCAGTTGGTAAGTAGATAATATCCATTTATTTCAAACTTAATTTACTGATCTCGTAAAATCTATTTTTTGGACATACTTCGTTGATGCATATAATGTCACGTCTCAAAGAGCTGATTTCAACTTCCAGTAATGACTTTTTAGTGCTAGTTAAGACATCTATGTTGGTGTACATAACTTCTAAGGTTTTTATTTTGTTTACTATATAGTCTATTCTATGATCTATTTTTCCTGACCTTGCTTTTTTATTTTTAACTCTTTTATGTTCCAGGGAGGACCCCGGACCTTGTATGTCCAGTTTTTTGACCGATCAGTTTTTTCCTTAGCAGCTTGTACATGTTCGCTAAGAGCTTTACGATCTTCTTTGTCGAGATCATAACATACTCCTAAGTTCTTTACTTTATCGGGAGCGTCCTTGAGTTTGTCCAGGTTGCTCATAACAGACTCCTGTGTTTCAACTGAGTCGAATATAATATTTGAGAGGTCTGTTTAATTTCTGACCCTCCTTATATTGGCCGAGTCTGAATGCGTTTTTCGGTCGCGCTTCTATCCCGATAGCTTGTAGCAAATCATCTACCAACCCTAGATCATGGGTTTTCCTGGCTGTTGATTCGCTACTGATTTTTTCAGGTGCCCTGTGAATTATTACATGTAATGTAAAAGCATACAATCAGTTATGTGTCAATAGACACTTATGAATTTTTTAAAGCTAAATCATATAATTAAATAAAATAGCTGAAAGAATTAATTAATCAAATTGTTTTAATGAACTATATGAGGTGGTACAGACCAGCTGCCCTCAAAAAAGCTAAAATGTCTTCTTGTTTAACTTTGGTAAAAAGGTCATGCATGGTGTTTGCAGTGTAAAATTGTTGGCGCAGTGCCATAAAATCAACACAGTTTAGTAAAATGTGCTTGACTGTCAGTGGGCCTGACATCCAATACATTCAGGGGGAGGGTCCCCCTTGAGCAGGAAAACATGTGTTAGCCACGAGTGGCCAATACGGCAGTGGCTAAGGACCACTTGGTCCCGCCGACCCCCCACATGAGAATGTGGTGGTTTTCCCACAGATGGTTCAATTTCTTTAAGTTTATTAATGGTTTCATCCCACTCATGTTGCCACTTGGATTTGATGTGGGTGGCTATTAGTGGTTTCAGATCAGAGTGGGGTATCAGACATGGCTCAACATCATAGTTCAGAGCCTCCTTGTTTGCATGGGTCGGGCCCTGTACCTTATGCCTCTCTCGCTTTCTTCTTGTTGCTGGAACCTGCTGAACCCGCATTTACCTGTCCCTTCCTCCTTAACCCTTGCGCTCGATATGAGTGCTTTGTTACCAATGGACCGGAAAGATTCGGGGCTGCCCCAATGATTCATCGCTTGATTGTTGTAAAGAAATCCCCAGCTTTGACAACCATTCCCCCTGAAGATTAATCTTCAAGAAAAGATCAGACCGATTTATCAGTGCCTTTCTATATTGCTGCAGTTCTGCAGCTGGTTACAAACACACCATAAGCTAAGCTCTTAGATTTAGTCAGACATGACCGTTATCTGGCGTCAAACCATGAGGTAAACTGGTTGTAAAGTCGACGGCTGGCAGTTTGAGTGGTGTAGATAGGCTAATAGGAAATCACTACAGGCAAGGAAGGAAAGTAGATATACAGTGACAGATAGGAGAGTTAGACTCCCTCATTTATTGTATATATAGTTTCAGGAATCAAGATGGTGGTGGTCACATAATCAATTCCTCCAATCACCAACAGGCATTCTTATATTAACCAATGAACATTCAATATCCTTGTAACCAAGGCATGGTTAGGTCTGGCTAGAGTGCCCTGTTGTGTCTGGTGTGCAGTGATCCATAAATAACACTTGAGGGAGGGGGTATGTGAGGAGAGTTCCAAAGACTCTCTCACATGTCAAGAAGTGACCCTCTCTCATGTCAAGAAGTGACCCTCTCTCACTATCTATATTAATATACAATTTCTAGCTTTAATTCGTAATGGATCACCAACACCACATATACCTTATATGCCTTTGGTTTTACATACCATCTACCATTATATAGACCATTTGCAATTTATTATAGAATAGTTCTCCATAGTCCATATCTCAAATATCGGAATATTTTACATGGTGTTAAACCACGTGGATATTTAGACAAACTTGAGGTAATCTGGTGTCAAGCCAAGTGTATTTTTAGTCAAACATGATGGTAATCTGGCATCAAACTACATGTATCTTTAGGCAAATATGAGGTAATCTGGCCTCAAACCATGTGTATCTTTAGTCAAACATGAGGTAAACTGGTGTCAAACCACATGTATATTTAGTCAAACATGACGGTAAAGTTGTATTAAACCACATGTATATTTAGTTAAGATGACGGTAAAGTGGTATCAAACCACGTGTATTTTTAGTCAAACGTGACGGTAAAGTGGCGTCAAACCAGGTTTATTGTCAGCTTCTAAACACAACGACCGGTGTGATATAATGGCATGTTGCGGTGTACAAGAATCCGACTGGGGGGCGGGGGGGTATTTGAATAATAAGAGCCATGTCGGAATGTGGTTCGCCGAGAAAGCACCATAACCGCGCCCACTGACGCTGTATTTCATTGACACACATGCGTCTGTCTGCGGCTACCGTTGGGCGCAGTGACACATGAGGGACACATTTCACGTTATCTTTTTTTGTGACTCACTATTTTTTGTTAACTATATACACATCACACAAATACACCCGTCACAACCACCCCGCACACACACACACACACACACACACACACACACACACACACACACACACACACACACACACACACAATCCGCTCTCCAACCAAACAATTACAAAGCTTGGTGATCGTAATTATTATTCCTGGCCAAATTAAAAAAACAAAGGTAGCTGTGCATGCTCAAACAGAAGATTGCCCAATCATGTGGACAGTGCATGATGTTTCTCTGCTTGGGTTGTTATGTCCTAGCAACATGTAAGGTGTCAGGGTGGGTACTGATTTGTGACACTAAATACTCATGGTGACTTCATAGTGTATATCCCAATGAGAGATCAGGCTGCCAGGACCATGACCTGATACCCCACTCAGTCACATTATCCTGATACTGAGCTAACCAGTCCTTCGCTATCTTCGTAATGGTGGACATTGGGCTGTATAAAGATAAGTATCACTCTGATAAATGATTGGTTTTGTTTGGTCAGGTTTGGACCTGCGTCCATTAAATAGCGGCACTGTGCTGTAATATAACTCATGTTGCATGAACTAAGTAGCAACACTGTGCTGTAATATAAAGCCTACTGCATGCAGTAAGTAGCAGCACTGTGCTGTAATATAAAGCCTGCCACAATCACTAAGTAGCAGCACTGTGCTGTAATATAAAGCCTGCCACAATCACTAAGTAGCAGCACTCTGCTGTAATATAAAGCCTACCACAATCACTAAGTAGCAGCACTGTGCTGTAATATAAGCCTGCCACAATCACTAAGTAGCAGCACTGTGCTGTAATATAAAGCCTGCCACAATCACTAAGTAGCAGCACTGTGCCGTAATATACAACCTGCCGCATGCACTATGTAGCAGCACTGTGCTGTAATATAAAGCCTGCCACATGCACTAAGTAGCAGCACTGTGCTGTAATATACAACCTGTTGCATGCAGTATGTAGCAGCAATGTGCTGTAATATACAACCTGCCACATACATTAAGTAGCAGCACTGTGCTGTAATATACAACCTGTTACATGCAGTAAGTAGCAGCACTGTGCTGTAATATACAACCTGTTACATGCAGTAAGTAGCAGCACTGTGCTGTAATATACAACCTGTCACATGCACTAAGTAGCAGCACTGTGCTGTAATATAAAGCCTGCCGCATGTACTAAGTAGCAGCACTGTGCTGTAATATACAACCTGTTACATGCAGTAAGTAGCAGCACTGTGCTGTAATATACAACCTGCCACATACATTAAGTAGCAGCACTGTGCTGTAATATACAACCTGTTACATGCAGTAAGTAGCAGCACTGTGCTGTAATATACAACCTGTCACATGCAGTAAGTAGCAGCACTGTGCTGTAATATACAACCTGTTGCATGCAGTAAGTAGCAGCACTGTGCTGTAATATAAAGCCTGCCGCATGTACTAAGTAGCAGCACTGTGCTGTAATATAAAGCATGCCACAATCACTAAGTAGCAGCACTGTGCTGTAATATAGAGCCTGTCACATGCACTAAGTAGCAGCACTGTGCTGTAATATACAACCTGCCACATACATTAAGTAGCAGCTCTGTGCTGTAATATACAACCTGTTGCATGCAGTAAGTAGCAGCACTGTGCTGTAATATAAAGCCTGCCGCATGTACTAAGTAGCAGCACTGTGCTGTAATATAAAGCCTGCCACAATCACTAAGTAGCAGCACTGTGCTGTAATATAGAGCCTGTCACATGCACTAAGTAGCAGCACTGTGCTGTAATATACAACCTGTCACATGCACTAAGTAGCAGCACTGTGCTGTAATATACAACCTGGTGCATGCAGTAAGTAGCAGCAATGTGCTGTAATATACAACCTGCCACATGCACTAAGTAGCAGCACTGTGCTGTAATATAGAGCCTGTCACATGCACTAAGTTGCAGCAATTTGCTGTAATATAAAGCCTGCCGCATGCATTAAGTAGCAACACTGTGCTGTAATATACAACCTGTTGCATACATTAAGTAGCAGCACTGTGCTGTAATATACAACCTGTTGCATGCAGTAAGTAGCAGCACTGTGCTGTAATATACACCCTGCCACATACATTAAGTAGCAGCACTGTGCTGTAATATAAAGCATGTTGCATGCACTAAGTAGCAGCACTGTGCTGTAATATACAACCTGTCACATGCACTAAGTAGCAGCACTGTGCTGTAATATACAACCTGTTACATGCAGTAAGTAGCAGCACTGTGCTGTAATATACAACCTGTTGCATGCAGTAAGTAGCAGCACTGTGCTGTAATATACAACCTGCCACATACATTAAGTAGCAGCACTGTGCTGTAATATAAAGCCTGCTGCATGCACTAAGTTGCAGCAATTTGCTGTAATATACAACCTGTCACATGCACTAAGTAGCAGCACTGTGCTGTAATATACAACCTGTTACATGCAGTAAGTAGCAGCACTGTGCTGTAATATACAACCTGTTGCATGCAGTAAGTAGCAGCACTGTGCTGTAATATACACCCTGCCACATACATTAAGTAGCAGCACTGTGCTGTAATATAAAGCATGTTGCATGCACTAAGTAGCAGCACTGTGCTGTAATATACAACCTGTCACATGCACTAAGTAGCAGCACTGTGCTGTTATATACAACCTGTTACATGCAGTAAGTAGCAGCTCTGTGCTGTAATATACAACCTGTTACATGCAGTAAGTAGCAGCACTGTGCTGTAATATAAAGCCTGCCACATACATTAAGTAGCAGCACTGTGCTGTAATATCAAGCCTGCCACAATCACTAAGTAGCAGCACTGTGCTGTAATATAAAGCCTGCCACATGCACTAAGAAGCAGCACTGTGCTGTAATATACAACCTGTCACATCCAGTAAGTAGCAGCTCTGTGCTGTAATATACAACCTGTTGCATGCAGTAAGTAGCAGCATTGTGAGGTAATGTACAGCCTGCCGCATGCACTAAGTAGCAGCAATGTGCTGTAATATAAATCTCGAATTTATCCATCTCGACTTTACCCGACTCGACTTTAGCCGACTCGATTTTAGCCGACTCGAATTTAGCCGGCTCGAATATAACTGACTGGACCTTAGTCGACTCTAATTGACTCCCCTTCAGCTGACTCTACTTCAGGCGACTCGACATCAGCCGACTCAACTTTACCCGACTCGACTTTACCCGACTAGACTTTACCCGATTCGATTTTACCCGACTTGACTTTCCACAACTTGACTTTAACCCGACTTGACTTTTCCCAAGTTGACTTTGCCTGACTTGACTTTGCCTGACTTGACTTTACCCAACCTGACTTTGCCCGACCTGACTTTACCCAACCTGACTTTACCCGATCTGACTTTACCCGACCTGACTTTACCCGACCTGACTTTACCCGGCCTGACTTTACCCGATCTGACTTTACCCGATCTGACTTTACCCGGCCTGACTTTACCCGATCTGACTTTACCCGACCTGACTTTACCCAGCCTGACTTTACCGGACCTGACTTTACCCAACCTGACTTTACCCGATCTGACTTTACCCAACCTGACTTTACCCGACCTGACTTTACCCGACCTGACTTTACCCGATCTGACTTTACCCGGCCTGACTTTACCCGATCTGACTTTACCCGACCTGACTTTACCCAGCCTGACTTTACCGGACCTGACTTTACCCAACCTGACTTTACCCGACCTGACTTTACCCGACCTGACTTTACCCGGCCTGACTTTACCCGATCTGACTTTACCCGACCTGACTTTACCCAACCTGACTTTACCCGACCTGACTTTACCCAGCCTGACTTTACCGGACCTGACTTTGCCCGACCTGACTTTACCCAACCTGACTTTACCCGATCTGACTTTACCCGACCTGACTTTACCCGACCTGACTTTACCCGACCTGACTTTACCCGACCTGACTTTACCCGACCTGACTTTACCCGACCTGACTTTACCCGACCTGACTTTACCCGACCTGACTTTACCCAGCCTGACTTTACCCGACCTGACTTTACCCGACCTGACTTTACCCGACCTGACTTTACCCGACCTGACTTTACCCGGCCTGACTTTACCCGATCTGACTTTACCCGACCTGACTTTACCCGGCCTGACTTTACCCGATCTGACTTTACCCGACCTGACTTTACCCAACCTGACTTTACCCAGCCTGACTTTACCGGACCTGACTTTGCCCGACCTGACTTTACCCGGCCTGACTTTACCCGGCCTGACTTTACCCGATCTGACTTTACCCGATCTGACTTTACCCGACCTGACTTTACCCGATCTGACTTTACCCGGCCTGACTTTACCGGACCTGACTTTGCCCGACCTGACTTTACCCGATCTGACTTTACCCGACCTGACTTTACCCGATCTGACTTTACCCGGCCTGACTTTACCCGGCCTGACTTTACCCGACCTGACTTTACCTGATCTGACTTTACCCGATCTAACTTTACCCGACTTGACTTTACTTGACTCAAGTCAGGTCGGGTCAAGTAGAGGTTTGGTCAAGTTGAGTCGGGTCAAGTCGGATGGGGTGAACTGGTTGGTAACTAGTGGTATTTTACATGCTAGAATCTTTATAGGAAATAGAACCCTAACTTCTGTGTGTGGACGCTGGAAAGCACTAATGTATGATATTACTCAAGCGGTGATCCACTTACTATATCTGCTTACTATATCTGCTTACTATATCTGCTTACTATATCTGCTTACTATATCTGCTTACTATATCAGTTCCAAGAAGTAGCAACCCAACAGAAATTAAGTGTGGTAAAATCTAGTAGGGAGGGGTGGCTGGCTCCTCCTGCTGTGCTGTCTCCAGGTCATCTGCCTGCCACACCCCCTGCCTAGCCCTTTTATTCAGATGGAACACATTCAAAATACAGGTACACAGTTGCTGGGAGTCTCCTCAGTCAGAGACAGTAACATGCCATTTCATTGCTTGAACTCATCCAGTCAGTGGTGGGAGGGGGCTGGTGGGAGTGGTGGGGGTCTGTCTACCCACTCCCACTCTGCCAACCTCCCCACCCCAAGTCAGATACATATTTTTCCATCAAGTTCACCAATCATACTTAATGGGATTATCAACCCTATTTATCTTTACATAATACCAGTGGTCACAGGTCCCTTAGATTGGGACAACTCCAAAATAGTAGGAGTTTCTACATGATTTACTTTGAGAATTACATATTTTATTATCTTTAGTTCAGCAAACTGCCACCAGGTGGGGCAGGGAGGGCTCACCACACACACATACATACACACACCACCTCCCACCTCCAGCCTGACACCTGGCTTTGGCAGGTCCTGCAAACACTCACACACAGCCACAGCCCCCATGCATTGTCACGTGTGTGTTAACACTCCCTCAGATACTGACATCTGTAAATCATACCATAACAGGCACACATAACTTAATTCTTGACTTAATTATTGTCACCATTCTGTGGCATTCTTCAGAGACTATTTGTCTGGGTGAAGAAACCACAGTCTGCAGCAACTGTATATGCTGGCCTTAGTTTCAGCAGTTACCTCCTTTTATACAATATATAATACCAACAGACTTCAGTTCAGTAATCCATGTAAATATACCAATACAGTAATAATTTTCCAGAGTTCTTATCTCCAGTGGTTATATTTGATGTAGAACCTTAAAACAATCTGATATTAATTATCACTTCACATAATATACATAATCTACCATGGTTTCACAACTTGGTATGAATATTATGCATATGTATTCACCAACATGATAGAATGAATTAGGTATTATTACAGAGGTTTTATAGTGGTACTTTGTTACAGTTTAAGCCGCCCATTGCCGAACGGAGAGATGTGTGGTTGGAATCATTCACATCATTAGGATTTGATAGGCGTTGACTACGATTGCACCAATTGCAAATTGTATGCAGGCCGAGAACAAGTTCTCATCTCTCTGGACCAATGGACGGGGGAATTGCGATGCTGACTGCAGTAAACAATTTTCTATCCTACAGACACTCTGAAAATGTCTTCAAAGCCGTTTGGAGGTGTCAGTGGGGGTGGGATGGAATGGGGGATGGAGGTGGATGTGAGATGGGGATGGAGGTGGGGTGGAGGTGTCAGGGTGTTGGGGGAATGGGGGACGGAGGTGGATGTGAGAATGGGGATGGAGGTGGGGGTGGAGGTGTCACTGGGGGTTGGGTGAATGGGATGGAGGTGGATGTGAGATGGGGGAGGGAGGTGGTGGTGGAGGTGTCAGTGGGGGTTGGTGGAATGGGGGATGGAGGTGGATGTGAGATGGGGGAGGGAGGTGGGGTGGGGGTGTGCAGTGGGTGTGGGGTGGAATGGGGGATGGAGGTGGTGTGAGCGAGGGGAGGGGAGGTGGGGTGGGTGGAGGTGTCACTGGTTTGGGTTGGAATGGGAATGGAGGATGGATGTGAGATGGGGAGGGATGGGGGTGGGGTGTCAGTGGGGGGGGGGTGGAATGGGGGATGGAGTGGGTGTGAGATGGGGGAGGGAGGTGGGGGTGGGTGGTGGGGGGGTGGAGGTGTCAGTGGGGGTTGGGTGGAATGGGGGATGGAGGTGGATGTGAGATGGGGGAGGGAGGTGGGGGTGCAGGTGCAGGTGTCAGTGGGGGTTGGGGTGATGGGGGGATGGAGGTGGATGTGAGATGGGGGAAGGAGGTGGGGGTGGGGGTGGAGGTGTCAGTGGGGGTTGGAGGGAATGGGGGACGGAGGTGGATGTGAGATGGGGGATGGAGGTGGGATTGGGGGGGGTGGAGGTGTCAGTGGGGGATGGGGGTGGGGGTGGGGGTGGCAGCACCCATGGTGGACAGACATGCCCAGACATGTGTAAACGCAAGTAGATGCCAGCAACTAGTATTTCGCCGATTCGATAGACTGGCAGACAGAAATACCTGTGGAGACAGCCCACACATGTGTGTAAACAAAAGTAGACGCGGATAAATAGCAGACCTCACTTCCGGTGGACAGAGAAATCGCTAGAGACAGACATACCTATAGATAGAGGCAGCTCCGGACATCACGCCGTTTGTGTGTTGGCCTTTTACATCTTAACAACATCTATTGTCATAAAAGGACCGGTGCCCACTTGTGACAGTGCACGCTCTTGGTGACTTTATAGTGCTACCCCACCAGGCGATATCCGTCTCACATTATCCTGATACTGAGCTAACCTTCCTTGCCCTATCCTAGTAATGCTGTGTGCCTGGCTATGACGCGACAAGCATCAATGTTGTATGTCATCTCGGTTGGACTCGACTGAGAGTCGAACTCCCGACCTTCCACACGGGAAGTTTGCGCTCTATTGATTGGAGCGATTAATACTTTCACCACACTATATACTTCCCCACCCACCCCAGGTGAAATGAACCTGTGCAGTCCAATAAGTGACTAAAGTGACTAACTAAAGCTAAAGCCCCAGTCACACCTACCCGGACGAGCCCCGGATTTAAAACTGGACCACCCCCGGACCAGTCGCCCGAACTGTCCCGGTGTCGTATTGTCAGTGCCCGGTCATTCTCAGTGGCCTGTCGTGGCTTCTGCGCATGCGCGGATTTTCGGACGTTGCAGTGAGCACTGCTATTTGTTTTGTTTACACTCGGCCATTCGACGCTGATCGAGCTGCTACGTTAATATCGCTTGGAATTTAAGGTTAATTTAATTAAATTTCATTATTTGAGTATGTAATTCTGTTAAATATGATCGCATTCAATAGATTTCGGCGTAATCGGTCCCTAACACTGCCGGGCACCAGCTGAGCTTGTAGCCGGCGATGCCACGGGTCTTTTGACCACGACGGGCCGCTGAGAATGACGGGCCGCTGAAAATACGACACCGGACAGACCCAGATAAAATCATTATTTTCGTCGTTTTTTGCCTCACGGTCACACACACCCGGCCTGTGCGACCCGGGGGTGGTCCGGGGGTGGTCCGGGGGTGGTCCCGGTAGTCCGGGGTGAACCGTGACCTGTCAGGGCTGTGTGGGGGTGGTCCGCGGCTGTTTTGCTACTACTACTACTACTACTACTACTACTACTACTACCATGCCGGATCGAGCCCGGATGCCCCGGACCGCCCCGGATGTTTTAAACATTTAAAAACATCTAGGGCAGACCCCGGACCAGCCACAGATCACGACGGATGACGGTCCGGGGCTCGTCCGTCCTCTGATCCGGGTAGGCGTGACTGGGGCTTAACACAGTTATATGGACACATCATTGAATGACGATGTAAAATATTCCGACTTTTTAGGTCTGGTTCATAAATAAATAATAGTTAAAATAAATTCTAAAATAGCTCCTTTTCATAAAACTCATATGTGAGGCATTAAGAAAATTGTTTTAATCATATTTAAATCATCCAGTTATTTCTATAAAGTCATTATAATAATATTCCAATTATATAAGTACCACTATAAAACCTCTCTAATAATACCTAATTCATTCTGTCATGTTGCTAAATACATGTGCATAATATTCAAACCAAGTTGTTAAACCATGGTAGATTATGTATATTAAGTGAAGTGATAATTAATATCAGATTGTTCTAAGGTTCTACATCAAATATAACCACTGGAGATAAGAACTCTGGAAAATTATTACTGTATTGGTATATTTACATGTATTACTGAATTGAAGTCTGTTGGTATTATATATTGTATGAAAGGAGGTAAATGCTGAAACTAAGGGCAGCATATACAATTGATGCAGACTGGTTTCTTCACCCAGACAAATAGTCTGTGAAGAATGCCACAGAATGGGTATAATAATTAAGTCAAGAATTAAGTTCTGTGTGCCTGTTATGGTATGATTTACAGATGCCAGTATCTGAGGGAGTGTTAGCACACAGGTGACAATGCATGGGGGCTGTGTGTGTGTGAGTGTTTGCAGGACCTGCCAAAGCCAGGTGTCAGGCTGGAGGTGGGAGGAGTGTGTGTGTGTGTGTGTGTGTGGTGAGCCCTCCCTGCCCCACCTGGTGGCAGTTTGCTGAACTAAAGATGATAAAATATGTAATTCTCAAAGTAAGGCATGTAGAAACTCCTACTATTTTGGAGTTGTCCCAATCTAAGGGACTGGTGACCACGGGTGTTATGTAAATATAAACAGGGTTGATATTCCCATATAAGTGTAATTGGTGAACTTGATGGAAAAATATGTATCTGACTTGGGGTGGGTGGGTTGTCCCCCCACCCCTTACCTAGATGGGGGGAGGGGCCTGGTGGGAGTGGTGGGGGTCCACCCACTCCCACCACTGACTGGAGGAGTTCAACCAATGAAATGCCATGTTACTTACTGTCTCTGACTGAGGAGACTCCCAACAACTGTGTACCTGTATTTTGAATGTGTTCCATCTGAATAAAAGAGCTGGGCAGGGGGTGTGGCAGGCAGATGACCTGGAGACAGCACAGCAGGAGGAGCCAGCCACCCCTCCCTACTAGACTTTACCACACTTAATTTCTGTTGGTTTGATATTTCTTGGAACAGATATAGTAAGCAGATACAGTAAGCGGATCATCGCTTGAGTAATATCATACATTAGTGCTTTCCGGCCTCCACACACAGAAGTTAAGGTTCTATTTCCTATAAAGATTCTAGCGTGTAAATTACCGCTAGTTAACAACGTGGTGACATGGTGTGTCAGGGTGTGAGCAGAGGACCTGGACCTACTCACTGTGACGTGCAGACGACAAGCGAAGATGAGCTACATTCGATACCAAGGACACATTTACAAACCAATTTAACAGTGGTTACAACACACAACCTGTGCATATAGTATAGATTAAACACAGCTTTAATTTGTTAACTTGTGTTAATAGGGACTACAATTTAACAGTGGTTACAACACACAACCTGTGCATATAGTATAGATTAAACACAGCTTTAATTTGTTAACTTGTGTTAATAGGGACTACAATTTAACAGTGGTTACAACACACAGCCTGTGCATATAGTATAGATTAAATACAGCTTTAATTTGTTAACTTCTGTTAATAGGGACTACAATTTAAAAGCAGTCCTTTTGAAATGACATTAACCGAAAGGACACAAGCAAAGCTATGACTTGAGACTTAAGGGCGCATTCCTTACACACGGTATGCGAATGCGACAAAAAATCGAAACGCATTGAAACCTATGAGCTACATTCCTTACACGCGGTATGCGAATGCGAATGCGAATGCGTTTTTCCGATCGGTCCATGTAGCGATTGGTGCGGCATGCGGTATGCGGCACGCAGGGTGCAAATAGAAACCTGAGTCTGATGCGTCCATTAGTTTAACACTAGGAGAGGCGACTGAGCATTATGGAACGGCCTAGAGGGATGCCGTGTACATAGTGATTAGTGTGTGCTCTCAGGGGGAAGGAGGCGAAGGTGAGAAAGCCATAAGGGGAAGAGAGAGGAGGGGAGAACGCCAAGGGGAGGATGGCAGGGAGGTGAGAAAGCAGTGAGGGGAAGAGAGAGGAGGGGAGAAAGCCGAGGGGAGGATGGCAGGGAGGTGAGAAAGAAGTGAGGGGAAGAGAGAGGAGGGGAGAAAGCCGAGGGAAAGCTACCAGATTCACAGAAATATGAATACTTATCTATAAATTGGCAATAATATAGCCAGTTGTGTGCCGCATGCCGTATGCCGCATACTGCATGTAAGGAATCATGCCATTTGCATACCGCATACATTATGCCGCATGCCGCATACCGCGTGTAAGGAATCATGCCATTCGCATACCGCATACATTATGCCGCATGCCGCATACCGCGTGTAAGGAATGCCCGCTTTAATCATAAATACACTTGGCGACAAATATGTGTCAGTGGGTGTGTGTGCGGGTGTGCGGGTGGGTGGGGAGCAAAGTAGGGGTTGGTCGCTGTAGGTGAAGGACAGTGACTGTCAGTGTCTGCTCCCGATATGCTTCGCTTATGCCGTCTGGCTGACGGTTTAAAAACAAACAATAAAGCAACAATGAAAACAAAACAAACAAAACATAGACACAAGTCACACACTCATGGCAAACACATAAATTATAAACAAAGCACTCCTTCAGGACACAACTATGTAAGAAGCACTGTTAGTGTGAGTTACCCAACTGCTAATAAATAATAATTGTGTTGTAATTAAAACAAATATATCATGATTCAGTTTTAAGAAATGAGGTGTAAATATGGACGGTTCATACAGCCTCGTACATGGCAAATAGTCTACCTGGTTGAAGAGGTAGTGAAACACTTCCTCCGTTCCTCCCTCCATTCCTCCCTCCATCCCTCCCTCCCTCCACCCCTCAATCCCTCCCTCCACCCCTCCATCTCTCTCTATCCCTCCCTCCATCCGTCCATTCCTCCCTCCATCCCTCCGTCCATCCATCCCTCCCTCTCTCGCTCCATCCCTCCGACTGTCCCTCCCTCCCTCTCTGCCCTCCTCCCCCCCTCTCTGCCCTCCCCCCTCCCTCTCTGCCCTCCCCCCTCCCTCTCTGCCCTCCCCCATCCCTCTCTGCCCTCCCCCATCCCTCTCTGCCTCCTCCCTCCATCTCTCACTACCTCCCTTTCTCACTCCATCCACCCCTCCCCCTCTCCCTCCCTCTCTCCCGCCGTCTCTCCCTCCCTCCACCTCCCTCCCCTCCCCCCCTCCCTCCATCCCTCCCGCCCTCCTTCCCTTCCAGTTCTCCATCCTTCCCCTGCCTCTCTCCCTCCCTCCCTCTCCTCCCCCCCCCCCTCCCCCCTCCCCACCCCCACCCCCACCCCCTCCTATCCATCCATCCCTCCAAAACATCAACATTGGTTGCTGGCCTTGGCCGTAACATATTAACATTCCCACAGACCACTCCTCACTCCCAATGCTCTCACTCACCCCTCAGTCACCCCTTGCTCCAGAACTCTCACACCTCAACCTCACTCCCCGACCCTCACATTACCATTCCTACACCTCTCCACGATGGCGACACTTTGGGCCAATGGCGGCCAATTGAGTCCAATTGAGGTCCAGTTCAGCGGATCCGCCGTGGTCGCTGTCAGAGGAGGGAACCGCCCGCCATCCCCGCCCCCCCCCCCCCCCCCCCCCGCATGCCCCATGCTGTCCGACAGACACTCTCAGGGCGATGATCATATATAGCTACACTCTCCGAGCACAATACTTGCCGCTGCGAGGGCGCGCGTCGCCCAGTGCTGGGAGAGTGAGGGATGCCCGATCGGTCGGTCTGAGTTAAGCGGGTCAGTGGGTCAGTGAAACGCCGCGTCCCCCGACCTCCCGGCGGCAGCAATTGTGATGGGATTCGCGGGAATGAGTGTTCTAGTTCTTCTTAACGAGACTACAATCTGCCATTTTATATGAATGTAGTTATCTGCGTCTTAGTTGATGATTTGCCGCCCAGTGTGAATAATAATATATTCTGAGGAACTCGACAAATGCCCCCCCCCCCCCCCCCCCCCCCCCCCCCCCTTCCGCACCTTACCCTGTCGCCAGCACTCCCAAGAACACGTTCTAATGCACTTGATCTGCTATTTCTGACAATGTATTGTGTATACGCTATTTTGTGGCCACGCATTTCAGGGGTTCGCACAGCACTCATGTTCTAGCTCCGCCTGGCTACCCGATACTCGAGAACATCGGCAGGTGTGTTTGTTGTTGTTTTACGTCCTAGCAAAATCTAGGGTCATATCAGGATGGGTACTGACTTGTGACAGTGCACATTCATGGCAACTTTATAGTGCTGCCCGACTGGAAGACCAGGCCACCAGCACCATGACCTGATATTCCACTCAGTCACATTATCCTGACACTGAGCCAACCAGTCCTTGCCCTGTCATAATAATGCCGAGCGCCGGACAAATTGGACACCTCACACCGGCCTGTGTGTGAGGTGTCCTATTTTTAAGTCATCAGTTTGACTCGACCAGGGTTCGAACCCACGATCTACCAAGACGGGAGACGGACGCTCTAACTCATTTGGCCATCCCCTCCAGTCGGCAGGTGTGAGGTGGGTACGTAGCGCAGGGCTCTGTGTCCATGCAGAGTGATGGCCCCGCTCTGTGTCCGTGCAGAGTGACGGTCTCGCTCTGTGTCCGTGCAGAGTGACGGCCCCCGCTCTGTGTCCGTACAGAGTGACAGCTCCGCTCTGTGTCCGTACAGAGTGATGGCCCCGCTCTGTGTCCGTGCAGAGTGACGGTCTGGCTATATGTCTGTTTGGATCTGTGCAGAGTGACGGTCTGGGTCTGTGTCCGTGCATAGTGACGGCCCGGCTCTATGTCCGTGCAGATTGATGGCCCCGCTATGTGTCCGTGCAGAGTGTCGGTCCGGCTCTGTGTCCGTACAGAGTGTCGGTCCGGCTATGTGTCCGGGCAGAGTGACGGCCCCGCTCTGTGTCCGTACAGAGTGACGGCCTGGCTAAATGTCCGTGCAGAGTGACAGCCCGGCTGTGAGTCAGTGCAGAGTGACGGCCCGGCTCTGTGTCCATGCAGAGTGATGGTCTGGCTATATGTCTGTGCAGAGTGATGGTCTGGGTCTGTGTCCATACAGAGTGACGGCCCGGCTCTATGTCCATGCAGAGTGATGGCCCCGCTATGTGTCCATGCAGAGTGTCGGTCCGGCTCTGTGTCCATCCAGAGTGTCGGTCCGGCTATGTGTCCGTGCAGAGTGAGGGCCCGGTTCTGTGTCCGTACAGAGTGACGGCCCGGTTCTGTGTCCGTGCAGAGTGACGGTTGTCGTGACACGCCGGGACCACGGCTTTACCTGACGGTGGCAGTTGGGTGAGGTGTGTGGGGTTTTGTAGGTGAGATGTGTGGTAGGAGGTGGAGGTGCAGGTGAAGTTGTGTGTGTGGGTGTGAGGTCTTCAATGGGAAGTGGAGGTGAGGTTGTGTGTGTGTGAGGTGTTCAATGGGAGGTGGAGGTGAGGTGTGGGTGTGAGGTGTTCAATATGGGGTGGAGGTGAGGTTGTGTGTGAGGTGTTCAATGGGAGGTGGGGGTGAGGTTGTGTGTTGATGTGAGGCGTTCAATGGGAGGTGGAGGTGCTGTTGTGTGTGTGTGTCAGGTGTTCAATAGGAGGGGGAGGTGAGGTTGTGTGTGGGTGTGAGGTGTTCAATAGGAAGAGAGTTGAGGTTGTGTGTGTGTGGGTGGTAGGTGTTCAAGATGAGGAGCGGTGAGGTTGTGTGTGTGGGTGTGAGGTGTTCAATAGGAGGTGGAGGTGAGGTTGTGTGTGTGTCTGTGTGAGGTGTTCAATAGGCGGTTGAGGTGAGGTTGTGTGTGGGGGGGTGTTCAATAGGAGGTGGAGGTGAGGTTGTGTGTGTTTGTGTGAGGTGTTCAATAGGAGGTGGAGGTGAGGTTGTGTGTATGGGTGTGAGGTGTTCAATAGGAGGAGAGGTGAGGTTGTGTGTGTTGGTGTGAGGTCTTCAATAGGTGGTGGCGGTGAGGTTGTGTGGGAGGTGTTCAATAGGTGGTGGAGGTGAGGTTGTGTATGTGGGTGTGAGGTGTTCAATAGGAGGTGGAGGTGAGGTTGTGTGTGTTGGTGTGAGGTGTTCAATAGGTGGTGGAGGTGAGGTTGTGTGTGGGGGGTGTGATGTGTTCAATAGGAGGTGGAGGTGAGGTTGTGTGTGTGGGTGTGAGGTGTTCGCTAGGAGGAGAGGTGAGGTTGTGTGTGTGTGGGTGCGAGGTGTTCCCTAGGAGGAGAGGTGAGGTTGTGTGTGTGGGTGTGAGGTGTTCACTAGGAGGAGAGGTGAGATTGTGTGTGTGGGTGTGAGGTGTTCCCTAGGAGGAGAGGTGAGGTTGTGTGTGTGGGTGTGATGTGTTCAATAGGAGGTGGATGTGAGGTTGTGTGCATGAGGTGCTCAATGGGAGGTGGGCTGAGGTGCATGTGTGTGGGAGTGAGGTGTTCAATGGGAGGTGGAGGTGAGGTTGTGTGTGTGTTGGTGTGATTGATTGATTGATTGATTGATTGGTGGTTGCTTTACGCTGTGTCGGCAGCATAGGCCATATTCATGGCGAGAAATGTTTGTTTTTTTGTTTGAACCATCGCTTTTACATGTAAAAGCAGACAATCAATTATAAGCCAATAGACACTCATTCAATTAGAAAGCTCAGAATCATATATTTCTGGTCAAGGGAAACAAATTCCTATAGAAAATGTAAAGTTTTATTAATAATTGATAGAATTCATTTAGTAAACTATATGAGGTGGTACAGTCCAGCTGCCCTCAAAAAGGCTAAAATGTTTTTTGTTTTACTTTAGTAAAAATGTCATGCACACTGTCTGCAGTGTAGAACTGTTGGTGCAGGGCCAAAAAATCAACGCAACTTAGTAAAATGTGTCTGAGTGTCAGCGAGGTCTGACACCCAATGCATTCAGGGGGAGGTTCCCCTTTGAGCAGAAAAGCATGTGTAAGCCACGAGTGGCCAATATGGCAGCTGCTAAGGACCACTTGGTCCCGCCAACCTCCTGCATGAGTCTGTGGTGGTTTTCCCACAGATGGTTCAATTTCTTTAAGTTTATTAATGTTTTCATCCCACTCATGTTGCAATTTGGATTTTATGTGGGAAGCTATTCGTGGTTTCAGATCAGAGTGAGGGATCAGACACAGTTCAAGATCACAGTTCAGGGCCTTCTTCGCAGCCCAATCAGCTCGTTTGTTTCCTTGTATGCCGGCATAGCCAGGCACCCAGCACAGGTGGATGTCATTTCATAAATGACCATTGCTAGAATAGGGTGATTCGTTTACAGTCCATCAACAGCCAGGAGGCAAGAGAACAAATCACTGTATATAACATAGTTAGTGTGGTTGGATACCTTGATACACCCCAATGCGAGAAGGAGTGCTTGGGCTTCCGCAGTGAAAATCGAGCTCTGATCGGGCAAGCATATGCCAAATTTTTCCCGTCGGCAGACTGCCACAGCAGCTACCCGGCTTTGGTCTTTCAAACCATCAGTGTATATGGAGAGGTTGTCTGCAAACTGGCCTTGAATCTCTGCATGCAGTCCTTGGTACTCGAGTGGATGTGTCCCAGACTTCGGAGGATAACTGATGGCTTCCTCAATGACCACTGGGGATGTGTTGGTGTGAGGTGTTCAATAGGAGGTGGAGGTGAGGTTGTGTGTGTGTGGGTGTGAAGTGTTCAGTATGAGGTTGAGGTGAGGTTGTGTGTGTGTGGAGGTGAGGTGTTCAATATGAGGTTGAGGTAAGGTTGTGTGTGTGTGGGTGGGGCGTGTTCAATAGGAGGTGGGGGTGAGGTGTTCAATAGGAGGTGGAGGTGTGGTTGTATGGGTGTCGGTGTGAGGTGTTCAATAGGAGGTGGAGGTGAACTTCTGTGTGTGTGGTTGTTGGTGTGAGGTCTTCAATAGCATGTGGAGGTGAGGTTGTGTGTGAGTCGGTCAGGTGTTTAATAGCAGGTGGAGGGGAGGTCGTGGGTGTGTTGGTGTGAGGTGTTTAATAGCAGTTGGAGGGGAGGTAGTATGTGTGTGTGGGTGTGAGGTGTTCCATAGGATGTGGAGGTAAGGTCGTGTGTGTGGGTGTGAGGTGTTCAATAGGTGGTGGAGATGAGGTGTTGGTGTGTGGGTGTGAGGTGTTCAATAGGAGGTGTAGGTGGGGATGTGTGCATGTTGGTGTGAGGTGTTCAATTGGAGGAAAGGTGCGGTTGCGTGTGTGTTGGTGTGAGGTGTTCAATAGGATAGGGAGATGACATTGTGTGTGTCAGTGTGAGGTGTTCAATAGGAGGAGAGGTGAGGTTATGCGTGTGGGTGTGAGGTGTTCAATAGGAGGTGTAGGTGAGATTGTGTGTGTGGGTGTGAGGTGTTCAATAGGAGGTGTAGGTGAGGTGGTGTGTGGGGGTGTGAGGTGTTCAATAGGAGGAGAGGTGAGGTTGTGTGTGTGTTGGTGTGAGGTGTTCAATAGGAGGAGAGGTGAGGTTGCGTGTATGTTGGTGTGAGGTGTTCAATGGGTGGTGTGGGTGAGGTTGTGTGTGTGGGTGTTCAATAGGTGGTGGAGGTGAGGTTATGTGTGTGGGTGTTCAATAGGTGGTGGAGGTGAGGTTGTGTGTGTGGGTGTGCAATAGGTGGTGGAGGTGAGGTTGTGTATGTGGGTGTGAGGTGTTCAATAGGAGGTGGAGGTGAGGTTGTGTGTGTGGGTGTGAGGTGTTCAATATGAGGTGTAGGTGAGGTTGTGTGTGTGGGTGTGAGGTGTTCAATGGGAGGTGGAGGTGGGGTTGTGTGTGTCGGTGTGAGGTCTTCAATAGGAAGAGAGGAGTGGTTGTGTGTGTGTTGGTGTGAGGTGTTCAATAGGAGGAGAGGAGTTGTTGTGTGTGTGTTGGTGTGAGGTGTTCAATAGGAGGTGGAGGTGAGGTTGTGTGTGTCGGTGTGAGGAGTTCAATAGGAGGAGAGGTGAGGTTGTGTGTGTGTTGGTGTGAGGTGTTCAATAGGAGGAGAGGTGAGGTCGTGTGTGTGGGTGTGAGGTGTCCAATAGGTGGTGGAGGTGAGGCTGTGTGTGTGTCAGTGTGAGGTATTCAATAGGAGGTGGAGGTGAGGTTGTGTGTGTCGGTGTGAGGAGTGTGGTGAGTGAGTTGAAGTTCGCAGTTAACACACGGGTACAGGTCCATTGCGCTCTACTTTCCCCGGCCCCCTCCCCTCCTCCCCTGCCACTCACCCCGCACACACCACTCAAGCCTTCCGCACGCGCACCAGCACGCACGCACGCACGCACGCACGCACGCACGCACGCACGCACGCACGCACGCACGCACGCACGCACGCACGCACGCACGCACGCATGCACGCACGCACTCACGCACGCACTCACTCACTCACTCACTCACGTCACCCACTCACTCACTCACTCACTCACTCACTCACTCACGTCACCCATTGTCACACCTCCCACCCGCCACCACCCTGGACCAGACGGGTTGGACAACTGAGTTAGAGCATCCGTCTTCCGTGTTGGTAGATCGTGGGGTCGTCGGATCGAAACCTCGTCGAGTCAAACCAATGTCTTAAAAATTGATACTTGTACCTTCCTAGCCTGGCGCTCGGCATTATTAGGATAGGGCAAGGACTGGTTGGCTTGGTGTCGGGATAACGTGACTGAGTGGGATATCAGGTCATGGTGCTGGTGGCCTGGCCTTCCAGTGGTGCAGCACTATAAAGTCGCCATGAGTGCACACTGTCACAAGTCGGTTTCCGTCCTGATATGACCTTAGATGTTCCTAGGACGTAAAACAACAACAAAAAACTAACAAAAGCCAGCACCGTGGAGCTGTATGCGCCGGTGTGCACCTTGTACCTACACTTCCTGCCGCTCATTGCAAGTCCCTGACCCTCACCTCCACCTCCCCTTCTTCCCACCCACATCCCCTCCCTCTTCTCCACCTCCCTCTCTTCTTCTTTCTCTTCTTCCTTCTCTTCCTTCCTTCTCTTCTTCCCCATCTCCATCTCCACTTGGAGATGGAGGAAGATGTGTTTAAGCAAATAGACAACATAGCAAAGCCCTGGGCTGCTGCCCTCCCCCCCCCCCCCCCCCCCCCCCGCCCCCCCCCCCCCCCCGGCATCCTCGCTTGCTCTCCTGTGGGTTCCCCCCCACCTTTATAGTGCTACCCCACTGAGACCAAGCCGCCGGCACTATGGCCTGATATCACACACAGTCACTTTATCCTGATATTGTGGAAATATGTAGTTGCATATTCTATTACTGCCAAGCACCAGGCTACCTAGCGGCAAGTATACATTTTATAAGTCATTTGGGTTAAAGCTGCATAGTCCGATGAAATATCAAATTTTCAAAGCCAAACCAATTATCTAGATTTGATTTTACATATCTAACTTTTTTCTTTTTTTTAATTGAGGCTGTATTTATGCCCATTCCCAGTTTGCATTCAATCTCTTCTACCATATTTATTTTACTTTAAATAATATTTTTAGGATAGTGGTTGCTTGATTTCATGAGTTTTTTATTTTGTTGTGATTTTATTTTGGCTTAGTGATTGATGGATTTGGGGTGTATGTGCTGGTGCATACAGCACACATGGCCCCTTTTGATAGATAGTCATACATACCTCCATTACCTTTACTTTTACCTGTGCGCATAGAGGAAGACTTCTGGGTGTTGGTGCTTGTGTGTGGGTTCTGGGTGTTGGTGCGTGTGTGTGGGTTCTGGGTGTTGGTGTTTGTGTGTGGGTTCTGGGTGTTGGTGTTTGTGTGTGGGTTCTGGGTGTTGGTGTTTGTGTGTGGGTTCTGGGTGTTGGTGTTTGTGTGTGGGTTCTGGGTGTTGGTGTTTGTATGTGGGTTCTGTGTGTTGGTGTTTGTGTGTGGGTTCTGGGTGTTGGTATTTGTGTGTGGGTTCTGGGTGTTGGTGTTTGTGTGTGGGTTCTGGGTGTTGGTGTTTGTGTGTGGGTTCTGGGTGTTGGTGTTTGTGTGTGGGTTCTGGGTGTTGGTGTTTGTGTGTGGGTTCTGGGTGTTGGTGTTTGTGTGTGGGTCCTGGGTGTTGGTGTTTGTGTGTGGGTTCTGGGTGTTGGTGTTTGTGTGTGGGTTCTGGGTGTTGGTGTTTGTGTGTGGGTTCCAGATGTTGGTGTTTGTGTGTGGGTTCTGGGTGTTGGTGTGTGTGGGTTCTGGGTGTTGGTGTTTGTGTGTGGGTTCTGGGTGTTTGTGTGTGGGTTCTGGGTTTAGGTGTACAGGGGTGGGTTCTGGCTGTTGGTTCTGGGTGTTTGTGTGTGGGTGTGTGTTCTGGGTGTTTGTGTGTGTGGGTTCTGGTTGTTGGTGTGTGGGTGCGGTTCTGGGTGTTGGCTAATCGTGGACACAGGTTTATCCATAATGCATCACGTCACCAGCAGTGATGGGTGACGACGCACCCTGCCGTCAGGTATTTATAGACATTGCAATGTGCAGCGGGTGATCAATAATGTACTCCCTTCCACAGCTTGCCACTAAAACACACTGTACAATGGCAACACATGCACGGAGAGTCACTGGCCATAGTGTCAGCAATGTGGACTCCTCAGGATACTGCTTCACACACACATATATACACTCACAGATACACACGTACATACATATACAGTAAAACCTCTCTAAACCGACCGGCCTTGGGACCGACTTTAAGTCCTCCATTTAAGGAAGTGGTCGGTTTAGAGAGTTAGAATATGGTTACAGTGGTATTGTTGGTACCCAAATAAAGCCATCGATATAGGGGAGTGGTCGATCTGTGCAGGTGGTCGGTTAGGGAGGTTTTACTGTATATATACATACGTAGATACATGTAAATACATACACACATACACACATACACACATACATACATACATACATAAGTGTCAGCACTATGGATTCTTTAGAATACTGCTTCTCACACATAGATATATGCACACATACACACATACACACATACACACATACCTGTCAGCAATGTAGACTCCTTATACCCTTGTCACACGAGGCCTGCGTTCGCTTCCGATCGATTCGCGACGTCCACACGACCTCCTTACGACTGCCTTATAATAGTTATATCGTGGCTGCACTTACAGCAATTGCACCCACGCACCCTAATCCTCTCGAGAGGGAAAGGTGACCATGAGCTAAAGTGTCTCACTTACTACTCACAGGGTGGTGAATAACCTTCTAGGCATACACAGACCAGACAGGATGGCCGCATGAGGTAGAGCGTCCGTCTCCCGTGTTGGTAGATCATAGGGTCGTGGGTTCGAATCCTGATCGAGTCAAACCAATGACTTAAACATGTATACTTGTCGCGTCCTAGCCTGGCACTCAGCATTATTAGGATACAACAAGGACTGGTTGGCTCAGTATCAGGATAATGTGATTGAGTGGGATATCAGGTCATGGTGATGGTGGCCTGGTCTTCCAGTGGGCCAGCACTATAAAGTCGCCATGAGCGCACACTGTCACAAGTCGGTACCGGTCGTGATATGACCTTAGATGTTGCTAGGACGTAAAACAACAACAAACATAAAGAAGAAAACCGATAAATTTGGCGAAAAAGAACTTCCGACAGAACATCTGTTAGGGGAGGATCTTGGTGACCGGAACAAGAAAGTGTTATAAAGTGCAAGGGCGTTAGACACAGTAATCAACACGTCGCTCAACCCTAAAAAATGGCTGAAATCAGCTGAGTTCTACCGACCCACTTTCACCACACGACGTACACGAGGTTCCAGGGGTGGGCGTGAAAACGTCACGTGAGGAGCGCCCTCGTGAACAACAAGCGTGGGATCCAGTCGGGCCGCTACAACAAGTGAGCGGATCGACTCAGGCGTGTCTAACTCCCAGCGCCGCTACAACAAGTGAGCGGATCTACTCAGGCGTGTCCAACTCCCAGCGCCGCTACAACAAGTGAGCGGATCTACTCAGGCATGTCTAACTCCCAGCGCCGCTACAAGAAGTGAGCGGATCTACTCAGGCGTGTCTAACTCCCAGCGCCGCTACAACAAGTGAGCGGATCCACTCAGGCGTGTCTAACTCCCAGTGCCGCTACAACAAGTGAGCGGATCTACTCAGGCGTGTCTAACTCCCAGCGCCGCTACAACAAGTGAGTGGATCCACTCAGGCGTGTCTAACTCCCAGTGCCTCTACAACAAGTGAGCGGATCGACTCAGGCATGTCCAACTCCAAACGTCGCTACAACAAGTGAGCGGATCTACTCAGGCGTGTCTAACTCCCAGCGCCGCTACAACAAGTGAGCGGATCCACTCAGGCGTGTCTAACTCCTAGTGCCGCTACAACAAGTGAGCGGATCTACTCAGGCGTGTCTAACTCCCAGCGCCGCTACAACAAGTGAGCGGATCGACTCAGGCGTGTCTAACTCCCAGCGCCACTACAACAAGTGAGCGGATCGACTCAGGCGTGTCCAACTCCAAGCGCCGCTACAACAAGTGAGCGGATCTACTCAGGCATGTCTCACTCCCAGCGCCGCTACAACAAGTGAGCGGATCGACTCAGGCGTGTCCAACTCCAAGCGCTGCTACAACAAGTGAGCGGATCGACTCAGGCGTGTCCAACTCCAAGCGCCGCTACAACAAGTGAGCGGATCGACTCAGGCGTGTCTAAATCCCAGCCGCCACTGGGGGGGGGGGGTAGGGGCGGCGCACTAAACAGCGGTTTTCAGAAGTAGAGTCACCCGTAGAGGTCAGTGAGTCTGACATAGATGTAATACCTGTTAAAAACTGTCACAAATTTAGAGCGGGTAATTTTTTAAAATCATGTAACAAACTGGCAAACAATTACTTCTGATAGATGGATTTGGAATTGTGTTCTAGGCTATGAAATTCCGTCTATTAACGAACCTGTGCAAGTTAAACTACCTGTACCATTTCACTTAACGATTGAGGAAATTGAATTTGTCGATACGGAAATATCACAATTGCTAAATAAAGGTATTCTAAAAAAGGTGAATTCGGTAGAAGGTGAATGGATATCAAACATATTTTTAAGACGTAAACCCAACGGGAAGTTTCGCATGATATTATATTTGATTATGCTTAATAAAATCATTGAATAGAAACATTTCAAAATGTTAAACACAGTACTCGACTTGGTGGACTACGGAGTGTGGATGGCTAGTATAGACCTAACCGATGCTTATTATTCTCTGCCTATTTGTGAGTCGCACAAGAAATCATGCACACCCTTCTAAGTGGATCACAGCTTGCAAAATATTGTAACTGGAGTTGGTGCAAAAGATGACGTGAATGTTGATGATTTTCAGTCAGTCGGGAAAACAGTCATTGAAAAAATGACAGGGCAGCCAGTATTTACCTATACATGCAAGGAAAAGGAAGAGGCCAAAACAATGGGTGACGGATCCACAGTCAAAGTCACTTCAGATCGCACTATCGACCCTCCTCTGTTGTTTCAGAGGGTTCTTGTCATTTCGAGAGCAGGGGAAGTCTCTTTGGAGGAAGCCCTCGGTTATGAACTTTGTCCATTTCCTCCAGCCCTCTTTGAAGCCAACAAGATACTCAGGAAAGCAGACAAACCCCAACTTGCCAGAGCAATTGATGAGCATTTCAGTAGTTCTTCAGATGATGCTGGTGTTTCACTAATGCACCGTATTAAATGGACAAAGGGAAGCAGTTATGGCATGATAGCTAACGACCATGTGACCAGACGGGGGTGGCTGAATGAGTTGAGCGCCCATCCCCTGTTTTGGGAGATAGGGGGATCCGAACCCATGAGATCGTGGGTTCGAACCCTGGTCAAGTCAAACCAATGACTTAAAAATATATACTTGTTGCTTCCTAGCCTGGCGCTCGGCATTACTAGGATAGGGCAACTACTACTACAATTAGGAATATGCCAGATATGTCAGTGCCAGGCTGTCAAAAAGCATCACGGAGAAGCGGAAAGAGCACCAGGGCTCCAAAACATAAGTATCACAAACTTTTATAAATGTCACTAACCAAATCCTGATATGCGACGAAGAAGGAACGAGGAGGCACGAGTGGAGAAAAAACACTTGATTTTAAGTGCGAGGCAATGCAAGGATAATACAGGGTAATGACATGGTAATAACAGGATAATTACAGAATAATGACAGGATAATGACAAGATAACAAAAAGGAAGAATAAACTCAGAAGGAGGATAGGAGGCTAACAAAGTAAGTGAGGCCATGCAAGGATAATACAGGGCAATGGTAATAACAGGATAATTACAGGATAATGACGAGATAACAAAAAGGAAGAATAAACTCAGAAGGAGGCTAGGAGGCTAACAAAGTCAGTGAGGGGGAGGCAGGAGAGCGTGTGGCGGGGTCGGAGAGAGAGTGGCTGGAGGCAGCCGGAGGGCAGGGTTATGAGGCCGGGAAGGCAGGGGGAGGTTACGTAATGAAATAACCGCCGTGAGGAGGGTGGGGGGTCCTCCTTCCCCGCCGCGAATAAAATGCATTGCAAGCATTACGACCAAATCATAAGTATAATCAGGTACAACTAATACACGCTGTAATGTTCATGCCTTCCTCCATGCACACAGGTAAAAGTAAAACTAACGGAGGTATGCATGACTATCTATCAAAAGGGGCCATGTGTGCTGTATGCACCAGCACATAAGCCCCGAATCCATCAATCACTAAGCTAAAATCAAATCAAAACAAAATCAAAAACTTGCAAAATCATGCAACCACTATCCTAAAAATATTATTTAAAGTAAGTAAAATAAATATGGTAGAAAAGATTGAATGCAAGCTGGGAAGGGACACACACTTCGCCCACCTAAACTGCCAGAGCACATCCAATAAAATAGACATAATAAAAATGGATCTAAAAAAAGACAATCTAGATGCACTACCGTTATCAGAGACATGGTTCACTGACAACCACCAAAACCAAACCCTCAATATAGACGGATATAGGCTTGTACGTAATGACAGACAACACATTAATGCAATGAACCAAACAAAGAAGGGTGGAGGTGTTGCCGTTTACTGTGAAGCCACCAAAAACCTAGACACTGAAAGGCTAAAACCAACAAATCTCTCAAATGAGCACATGGAACCACTATGGTGCCTAATAAAAAACGAAAAACAAGCAAATGTAGCCATAGTGAGCCTCTATTGGCCACCGTCAGGTGAAATTGAAGTATTCCATGAAGAACTAGAAAAGAGCATAAACACTGTAAAGAAATCAACAAATGCATAAATCTTTGTGCTAGGGGACGTCAATGTGAATTACAGCAGCCATGAAAAAAATTAACAAATGCTGCAAACCACCATCAAAATCTTAAGCCTGCAGCAGCTCATCACTGGCTAAGCAACAATAGCTCAACAATAGACCTAAAACTACCTAACTCAAACCATGCCACAAAATGGGGCACTAGAAGCTTGGGTATAAGTGACCACAAACTAGTATATGTAACCAGGAAAAAGCTCAAAAGCACAAATCACAATAAATACAAAATGGGAAGGTGCCTAAAAAACTAATCATCTGCACCAAAACATAAACAACATCACAGAAAACAGAGATGATGTTGATATCTATTGGGACAATATCATCGCAGAAATAAGAAAATCAACTGATGAGATGTGCCCCATAAAAAAAAAAAAATACAAAGACAAACAAGACCCTTGGGTAGGCAAAGACCTGCTAACATTCATCACAACCAAAAGTAAACTGGGTGATAAAGCAAAGTGCACAGGAACAATAGAAGAGAAACTGGCCTACCATATCGCCAGAAACAACTCTCTCAAAGCTGTGAGAACAGCAAAAAAGAAATACATAATAAAGCAGGACAAATACTGGGCAAGCAACGCATACACATTCTGGAAAAATGTAAACCTATTATTCCCAAAAAATAACAAAGAAGAGCATACAAACTTCCAAGATAAAGGGCGGGGCAATGCTCACAGACAAAGATGCAGCAAACAAACTAAACATGCACTTTACCCCCATAGGGCAAAAGCTCTCAGAAGTTTTTTAAAAAAGATGGGAAAACAGATCAGGAACTGTGCAGAACAAAATCCCCACCTGTAAAACAGATATGATAGAAGTAAAAAAATTAATAAATGACATAGACACAAATAAAAACCAAGTGGAATAGATGAAATACCAACCAAAATACTGAAACAGGCACTCCAAGCCATCCCAACCACTATAGTAGACCTATTCAACATCTCCTTTGAGCAGGGGCATTTTATCTCAGCCTGGAAAATGGCAACCATCACCCCAATTCACAAAAGTGGAGACAAACAAAACATGGGAAACTACAGGCCAATATCAATTCTTCAAACCCCAGGCAAGCTCATTTAAAAAGTGTTACACAGACACATAAAGGAACACCTGGAAAAAACCGATATACTAAATTCAAGACAAGGGGTTTCAGGAAACTGCACTCCACATCAAAAACAATAGCTAACCTAACAAATGACATACTGGCATCAATGAACGAAAACAATTAGTTGGAGCAGCCTTCATTGACTTCAGCAAAGCATTTGACACAGTAGACCATAAAATACTACTGGAAAAACTCAAAACCATGGGCATAAAATCTAACACTATGGATTGGATAAAGTGCTACCTGAGCAACAGGCAACAAAAAACAAAAATAAACAATACATTATCAGACAACCAACCTGTCACATGTGGTGTACCCCAAGGGTCAGTGTTAGGGCCACTACTCTTCATAATCTATATAAACGATCTTGAAAAATGGTTGCAAACTGAATGACTCCAACTATATGCAGATGACACAGTCATATACGCAAATGGCACCACCGAAGAGGAGGTAATAACTAAACTAAATAAACTCCTACTAAAACTAGACGAGTGGTATGAGTCCAACAAAATAACCATCAACACAAGCAAGTCAAAAACAGTACTCTTCTCGCATAAACAAATGCAAGAAAGAAAACTAAACTGTAAGTTAGGAAACCAAACATTAGAATAATGTAGACCATTGCAAATACCTAGGCCTTGAATTGGACATCCAACTAAACTACAACCTATGTATAAATAAAATTATCCAGAAAGTAAACCACAAACTGTGGCTATTTGCAAAGCTAAGAGACTACATGACACAAGAAATATCAATAAAAATCTTCAAGGGCATGGTGCTCCCCTATTTTGACTATGGAGATGTTAACTACAAGGGTGCGAGAAAAGAACTACTAAAAAACTGCAAATACTGCAGAACAGAGCCCTAAAAATCTGTCTAAGAGTAGACAAGCTGCACCCCATCTATGACATACACAAAAGAACCAAAGTGAAATTACTAGAAAATAGGAGAATAATTCATTTGAAAACATTAGCATATAGCTATCATGAAAACAATAAAATCCTAACAAAACCACAAAGGGCTACTATAGCAAATAATGTGCCACTACTAAAGCAGACCACAAGGCAAATAAAAGCTCATGACAGAAGCATGCTGGAAATAGCTGGCAAGGTGTGGAATGCCCAAACGGTAAAGGAATGACAAATTCCTGCTCTAAAAACCTACAAAAAATATCTGCGCAAAATAAAGCTAGGAAACCCCCCTAAACTGCACTACAAAGGGGCATGTGATATGTCACGGCCCACCAGAGGGATGCCCAATGAAAGGTAACCATGCCAAAAGTAGCCAGATAACACACCACACAGCTACGTACAAGCCTATGATATGTAAATAGGAGTAGGCTAGTTTAGTAATAAGAGTAGACAAAAAAATACATATATGCCAAGAAAATCCAGAAAAAACTAACATACCAACCAATTATCTATCTGCTACTGAAATTCAGGCAACCAAAGACCTTATCAGCAGCTACTGTGTGGTAAGATAACACCAACACTACAGCGCCAATCGTCACGAGTTGTAACAAGTGAGGTTTAAAGAACATGAGCCAAAGGTAAAAATGTTATCAATGTGCATGGAGATGCTGACTGTGATAGTGTACGAGCAGCCATTGCAGCATCAGAGTTTCAGTTAAGGCCCTGTCACATCTCACCGGATTGCGGGAAACGGACAGAAACCGAACAAAGTCCGTTTTGTGTCCATACAAGTTTTTAACATTCACAAAACTAGGAACGGATGCTGCCGGACTGATGTCTATGGTTCTTGTCCAGTTTGAGTTTGTGTCATCTGTTGGCTATCCATTCATGTCCGTTTCATGTCCGTTTCATGTCCGTTTCATGTCTGTTTCATGTCCGTTCGTCCAGCGTCCATTGACTCGATAGCGCAACATTTTGACACATTTTAATACATTTTGATACTTATCACCACCGGACTAGACAAGTCTGTCCGTTGCTCAATCCGGCGAGGTTTGACAGCCTCTTTAAGAACTCTCATAGGTTAAGACCCTGATTTGCTCATTCTCCTCCTCTACCATTGAAAATCAGAGAGAAAGTCTCTATACTATCGTTCAGACAAGTCAAAAAGCAAAATTCAAGTTTATAACATTAACAATAACAAGCTACGGTGCCTATTACTATTATGTAATGAGTTGTGTTCTCTGCTGCTCTTGGTTGGTTGGTTGTTGGAGTTTTACGTTCTGGCAACATCTAAGCTCATATCAGGATGGGCTGCTGCTCTTTGTACACACATTTACAGGTTGTGTGATACCGCATCTTGCATCTTTGGGATTGGTAAAAAGATATTATTCCAGAAACTTTCGAAAGGAGACACTGGCATGAAGTCTTTTTTGTTATTTAATTTTGTTATTTTATTGAGGCTGTATTTATACTGTCTGTATGGTATACTATAGGTATGCAGGTATTGCAGGTAAAGCAATACCTCAGGGAGTTTAACGTCCCTGCCCTGGAGAGTTGTAAACCACTGCCTTGTGGTACAGGTTCTTGACAGAACCGAAGGCTAAGGGAGCAAACCCTAAACAGAAAACCATGTCACTCTGGCAGCATTAAGGGCGGTTGATGTATGAAACTCCCAACATCTCCCAACCAGCCACTGCAGGGACATATAGTTTGCGCCTGTCTTGACATGTTCTTGGCAGTGTGAAACCTCTATTTGCTCCCCGAGAGAGTGCTGCTGCTAACTTGCAAAAGCCAGCAGCACTTCAGTACTTTTGCAGGCAGCTTTCATGAACTGGTGAGAGAGCTGCTATTCGCAGATGACAGTGCACTGGTTGCCCACTCTGCTGAAGAGATCCAGAAAATAGTGGGCACTTTCTCTGATGCATCAAAGAAGTTTGGTCTGAAGGTTAACATCAAGAAGACAGAGGTGCTGTAGCAACCAAACTCTACAAGAACCCAAGAGGAGGAGATCATGGTTGACGGAAACAAGCTGAACTCTGTTCCGGAATTCACCTACCTCGGAAGCACTATATCAAGTGATGGACGCATTGATGCTGAAATACAGAGGACGATGGCCAAGGCTAGCGCATCTTTAGGCCGACTATGCCAGAGACTCTGGAACAACCACAATGTGTCCCTTCGGGTCAAAGACAAGATCTACCATGCAATCATATTATCCACCCTACTATATGGAGCCGAGGCCTGGACAGTGTACAGACGACAGGTGAAAAAGCTGCATGCCTTCATGATGCAACATCTGCATTCAATCATGAGGCTAACCTGGAAGGACAAAGTAACAAATAAGGAAATACTCGAATGGACAGGGCTGCCCTCTATGGAAGATCTTCTGATCAAAAAGAATCTCTGGTGGACTGGACGCCTCATGAGGATGTCATCAGACAGGCTACCAAAGCAGATCCTCTATTCTAAACTGTCTTCTGGTTACAAAAAGAGAGGGCACCCTCGTCTCCGGTTCAAGGATACCATCAAAAGAATCCTGAAGCTGAGAGACATTAAGACTGACTCATGGACACAACTCTCACAGCAGAGAGCTACATTGAGAGAGGCAGTCAAGTAATGAAAGCAGTCTTTGTCGCATCGTGACCGACAGCATGATGATGATGATTTATACTGTCCATAGCATATAAGCCTGGGTATTCAGGCTTGTTTTCAATGCTGGCCAGTTGTAGTGTTGGTGTTATCTTACCACACAGTAGCTGCTGATAAGGTATTTGATTGCCTGCATTTTAGTAGCAGATAGATAGTTGGTTGGTATGGTTAGTAGCCTATGTTACTTTTTTAGGATTTTCTTGGCATATATGTATTTTATTTTTGTCTACTCTTCAGTATTGCGACTTGTCTTGTGCTCTTGCGTTCACTAAAACAGACCAAGGAAGTGACACAATTGAAGAAAATGGACGGAAAGCAATGATTCTTCTCTTTGATGGAAGCATAACATCTGATCCGTTAACTTCATTGCAACATAGTACTTTAACTAAGAAAGTAGTTTCTTTGACATCATTTGTAATACACGGCTTCCACCAACCGTGTCTGCAACTAAGCACCATTCCTTTCGAGTTTACTATCAGATCATGACATGGATAGGAAAAGAGACTGACATTGAAGCAAAGGACTGGGGGGGTGGAATCTGAGGCAAATCAGTTCATCCCAGTAATGATTGAGCAGAATGCCGCACCAAACAATCTACTTAAAGTCGTCAATTGCAACTGCGCAACGTTGCACTTGTCGAACGTATGGGTTACCATGTATATCCACTTTTGGACAGTGCCAACTTGATTCATGCAACAACCTGCATCACAGTCAGAGCCAGATCAAGATGTTGAAAGTGACGATGACCAGTAATTCTTGATATGTGACAATGTGGTACTACTACTATTGATCATTTTCATTGATTTTTGCTAATAAGTGTGTGATATAACAACCGAAATGTCATTTATGTCATGGTGACTTCATTTATGTCACAGTGACATCATAGAGCATTTTAAACATGATTACTTGGTTACCAGATATCATGTTTCTATCTATTGGTAGGTAATACATTTATAGTGTCTAGTTCCAACCATAAAAAAATGTATGCTACATTGAGATTTTAGGGCATGGCCATTTTGAATTCATGCCAATTAACCCCCCCCCCCCCTTCTCGTGGTCAAATTTGAAGTGAGAGCTGGGAGACAGTTGAAGTCGGTTCCCAGGAAAGGGGAAGCAGAGAGTGCCCGGTTACAGGGAGGGGGGGGGGGCTGTTGAGAATATGGGGTGTTGGGAAGCGAGAGGTGCGCAGAAGGAGCATTGAAAAACATTAGCGACTATTCTTTATTTATACTGGCACTGCGCCAACAATTTTACACTGCAAACAGCATGCATGACCTTTTTACTAAAGTAAAACAAGAAGACATTTTAGCCTTTTTGAGGGCAGCTGGTCTGTACCACCTCATATAGTTCATTAAAACAATCTTTATCAATTAATTCTTTCATCTATTTTATTTAATTATATGATTATGAGCTTTTAAAAATTCATAAGTGTCTATTGACACATAATTGATATGCTTTTACAGTATATGTAAAGGCGATGGTTGAATAAAAAACAAACAATTCTCGCCGTGAATATGGTCTGTGCTGCCGACACGGCATAAAGAAACCACCAGTCAATCAATCAACCAATCTTTATTTATATGTACATAGTAGATTATATAGCACACACATATATATATGGATACTGATAACGCCTGTGGTGCCCTGCCCCCCCCCCCTGTCCCGGGGGGGGGGGGGTACCATCATGCGCTGCTCCGCCTCCTGCGCGGGGCAAAGCCTCCACTCGCTCGGTGTGTATTTTTTTAATATACGGATGAGGGTTTTTGTGGATGTCGAGTAGTGGCATAAATGTATATATACTTATATATATATATAATTACTTCCTCAGGCTACTCAGTCTGGTTCTTATTGATTAATAAATGTCTTGAAGCTAACTTTCTGTGTGCGTCGAGGTGGGGGTGGGCGGGGGGTGGCAGCTACCACCCAGCAGACTACAGTACCACTGCTACTAGTGCTAGCTTGTTTGCTGTGCACACAGTTCTAAGCCGGCTCCGGCAAACTCTGATCCAGTTCTCTCTTTGCGTTCAACCGCGTCTAGCGGCTGCCAAACGGGCCGTGTTTTGAACACATGATATCCATGAAGGTAGAGCCCGCAAATAGTACTGAGTCGGCCGTGTGTAATGCGTGTCTCTTACGCAGAATATTGTCATCAACGGCTGCCAAACGGGCCGTGTTTTGAACACATGATATCCATGAAGATAGCGCCCCAAAAAGTACTGAGTCAGCCGTGTGTAATGCATGTCTCTTACGGAGAATATTGTCATCAACGGCTCCCAAACGGGCCATGTTTTGAACACATGATATCCATGAAGGTAGAGCCCCAAACAATACTGAGTCAGCCGTGTGTAATGCCTGTCTCTTACGCAGAATATTGTCATCAATGGCTGCCAAACGGGCCGTGTTTTGAACACATGATATCCATGAAGGTAGAGCCCGCAAATAGTCCTGAGTCGGCCCTGTCTAATGCCTGTATTTCTTGTAGATAGGGCTATTTACTAGGCTGCCTTGAGTTGTTGTTTATTGCGACTTTACGGCCTAGCAGCATCTAAGGTCACATGGGGAGGGGCATAGACGATTTACTTACAATGTGTGACATGGTTGTACGTGCCTACCGACGATCACACACAGTCTGTGTATAAACGGGCTATCAGCACATATTGTACTGCAGTTTGGAGTGAGGTCTGCGATTGTCGGAGAACTGTCACACACAGTCTGTGTATAAACGGGCTATCAGCACATATTGTACTGCAGTTTGGAGTGAGGTATGTGATTGTCGGGGAACTGTCACATACAGTCTGTGTATAAACGGGCTATCAGCACATATTGTACTGCAGTTTGGAGTGAGGTATGTGATTGTCAGGGAACTGTCACATACAGTCTGTGTATAAACGGGCTATCAGCATATATTGTACTGCAGTTTGGAGTGAGGTCTGCGATTGTCGGAGAACTGTCACTTACAGTCTGTGTATAAACGGGCTATCAGCACATAATGTACTGCAGTTTGGAGTGAGGTATGCGATTGTCGGGGATCTGTCACATACAGTCTGTGTATAAATGGGCGAACAGCATATATTGTACTGCAGTTTGGAGTGAGGTCTGCGATTGTCAGGGAACTGTCACATACAGTCTGTGTATAAACGGGCTATCAGCACATATTGTACTGCAGTTTGGAGTGAGGTCTGCGATTGTCGGGGAACTGTCACATACAGTCTGTGTATAAACGGGCTATCAGCATATATTGTTGAGCCGCCCTCTCTCCGCCGGTCTCTCCCATATCCCCCCGCCCTCTCTCCTCCGGTCTCCCCCATACCCCCCCCCCCGCCCTCTCTCTCTCGGTCGCTCCCATATCCCCTCCCCGCCCTCTCTCCCCCAGTCTCTCCCATATCCCCCCGCCTTTTCTCCCCCGGTATCTCCAATACCCCCCCCCCCCCGCCCTCTCTCCCCGGTCTTCTCCCAATATCCTCCCCTTACCCCACCCCCCGCCCTCTCTCCCCCGGTCTCTCCATATCCTACCCCCGCCCTCTCTCCCCCGGTCTCTCCCATATCCTGCCCCCCGCCCTCTCTACCCCTGTCTCTCGCATATCCTCCCCTAAGGGCTAAATGTGAAAATTCGGTATGCATCAGTTGGAGTTAGCCCTAACCGTGTGAGTTAACCGCGGCTAAGGTAAACCACCTTCTGAGTTGGGTTTAGGGCCTATCCGGTGCGGTTAGTGTGTGTGTGTGGGTCTCAATCTATTGAATGCGATCATATTTAACAGAATTACATACTCTAAACGTCATATTTTATTAAATAAACCCTAAATTCGAAGGGTTATTAAGGCTACCGCCGCATTGGCGGCGATATTAATAGTTATATTTTCGAATCGACAAACGTAAGTAAACAAACCACCGCCGCCACCAGTATGGAAAGCGACGTCGATGCGGCGGCGGTGGCGATTTGTTTACTTTACGTTCGTCAATTCGAAAATATAAATATTAATATCGCTGCCAATGCGGCAGTAGCCTTAATAACGCTTCAAATTTAGGGTTAAATTGATCAAATGTCACTTATTGCGTATGTAATTCTGTTAAATATGATCGCATTTAATATATTTGAGCCTAATAGATGGGTACAAACGCAGAGGGAATTCCCAAATCTATAAATAAACTCACGGTTAGCTATCCGCAGCGCCTAAAACATTGGTGCATACCGATTCACACATTTCTCAAACCCCCCGCTACCCTGAGGTAGCTATCCGCGGCCAGTGCCTTAACTCCGGCTAAGCCTACCCCCGATTGGTGCATACGCCCCCAGGAGGATAACAGGGACCATTTCACGAATGCTTGCATGGATGCTTGCACGGATACTTCCACGGCTGCACCCCATTGTTATCAGGAGGAACTTTACAATAGTAAAGTGTGGTGCTGATGGTCTCCGGCTTAGGCGATACGCCTGCCACCTGCTGGGTTGGCTGGGAACCTCATGCTTGCCCTCACTTGGTAGGCTGCTACGGCACCCCCGGAGGTCTGCCCCGACGGCACCGTGCAGTTTGGTAGGCGTGCTTTGCCGCCTCGGATCCTGGTGATCCTCACCCCTCCATCCCGCTTGTCGGGGGCCGGCCAGCCGGGAGGGCCACAGACAGGTGGGTCGGAACCTCGGTGCTTGCACATCGGGGGGAGGTATCCTGGACCTACGGGCCAGACCATTGGCGGGTCAGCATACCAGCCTGTGATCCGAGGATCCAAGGATCCAGGTTTCCCCCCCACCCCCCACCCCCACCTCCCCCCGTCATGAACGGGGGCCTTCGGTGGTGGTATGGGGGGAAGGAGGGGTGGGGGTGTGTGCCTCCCCCCCCCTCCTAGGTCCCTCCACGGAGGTATCCTGGGCCTACGGGCCAGCCCGTTTGTGTTGGTCAGCCTGTGATCCGAGAATCCAGGCCTCCCCCCCCCCCACACTTCCCCCCGTCATGAACGGGGTCCGTCGGTGGTGGCATGGGGGGAACGGGGGGGGGTGGTATGTGCTTCCTCCAGAAGTATCCTGGGCATACGGGCCAGACCGTTGGCTGGTCTGTACGCCAGCCTGTGATCCGAGAATCCTGGCTTCCCTCCCCCCCCCCACACCTCTCCCTGTTGCGAAAAGGCTCTATCAGCGGTAAAGGTGGTGGTGGTGGGGGGGGGGTGGTCATATCACACCTGGTGTGGCCACTGCCTAATTAGATTAGGCCTAAGGTCTCAGTTATACCCCACAGACACCGCCGGCTTACTGCCTAATTAGATTAGGCCTTAAGTCTCAGTTATACCTCACAGACACCGCCGGCTTACTGTCTAATTAGATTAGGCCTTAAAACACAACCCCACCAAAAACAGTCTCAGTTATACCTCACGACACCGCCGCTTACTGCAATAGATAGGCTTAAGTCTCAGTTATACCTCACAGACACCGCCGGCTTACTGTCTAATTAGATTAGGCCTTAAGTCTCAGTTATACCTCACAGACACCGCCGGCTTACTGTCTAATTAGATTAGGCCTTAAGTCTCAGTTATACCTCACAGACACCGCCGGCTTACTGTCTAATTAGATTAGGCCTTAAGTCTCAGTTATACCTCACAGACACCACCGGCTTACTGTCTAATTAGAGTAGGCCTGAAGTCTCAGTTATACCTCACAGACACCGCCGGCTTACTGTCTAATTAGAGTAGGCCTTAAGTCTCAGTTATACCTCACAGACACCGCCGGCTTACTGTCTAATTAGATGGCCTTAAGTCTCAGTTATACCTCACAGACACCGCGGCTTACTGTCTAATTAGATTAGGCTTAAGTCTCATACCTCACAGACACCCACCAAAGCCTAGTCTATACCTCACAAACCGCCGGCTTACTGTCTAATTAGATTAGGCCTTAAGTCTCAGTTATACCTCACAGACACCGCCGGCTTACTGTCTAATTAGATTAGGCCTTAAGTCTCAGTTATACCTCACAGACACCGCCGGCTTACTGTCTAATTAGAGTAGGCCTTAAGTCTCAGTTATACCTCACAGACACCGCCGGCTTACTGTCTAATTAGATTAGGCCTTAAGACTCAGTTATACCTCACAGACACCGCCGGCTTACTGTCTAATTAGATTAGGCCTTAAGTCTCAGTTATGACAGCCTGTAGATAGTGAGGTTCCCCACCTGTTGGCATCCTGCTCCACCCAAGTCACTCCCTGCCCTCTCATCTAGAGGTCAGGCCAGGGAGGTCGGGGGTGGGGAGGGGGGGGGGAGCACCTATGAGAGCCAGGATACAGATGTTTGTTTGTTTGTTTGCCAGGATACAGAAGGTCTAACCAATTTCACTTAAGTCCCTAAATTCTGACAATCTGTCCTGAGAGGAGTTGGGAGACGTAATTCCCCCATTTTAATAACAGGTCTCTGTTTAAGCCAGCTGCACAACACAGTGGCACACAGTGCGCAGTGGCACACTGCACAGCTCAACAATGGCACACAATGCACACTGCACAGCTCAACAGTGGCACATAGTGCACACTGCACAGTTCAACAGTGGCACACAATGCACACTGCACTGCTCAACAGAGTGGCACACTGTGCACAGCTCAACACAGTGACACACAGCACAGCTCAACACAGTTGCATACAGTACAGCTCAACACAGTGGCACACAGTGCACACTGCACATCTCAACAAAGTGGCAAAATATGCTAAAGAATAGCCAAATGCATAACCATATAGGTAAAACTCTATTTGCTCGAGGTAACCACTTGACCAGACACATGCTTAAAGACTACGCTAGAGAAGCTAAGATATCCTCATCACAATATACTTCACCATCTAACAGCATAACAACAATTTAGCCAGAGAATATAAGTAACCCTAGAATTGCCATATTAATGATGGCAGGATATACAAAGCCGTTATTGCATAAGGGGGAATTTGACAAATCTTGAAAATCAGATACACAGAGAAAGCCCTACTACAATTGTGACATGACTCCGTGTGTTCCCAATGGGGAGCTACACCATAGCAATTATAACCCATATCAAGATGGATGCCAACTTTGCATAGAGGGCACCAAGGCTGACCTTATAGCTCTGCCCTACTGAAATACAATACTGCCAATGCTGTGCTATGCCATGATAGCAGACACAATCACTTTATTCTGACATTGAGCCAGTTAGCTGTGCCCCTATCCTAGGGATGCTCCGTACAAGGCACAATAACTGATAGCACTATGGTATACCGTTGTCTTGACTCAGACAGGATCCCAAACCATGAATTTCATGGGAACCTCTCCCACTAAGCCAGCGGTCCAGCTAAATTATTACTACCAGATAGACGTCATGGCCTTACACACTTTTGAAAGAAAAGGAGTCTACCCGAGGCAGCAGGCACTAAGGTACAGTGAAAATTCCAGCTAAATGACACCATTACCACGGGAGAATATTTTGGGCAGAATAGATTATAGTTAGCTCACTGCAAAGGCTGTATTCACTCCAAATGACCCTCCGAAGCATGGCTCATCAACTTCACAATTATGCTCATAGTGAGACACTTTTAGGAGCACACATCCCAGACAATCTTTAACTGACATTTCTAATTGCACGAAGAGCTATGCTGGGGAATATGATCTGCTGCCAATTCCTAAAACTACTTAACTTACCTGAGGAAGAATATACTTGGAAATATTTACACATCGTGGTTGTGGTGTTCTCTCTGGCGGAGTGGTTAGAGTGTCTGACTGTTTCTAGGTGAGACTCCTAATCTGAAGTTTGGTGGTTCGATTTCGCATGCCCCCACCTCTACCAATTTGGATTTCCACCACTGTGGATAACTTACAGCATCATCAAAGGCCAGTTGCTCTCATACCATGTCTATGTGGTGTGGGAGGTTAAAAATCCCTTTGGTCGGTAAAAGTGTCTAATGGTGAAAACAAGTCTATTCAGGCTTATCCATAATAGGCAGTATAAATCTTCAAGACAGCATCTCAGAATGTGATTGGATTGAGAAACAGAACTTGTGTGTTCTCTATCGAGAAAATACCCACTGTCCACAGTACTTAAAACATATGTAGCAGGAGTAACTAAAGGAAACTGAGGTTAGGTGAGATGCTATTTAAGAGAGAGGACACTGACAAGTAATGGCCCCATTAGGAATCTTCATCTTGGAAAGAAGTGAAGTATACATGCATACTGGATATGAATTCACTAACAATGCATAATGAATTCACTAACAATAAGATTTCTGGAAGAATAAACACTATGGATTACTAAATAAATAAATGAATAAGGCTAAAGGTGAACCAATCTCACAATGGCTTCAAAGCTGAATAATATACAGCATGAAAAGGTCTTACAAACAAATATGCACAGACCAGAATGGGGGTCGCCAACAGGTTCCTAGCAAGGTCAAGTAGACAGAGATTGACAATTTGAGTGGGAAAATGTGTTTAGTTATGGGAAAAGCATTGAACCAAAAGGGAAAAATAAATCACTTTCCACTTCCCACTGGTCACTTCCCACTATAGTCACATATGATCTAGCTGCAAGGTGCAGGCTGGGCAGATGAGAGAACATTTCAATGGTTCGCCAACAGGCTGACCAACACAGACAGTGAAGTAACCAACCTGATACCTATGATCTGGGAGCAGGGACACTAAAAGGAGACTATAGACACATATAGTCACATGCATTATATCCAAGTAAGCACTTAGGAGAGACACATGCAACTATAGAGACCTTGAGAGTCACAGTAGAAATAAATACTACCAATAAACACCATAATGGAGTTTCACCTTTATTTCTACACATTAAAATAAGTAAACGAACAATCTGGGCGCACAGCAGCAATACAAAGTAGCAGTTGGCCTTGTGGCCTGATTACTATCATAATATAATATTCTGATATTAACATGCAGCAGAATGGGGATTAGGAGAGACACATGCAACTATAGAGACCTTGAGAGTCACAGTAGAAATAAATACTACCAATAAACACCATAATGGAGTTTCACCTTTATTTCTACACATTAAAATAAGTAAACGAACAATCTGGGCGCACAGCAGCAATACAAAGTAGCAGTTGGCCTTGTGGCCTGATTACTATCATAATATAATATTCTGATATTAACATGCAGCAGAATGGGGATTAGGAGAGACACATGCAACTATAGAGACCTTGAGAGTCACAGTAGAAATAAATACTACCAATAAACACCATAATGGAGTTTCACCTTTATTTCTACACATTAAAATAAGTAAACGAACAATCTGGGCGCACAACAGCAATACAAAGTATCAGTTGGCCTTGTGGCCTGATTACTATCATAATATAATATTTTGATATTAACATGCAGCAGAATGGGGATTATTATGGTAAAATAGGGCCACAAGGGCCAACGGCCCACCCTATAAGTTCTATAGAACCCACCCTAAAACAACTGCACACAAAGATTGTCATCATCATCATGCTGTCGGTCGCGATGCGACAAAGACTGCTTTTCAGTAGTTACAAAGATTGTAAACTACAAAAAATGACAAGAGCTGGACTGAAGCGATATCCTATAGCCGTTGGCCCTTGTGGCCCTATTTTACCATAATAATCCCTATTCTGGTGCATCTTAATAGCAGAATATTATATTCTCACTCACACACACTCACACATGCACATTCACATGCACACACCCACACGCACATTCACATGCACATTCACACGCACAAATACACACTCACACAGACAAATACACACCCACTCACACTAACTCACACAGACTCCTATACACACATACACTCACTGACACACACGCAAACACGCACGCACATACTCACACACACACGTCTCTGCCACCTGCACAGACACACGGCGCCTCCTGGCGGTGACCTACTAACCCAGAAGGCGCGTCAGGTGCACCGTCGGTTGGGAACAGGTAGCGTGACAGGTCTGCGGACAGGCACAGCAGTACATCATGCAGCATGCGCAGATTGCGCAGCGTCCAACTACCTGAGCACGGGTCACCAGAGACAGCGCAAAGGGCACTGCGCATGTCACGGCCTAGTTATGGCGGCCATCCGGCGTAAAGTAACGTCACTTCTGGTTTCCGCGCCACACGGTTATCCCCTTTAGCACTGCCCATGCGCAAACAAAAATGAACCGCAAGTCACGAAGCCACCGTGTTCTGAATACACGGCGCTACAAAGGTATATGGATAGCGGCATGTTGGTATACCAGCAGGCTGGTATAACGAGCAGACTGGTAAAGCATCAGACAAGTATAGCAGCATACTGGTTTAGCATCAAACTGGTATAGCAGCAGGCTGGTATAACAGCAGACTGTTATAGCATCAGAAAAGAATGGCAGCATCCTTGTTTAGCATCAACCTGGAATAGCAGCAGGCTGGTATAACAGCAGACTGTTATAGCATCAGACAAGTATAGCAGCATACTGGTAGTAGTGCTACAGCAGCAAACTGGTACTGCAGCAGGCTGGTTTAATAGCGGACTGGTATAGCAGCATACAAGTATAGCAGCATACTGGTATAGCAGCATACTGGTATAATAGAAGACTGGTATAGCACCAAACTGGTATAGCAGCAGGCTGGTATAACATCAGACTGTTATAGCATCAGACAAGTATAGCAGCATACTGGTACAGCAGCAGACTGGTACAGCAGCAGGCTGGTATAACAGCAGAATGGTATAGTAGCAGATGGGTATAGCAGCATACTGGTATAGTAGCAAACTGGTACAGCAGCATACTGGTATAGCAGCAGACTGGTATAGCAGCAGACAAGTATAGCAGCATACTGGTATTGCAGCATATTGGTATAGCAGTAAACTGGTACAGCAGCAGACTGACTTAGCATCAGACTGGTATAGTAGCAGACAGGTCTAGCAGGATACTGGTATAGCAGCAAACGGGTCAGCAGCAGGCTGGTATAATAGCAGACTGGTATATCAGCATAGTGGTATATCACGTAGCAACAAACTGGTACAGCAGCAGGCTGGTATAACAGCAGCCTGGTATATCATCAGACAAGTATAGCAGCATACTGGTATAGCAGGAGACTGGTACAGCAGCAGGCTGGTATAATAGCATACTGGTATAACAGCATACTGGTATATAACTTAGCAGCAAAGCAGTACAGCAGCATGCTGGTATAATAGCAGACTGGTATAGCAGCAGACCAGTATAGCATCATACTGGTATAGCAGCAAACTGCTATATCAGCAGACTGGTATAGTAGCAGATTGGTATAGCAGCATATTGGTATAGCAGCAAACTGGTACAGCAGCATACTGATATAGCAGCATACTGGTACAGTAGCATACTCGTATAGCAGCAAACTGGTACTGCAGCATACTGATATAGCAGCAGACTGGTATAGCAGCAGACAAGTATAGCAGCATACTGGTATAACATCAAACTGGTACTGCAGCAGACAGGTATACTTTTTTTTTCTTTACTGAATGTCTTTTATTCAGCAAATAATGTCATTTGTCAGCACCAGAGCACTGGTCTTCCAGCCGTTCATTACAATTTGTTGGTACATAAATGACAATATCAGTTGCAATAATAACCACATGAAAAACCTGTTCGATAATAGAAGCATAATATAAATTGACTATTCGTTGTAATAGTAACTGCATACAATTCCAGTTCAACATATGTATTATGCACTTGGTGAGCATGCATCAATAAATGTACAAGATGATTCTAGAATTGTCTTTAAGCACTTCTTTCTTCCTTTGCTTTCTCTCTACTTTAAACAAAAAGATATAACATATCTCCAATACACATATATATATATTATATTGTAAATATGCAAATTAGTGGATCCAATCACCAATACCAAATGCGAGAAACCTGCCCATTTCTTAATCCCTGTGTGGCCTAATGATGGCATCAGAGGTGTGAGATTGCAGTGGGGACTTACATCAGACAGGTATTATGTTAATTTAAAGGAAAATGTTAGGTAATAGGTTTTGAACGAAGGTGTAGTAGGGGTGGGGTAGCGGTGGGAAGGGGATCAGGATGCAGGGCTGTGTAGTGCATTTTGAGAACATTTATATATACATGTATGTACAAGGGTCAGGGCGAGGATGGCCTTTAGAATACCTATAACCATGTTGTATTTTCATTAAGTTTTTAAATTGAAGGATACTTGTTTGTTCGTGGCTTGGGTATTTTTAGAAGTGTAGCATCACTCTGTCTGGTTACTCTGTTTGTATGGTCAACATATTGTTCACCATTGGATCTTTTATACATGAGACTGAGGAGATGTGTGTCCCTCCTTTGGCTAAGGGAGCTGACTTGTGCGTTAGCATGCATTTCCTTTACTGACAGGTTTTTTCCTCTGTAGACAGGTCTAAGTGCCCTGTTTTGAATCCTCTGTAGTTTGTTTTCTTTTTGTTTTGTTAACAGGCCATATATTAAATCATTGTAGTCAATTATTGGAAGAATAGTGGCTGTATATAGTAACAGGGCTATATTCTCGCTCATGTAGTACCTAATTTTTCTGAAAGTTGTCATTTTTATGGCTATCATTTGATTAAATCTTGAGAGTTGTCAATTACCATTTAGTGTAGAATCGAGTGTGGTCCCTAAATATTTGTATGTGTCTACCTCGTTCAATACTGCATCACCCAAATGTAAATTGATAGGTTGTGCTCTTGATTTTTTTACTTTGATTGCAAAAATTATGTATTCACATTTATTTGCATTAATTGTCAGTTTATTTTCCTTACACCAGATGTTAACCTTAGCTAGTACATCCTCAACTACCTCTGCTGCAGATGCAATGTTTGGTGTATGGACTGTGAGGGCTGCATCATCATCAAACAGTGTGAATATGGCCTCATTTGTTACCAAGGGGCAGTCATTAATGAATATGAGGAAGAGTGGTGGCCCAAGCGTGGAACCCTGGGGTACTCCAGTTGTAATTGATCTCTCTGTTGACTTAGTGCCATTTATGTTTGTAATTTCTTGTCTATTTGATAGATAGTTGCCTATAAACGTACAAGATTTAGGACCAAGTCCTGCCCTTTCAATTTTCCAGAGTAAAATGTCATGGTCTATTGTGTCAAAAGATTTCTTGAAATCAAGAGAAATGGTTATTGTCAGATCTCCTCTATCCATGTTAGTCAGCAGTTCATCTAATAGAGTGGCTAGGGCTATTGTGGTTGATTTATCTTTTCTGAAGCTGTTTTGCTGTTTGGGAAGGTAGTTGGTTTCTTCCAGGAAGGTTTTTATTTGATCATGGATTATTTGTTGATGACTTTGCCATGGAGGGGCAGTATTGATATTGGTCGCAGTTCATTGCATGATTTAGGATTACTTATCTTTGGTATTGGTGCAACAGTAGCTATTTTCCATTTATCTGGGAATACACCTGCTTCAATGACAAGGTTGTAGAGATGTGTAAACTCATTTATTGGGATGCTAATGGCAGTCTTAATGAAGGCTGAATTTATATTCTTAATACCAGATGATTTATATGATGAAAGTTCCTCAATCTTGGTGAGTACTTCTTTTCTCGTTGTTTTCTCAAGATTGTATTCATGTTGATATTCAACTGGGTGATAATTTTGTTGATACTTGGTTTTTTGTTTGAATTTGTTGGTGAGGTTCGCCCCAATGTCTACAAAATAGTTGTTTATTACCTCAGCTAACTGACCATCAGGTACTCTTTCACCTGTGCTGTCGTCTATTATGCTGTTTATCTGTGGTTTGGCTTCTGGTTGAATTTGACTTAGCTCATACCAGAATTTCTTAGGATTCTGGTTGTGCTTTATGGCTTGATCAATGTAATACATAGATTTTGCTTTCCTCTGTTCTGGTTTGCTTGTTAAGCATTTTGCTATAAACTGGTCTCCTGGGTCTTTGGTCAGATCAGCCTTTTGCTTAAAATAATCTCTGTCCTTTTGTAGTTCTATCAGTTCACTGGTGATATAAACAGCCATGTTCTCTTTTATTTTTAGTTCAGTCATCAGACAAAGTTTATCTGCTGCATGGTTGATCATATTTTCTCAAATATCACATTTGTTAGAATCCTGCTCTTCAAATATTGTAGTGGAGTTATAACTCTGCAAGATTGTCATTAGTGCATCGGTTGAAAAGTTTCTATATGTCCTTCCGCAGTATGCGGTGGTTTTTAGGTTGTTTCTGGGTTTCTTTTTGATAATATAGACTGGCTTATGGTCACTGACATTGTAGTTAAGGACTCCTGCTTGAGTGCAATACTTGATGTTAGTAAAGGCTAAATCGATTGTGGTTGCAGTAGTTCTAGTTGACCTAGTTGGTTTATCTATCAGCTGTTGGAGCTCATGCTCTGAAGCAAATTGATTTATGATTATGGCTGGTAGCTTTCTCTTAGCACTACAGTCTGCACTGAAGTCACCTATCAGTAGGGTCTCATACTTGTCTATGTCATCTATTTCACTCATCACATTGCTCAATTCCTCAAAGGCCTGTTTAACGCTTCCATCTGGTGGCCTGTACACATTTCCAATTAGGATCTTCTTTGTATAAGGCCTTGTTACAACCACCCATTGCAGTTCCAGCACAGCATTTGAAATATTGTTATCTGCATATCTATTAGAATCTACTTGTAGAGAATTTCGGCAGTAAATTCCTAGTCCACCTCCCGCTTTGGATTTCCCATTTAGATGTTTTGCTTTTCGATCATACCTGAGGAAGGTGTACTTTGTTATTGAAGTTAGTTTTTTATCTATACTTATAGTAGCAGATGGGTATATCAGCAAACTGTTACAGCAGCAGACGGATATAGGGCATACTGGTATAGCAGCAGACAAGTATAGCAGCATACTCATATAGCAGCAAACTGGTACAGCAGCAGACTGGTATAGTAGCAGATGGGTATATCAGCAAACTTGTACGGCAGCAGACTGATATAGGAGCAGAGTGGTATAGCAACTGTGTGCCCCACCACCACTACAGGCTAATGTCAGAGAGGAGGTAGTTTCACTCACACGTGACCAGTGCGCTACCAGATCTATACATGTATCTATGCCAGGCTCTGGACTAACATGAACCCTGCGCTACCAGATCTATACAGGTATCTATGCCAGGCTCTGCACTAACATGAACCCTGTGCTACCAGATCTATGTAGGTTTCTATGGAAGGCTCTGGACTAACATGAACGCTGCATTACCAGATCTATACAGGTATCTATGTCAGGCTCTGGACTAACATGAACCCTACACTACCAGATCTATGTAGGTATCTATGCCAGGCTCTGGACTAACATGAACGCTGCACTACCAGATCTATACAGGTATCTATGTCAGGCTCTGGACTAACATGAACCCTACACTACCAGATCTATGTAGGTTTCTATGCCAGGCTCTGGACTAACATGAACCCTGCGCTACCAGATCTATGCCAGGCTCTGGACTAACATGAACCGTGCGCTACCAGATCTATGTAGGTTTCTATGCCAGGCTCTGGACTAACATGAACGCTGCACTACCAGATCTATACAGGTATCTATATCAGGCTCTGGACTAACATGAATCCTACACTACCAGATCTATGTAGGTTTCTATGCCAGGCTCTGGACTAACATGAACCCTGTGCTACCAGATCTATACATGTATCTATGCCAGGCTCTGGACTAACATGAATCCTACACTACCAGATCTATGTAGGTTTCTATGCCAGGCTCTGGACTAACATGAACCCTACACTACCAGATCTATACATGTATCTATGTCAGGCTCTGGACTAACATGAACGCTGCACTACCAGATCTATACAGGTATCTATGTCAGGCTCTGGACTAACATGAACCATACACTACCAGATCTATGTAGGTTTCTATGCAAGGCTCTGGACTAACATGAACCCTGCGCTACCAGATCTATACATGTATCTATGCCAGGCTCTGGACTAACATGAACCGTGCGCTACCAGATCTATACAGGTATCTATGTCAGGCTCTGCACTAACGTGAGCCCTGCACTACCAGATCTATACAGGTATCTATGTCAGGCTCTGCACTAACGTGAGCCCTGCACTACCAGATCTATACAGGTATCTATGTCAGGCTCTGCACTAACGTGAGCCCTGCACTACCAGATCTATACAGGTATCTATGTCAGGCTCTGCACTACCAGATCTATACAGGTATCTATGTCAGGCTCTGCACTAACGTGAGCCCTGCACTACCAGATCTATACAGGTATCTATGTCAGGCTCTGCACTAACGTGAGCCCTGCACTACCAGATCTATACAGGTATCTATGTCAGGCTCTGCACTACCAGATCTATACAGGTATCTATGTCAGGCTCTGCACTAACGTGAGCCCTGTGCTACCAGATATCGCCTGCTTAGAAACAAAGAAAAAGAAAGAACAAAAGAAACGATTTAAAATGTACACACAAAACGTGTTTAGTTGTGGCTATCACTGTATCATGCGAGTGCTTTGCCTCATTTATGTATCGGTGCGTAATACATTGGCGACTTTGGGGGCTGAATCATTAGTAAATGGAGGTGTTGACAACCTTCCATTAGGCTATGAGGCTTTTCGTCACCATTTCCCTAAAATAACCCTCTTTGATCTGCTGGTTTATATATATTTATTAGATCGGGCACTGAAGAGTGCATTAGTGCTGATTGTCTGCACTACAGATTTGGCTATGGAAGATATGTAGATTAGTTACTTATAAACTTGTATAGTCCTATGGTTTGGAGTTTCTTTCATATTATATATATATTAAATTGAATATTATAATCAACTTTGGATCACCATGGTCACATTATCGTCATGTTGAGCCAACCAGTCGTTGCTGTCTTTCTTCCTAGTACTGCAAAAAAGTTAGAAGTAAGGATCATCTTTGTAAGTCTTTGGGTTACCTCGGCCGGTGATTAATCCGATGACCTTCCGGACGAAAAGCGAGTGCTCTAGCCAGTTAGCCACCAGCTCCAGTAGAAACTTGTCAACAAAGTGAGGCCTTTAAAGTTGCACAGTCTGATGAAAGAACCAACATTTCAAATCCAAAATACCGACCTAGATTTGATTCTGCATATCCAATATATATACTCTTCACATAAGCCCCTGTCACACCTTGCCGGATTGAGGAAACGGAAAGAAACTGAACAAAGTCCGTTGATATCCGGCAATGTCCGGTTTGTGTCCATTGCATATCCATTGCATATCCGTTGATATCCATTGATATCCAGCCCGATCCTTTACAAGTTTTGAACATGCACAAAACTTGGAACGGATGCTGCCGGATCGATGTCTATGGCTCTTGTCCGGTTAGAGTTTGTTTCATCCATTGGGTATCCGTTCATGTCCGTTTCATGTTTGTTTCATGTCCGTTTCATGTCCGTTTCATGTCCGTTTCATGTCCATTTCATGTCCGTTCGTCCGGCACCCTTTGACCCAATATCACAACATTTTGACACATTTTAATACATTTTGATACATATCACCCCCGAACACCACCGGACTAGACAATTCTGTCCGTTTCTCAATCTGACGAGGTGTGACAGCCGCTTTAGTAAGCATTTGTTGTTGCATAGATAGGAAAGCAAAGTCAATTTGGTTAAACTTGTTAGCGCTGAAGCTTATGGTGTGAGAATCTCGACGTTCTGTCAACATTGATTTGATATGTTTTCACTTCAAATATTAGCAACTTGTTAGTTCAAACCAAAATTGTTAGTTCAAACTAAAGTAACATAGATTATAATAATACATCTAATGTGTTGTCACTTTTTTAAATGGCAGGAACTTAAATATATTGGACTGTGCTACAAACTTTCGGCACCTGGACTATGTCAGCTGATGCATGCGCTGTGGCACCAGGATGGGGAGCTCAGCCAACATCACTGGTTACTCAGCTGTCAGCAGACAGGGTATGAATTAGTTCACATACTAATGGTGAGCTCAGCCCACATCACTGGTTACTCAGCTGTCAGCAGACAGGGTATCAATTAGTTCACATACTAATGGTGAGCTCAGCCCACATCACTGGTTACTCAGCTGTCAGCAGACAGGGTATCAATTAGTTCATTAATGGTGAGCTCAGCCACACCTACTCAGCTGTCAGCAGACAGGGTATGAATTAGTTCACATACTAATGGTGAGCTCAGCCCACATCACTGGTTACTCAGCTGTCAGCAGACAGGGTATCAATTAGTTCACATACTAATGGTGAGCTCAGCCCACATCACTGGTTACTCAGCTGTCAGCAGACAGATTATCAATTAGTTGCCATACTAATGGTGAGCTCAGCCCACATCACCGACTACTCAGCTGTCAGCAGACAGGGTATCAATTAGTTGCCATACTAATGGTGAGCTCAGCCCACATCACTGGTTACTCAGCTGTCAGCAGACAGATTATCAATTAGTTGCCATACTAATGGTGAGCTCAGCCCACATCACCAACTACTCAGCTGTCAGCAGACAGGGTATCAATTAGTTGCCATACTAATGGTGAGCTCAGCCCACATCACCAACTACTCAGCTGTCAGCAGACAGGGTATCAATTAGTTGCCATACTAATGGTGAGCTCAGCCCACATCACGTACTCAGCTGTCAGCAGACAGGGTATCAATTAGTTCATACTAAGGTGACCACCACATCACTGGTTACTCAGCTGTCAGCAGACAGATTATCAATTAGTTGCCATATATGGTGAGCTCAGCCACACACTACTCAGCTGCAGCAGACAGGTATCAATTAGTCATACTAATGGTGAGCTCAGCCACATCACTGTTACTCACTGTCAGCAGACGATTATCATTATTGCCATACAATGGTGAGCTCAGCCCCATCACCAACATTCAGCTTCAGCAACAGGGACAATTGTTGCATACTAATGGTGAGCTCAGCCCACATCACCAACTACTCAGCTGTCAGCAGACAGGGTATCAATTAGTTGCCATACTAATGGTGAGCTCAGCCCACATCACTGGTTACTCAGCTGTCAGAAGACAGGGTATCAATTAGTTCACATACTAATGTTGGGCTCAGCCTTCTCTACAGGTGATGAATAAGTCTCCTCTGTGACCTGCTGTGCCTCAGCCTTCTCTACATATGACGAACAAGTCTCCTCTGTGACCTACGTGTGGGCGGTCCTGAGAATTTTGAATGAACCCTTTTTGCCCACACTTACGTGTCTGTGTCGTCCAATGAATAATGGCTGCCCACAACAGTCAAACCCTGATATGTCGCTAATGCTCCTTCTTCTTGTCCTTTACAGGTATGTACTCAGTTCCTCCAGCAGCTGTCTACATCTCAGGTAACACCATTAGTGCCATCACCATCTACATCTCATGTAACACCATTAGGTTCATCACCATCTACATCACATATAACACCATTAGTGTCATAACCATCTACATCTCAGGTAACACCATTAGTTCCATCACCATCTACATATCAGGTAACACCATTAGTGCCATCACCATCTACATCTCAGGTAACACCATTAGTTTCATCACCATCTACCTCTCAGGTAACACCATTAGTTTCATCACCATCTCCATCTTAGGTAACACCATTAGTGCCATCACCATCTACATCTCAGGTAACACCATTAGTTTCATCACCATCTCCATCTCAGGTAACACCATTAGTGCCATCACCATCTACAGCTTAGGTAACACCATTAGTACCATCACCATCTACATCTCAGGTAACACCATTAGTGCCATCACCATCTACATCTCAGGTAACACCATTAGTGCCATCACCATCTCCATCTTAGGTAACACCATTAGTACCATCACCAACTACATCACAGGTAACACCATTAATGTCATCACCATCTACATCCTAGGTAACACCATTAGTGCCATCACCATCTCCATCTTAGGTAACACCATTATTGCCATCACCATCTACCTCTCAGGTAACACCATTAGTGACATCACCATCTCCATCTCAGGTAACACCATTAGTGCCATCACCATCTCATCATCATCATCATGCTGTCGGTCGCGATGCGACAAAGACTGCTTTCATTACTTGACTGCCGCTCTCCATTTAGCTCTCTGCTGTGAGAGTTGTGTCCATGAGTCGGTCTTAATGTCTCTCAGCTTCAGGTTTCTCTTGATGGTATCTTTGAACCGGAGACGGGGGCGCCCTCTCTTTCTGTAGCCAGAAGACAGTTGAGAATAGAGGATCTGCTTTGGTAGCCTGTCTGATGACATCCTCATGAGGTGTCCAGTCCACCGGAGATTCTTTTTGATCAGAAGATCTTCCATAGAGGGCAGCCCCATCCGTTCGAGTATTTCCTTATTCGTCACTTTGTCCTTCCAGGTTAGCCTCATGATTGAACGCAGATGTCGCATCATGAAGGCATGCAGCTTTTTCACCTGCTGTCTGTACACTGTCCAGGCCTCGGCTCCGTATAGTAGGGTGGATAGCACGATTGCGCGGTAGATCTTACCTTTGACCCGAATGGACACATGGTGGTTGTTCCAGAGTCTCTGGCGTAGTCGGCCGAAAGATGCGCTAGCCTTGGCCATCCTCCTCTGTATCTCAGCATCAATGCGTCCATCACTTGATATTGTGCATCCGAGATAGGTGAATTCCGGAACAGAGTTCAGCTTGTTTCCGTCAACCATGATCTCCTCCTCTCGGGTTCTTGTAGAGTTGGGTTGGTACAGCACCTCCGTCTTCTTGATGTTAATTTTCAGGCCAAACTTCTTTGATGCATCGGAGAAAGCGTCCACTATTTTCTGGGTCTCTTCAGCAGAGTGGGCAACCAGTGCACTGTCATCTGCGAATAGTAGCTCTCTCACCAGTATCTGAGTAGTCTTGGTCTTCGCTCTGAAGTGTGCGACATTGAATAGGTCAGCGCTCTGTCTGGACTGTATATAGATGCCATCCCCCATGTCTCGGAAAGCCTCATCTAGCATTGCTGATAGGAAGATGGAGAAGAGCGTGGGGGCCAGTACACAACCTTGCTTGACCCCATTGGTAACCCCAAACGATTCCGAGACTTCCCCTCCAGCACTAACGTTCGCCATCATTCCTGTATGTAGAGCCTCGATCATAGTTGTGAACTTCTCTGGGCATCCATACTTCCTCAGTAGCTGCCATAGCCCGGTCCTCCCGACTGTATCAAATGCCTTAGTGAAATCGACAAATACCATGTACAGTGGTCGGTCCTGCTCAATGCACTTTTCTTGTAGCTGTCGGAGACAAAATATCATATCCACAGTGCTCCGGTTACCTCTGAAGCCACACTGTGACTCTGGAACTACACCAGGTGTTATGTGAATAGATAGTCTGTTGAGTAGGATCCTGGCGAAGATCTTCCCTGCTATGGAAAGAAGAGAGATTCCTCTATAGTTCCCACAGTCTGTTCGATCACCTTTCTTGTAGATGGTTACAATGCTGGCATCCTTCCATGCTTGGGGTACAGAACCCTCCTCCCAGGCATTGGTGATTAGTTGGTGCAGTCTTTTGAGCAGATTGTCTCCTCCATGCTTCCATACCTCGGCAGGAATTCCATCACCCCCAGGTGCTTTGCCATCTTTCAGGCTGGCGATTGCTCTAGCCATCTCATCCATGGTTGGAATCTCATCGAGGCATGTTTCGGTAATGCGCTGCTGGATGTTGTTCAGAGCTTCGTGATCTATGTCACCAGGGACGTTGAGTAGCTTCTGGAAGTGTTCGCTCCATCTTGCCACAACTCTCTTGCTGTCGGAAAAGGTCTCCGTTCCATCTGTTGATTTCAGGTGAACAGCTCCCTTCTTCATGGGTCCCCACACTTCCTTCAGTCCGCTGTAGAAGCCCTTCATGTTGTTTCTGTCTGCAGCTATCTGCAGCTCCTCTGCCTTCATTTCCCACCAGTCTGACTTCAATGCACGGGTGCATTTTTGTAGCAATCTGCAGGCATCTTTGTATGCTGCAGTGGTGGATCTAGTGTTCCTGGTCTGCAACACTCTCTGGTGAGCTTGGTCTCTTCTACATCTCAGGTAACACCATTAGTGCCATCACCATCTCCATCTTAGGTAACACCATTAGTACCATCACCAACTACATCACAGGTAACACCATTAGTGTCATCACCATCTACATCTCAGGTAACACCATTAGTGACATCACCATCTCCATCTCAGGTAACACCATTAGTGCCATCACCATCTCCATCTTAGGTAACACCATTAGTACCATCACCAACTACGTCACAGGTAACACCATTAGTGTCATCACCCTCTACATCTCAGGTAACACCATTAGTGCCATCACCATCTCCATCTCAGGTAACACCATTAATTCCATCACCATCTGGGAGCAATGTGATGTATATCATTGCTGTTGTTGTGTGCATATATAACCCCCCCCCCCCTCCGCTCCCAATGCACTTAATCAAGTTAATATGCATATATCAAACAGAATTATGAAGACGTGTAGTAAGACTGTAGCTCAGTCTGTAACACTTGCATATGTGTCACTGCCAAGGTGAGCATATGTCAGGGTAGCGTCCCGGTTAGGATCGTGCCGGTGGCGGCGCCACAGTCCGACGTAGACCCATTCGCACCAACATTCACCCACAAAACTTGTAGTCTGCATCAACGGCAAGGAGAATAATCCTTTGTAGTTGTAATACACAGACCCGGAATCCGTTGGCTACTTAATGGCTATGTGTTTGCCGTCAACAGCCCCAAAAGTGTGGTGAAAGTTCCAGCTTGTCCCAAAGTTTGCAGCTAATTCATACCAGCCATCTTGTGACATAGAACCAGATGGGATGGCCGAATGAGTTAGAGCGTCCGTCTCCCATGTTGATAGATCGTGGGGTCATGGGGTCAAACCCTGGTCGAGTCAAACCAATGACTTAAAAATTGATACTTGTTGCTTCCTAGCCTGGCACTCGGCATTATTAGGACAGGGCAAGGAGTGGTTGGATCAGTGTCAGAATAATGTGAATGAATGCGATATCAGGTTATGGTGCTGGCAGCCTGGTCTTCTAGTGGGGCAGCACTATAAAGTCAACATGAGTGCGCACTGTCACAAGTTGGTACCCATCCCGATATGACCTTAGATGGTGCTAGGACGTAAAACAACAACAAACAACAAACATCTTGTGACTTATGAAAAGACCGCAAGTCTCTATACTCCTCAATTATGGCTTCACACACCTCGCAAACAAAAGGGAGATTGTGTTGTGTGCAAGTCTGAAGGAGAAGGCCAGGCTGTGTAACTGTTTCCAGTTGCCAGGAAACGAAGAGTGATGGCCAACTTTATTCCGGGGCTCAAAACCTTGCGCATGACTGTGTCCTGCTTGTTGAGCCTTGGGGTCACCCTCTGCAACATCTTGTAGAACATGGTTAGCTCCATCCGAAGGTACCTGCAGAAATCTCCTTGTTGCTCAAGCTCTAGCTCAGCCATGAGATTTTCATATTCATCAAACACAAGCCTTCTGGAGTTCCATGGGCACACCGAGAACCTTCTCTGTAGCCGCCTTCTTCTTCTCAGATGTTGCAGAAAAGGAAGTGCAGCATCTTCATCTTGTTCTTGTTGCAATGTTCGGAGCCTCAACTGAGCGGAGCCAGCAAGGAAGGCCATGACGACCACCTCCGAGCAGCAGGATGCAAGTGACAAACTCCGGTCTCGAGGCGATCGACGATGAAGAAGATGAAGGATGTACTCCTACAAGGTGCTGGAAGCCTTTTGCTTCAGCGTGGATTTCATGTCATCCCTCCGGACAACAAGATGCAAGTGACACAATAGCAAAACGACACCCAGCTTTTATACACCGACAAAGCGGTCGCCGGCCTTGCGCCGACCAGGCGCCGACAGGGCGCCGATAGGGCGCCGACAAACTCGGTGCCAGGTCAGCGCCAGGTCGGGGCCAAAGCGCCGACCTCGGTTTTGAATCAATGTATCGAGTGGGACGCTGGGTGGTGGCGACCTTTTGGTCGTAAGGAGGTGGTAGGCGGTCGTAAGCTCTCGTGTGACTGGGGTATTAGGCAGTGATTACCTGCCGCACTGAACCATTCTTCTTTAGGCAACCCAGTGGCCGAATCGGTAAAGCACAGGCTTCCCGTGCGGAAGGTCGGGAGTTGGAATTCCAGCCGAGTGAAACCAATGACTTATAAAGTAGATACTTGTCACTTTCTAGTATCACCTGTTATCACAGTATCAGGATAATGTGACTGTGTTGGGTATCGGGTCGTGATCCTGGCAGCCTGGTCTTCCAGTGGGGCAACACTTTAAGGTCGCCCTGAGCGTGTACTATCGCAAGTCGGTAGCAGTCCTGATATTAGATGTTGCTAGGATATAATACAACAACAATTTTCCTTAGGATTACACAAGTGGAATTGTTTGTTTGTGGGCTGGATTCGACGCCCCACTGCGGGCTCCACCCTGCCCCATTATGGATTGCGCCTTGTTCTAACCTTGCACTGACCTTGGGCTGACCCCTGTGTCGACCTCGTTCTATCACCCGCACGACCTGGCTTTTACCCCATAAATCTCAGCCCTTCCCAACCCGCCAAACCCAGCCTTAACATCGCACCGGCGCCGTGTTCGCCCGTTACTTCTCCCTGTAGCATTGTCCGAGGTTGTTAAATTGTCGTCTGCTGTAAGAAATTACCATCAGCATCGCACCTACTGCTGCCAGACTGAAACAAACGTAGCTTTCTTATTGGATTAATACCAGATATTGAGTTAGTTCATGTACCGTCAACAATTGTCGCTAGAACATAGACATTTAACCGGAGCAGACGACACGGTGCAGGCTGGGTGTGAACTGGGTTTGACTTGACACCCTTCTCCCACCCCCCAACCTCCATCCCATCCCCTCCCCCAACCTCCATCCCATCCCCACCCCCAACCTCCCTCCCATCCGCATCCCCACCCCCAAACCTCTCTCCCATCCCCACCTCCCCAATCTCCCTCCCATCCCACCCCAACCTCCCTCAGATCCCCACACCCAAACCTCTCTCCTCCTCCAACCCCCCAACCCCCCCACTGAGCGAAAATGACGTGTGCAACGCTCGGCGCGTCCCCTGGTGGACACTGCGGGGATTATTCGTGAGACGGGGGAGACGACGTCCTGGATGCCTGTATTTGTGTGACGTAGGCAGGCGACACGTCACGAGAACCGAGTCAGGAGGCAGGATCATCACCGCGACGTCCATGGTGAAGGGGTTGGGGGGCGGACGGGGGGTTCTAGGTGGTGACATGGGGGTTCTGGGTGGTGACGAGTGGGGGCTGAGGGGGGTGACAAGGGGGGCTGTGGGTGGTGATGAGCGGGGGCTGTGGGTGTTGACGAGTGGGGGGCTGTGGGTGGTGACAAGGGGGGGGGGGGGTGTGTGCTGTGGGTGGTGACAAGTGGAAGCTTGGGGGGGGGGGTTCTGACTGATGGGGGTTGTGGTGGTGACGAGTGGGTGCTGTGGGTGGTGACGATGGGCTGTGGTGTGACGAGTGGGGGGCTGGGGTGGTGAAGAATGGGGATGTGGGTGGTGACATGGGGGTTCTGGGGGTGATGAGTGGGGGGGTGAGGTGGTGATGAGTGGGGGCTGTGTGTGTGACGAGTGGGGGTTGTGGGTGGTGATGAGTGGGGGGCTGTGGGTGGGAGTGGGGCTGTGGTGGATGAGTGGGGCTGTGGTGGTGACGAGTGGGGGGCTGTGGGGGTGATGAGTGGGGATGTGGTTGGTGACGAGTGGGGGGCGGCTGTGGTGGTGACGAGTGGGGGGCTGTGGGTGGTGATGAGTGGGGGCTGTGGGTGTGACGAGTGGGGGATGTGGTGGTGACGGGACTGGGGTGGTGATGAGTGGGGGGCTGTTGGTGGATGATGAGTGGGGGGCTGTGGGTGTGACGAGTGGGGGACTGTGGGTGGTGACGTGATGCTGTGGGTGGTGACGTGGGGGTTCTGGGGTGACGAGTGGGGCCTGTGTTGGTGATGAGTGGGGCTGTGGGTGGTGATGAGTGGGAGCTGTGGGTGTGACGAGTGAGGGCTGTGGTGGTGATGAGTGGGGCTGTGGGTGGTGACGAGGGTGACTGTGGGCGAGTGGGGGTGGTTGGTGTGAGTGGGGCCTGTGGGTGGTGACGAGTGGGGCTGTGGATGGTGATGAGTGGGGCTGTGGGTGGTGACAAGTGGGGGTTGTGGGTGGTGACTAGTGGGGACTGTGGGTGACGACTGTGTGGGTGTGACGAGTGGGGCTGTGGGTGGTGACGAGTGGGGGACTGTGGGTGGTGACGAAGTGGGGCTGTGGTGGTGACATGGGGGTTGTGGGGGGGTGACGAGTGGGGGCTGTGGGTGGTGACAAGTGGGGGTTGTGGGTGGTGATGAGTGGGGGCTGTGGGTGGTGATGAGTGGGGGCTGCGGGTGGTGATGAGTGGGGGACTGTGGGTGGTGACGAGTGGGGGGCTGTGGGTGGTGACAAGGGGGGCTCTGAGTGGTGACAAGTGGGGGCTGTGGGTGGTGACGAGTGGGGGATGTGGGTGGTGACGAGTGGGGGCTGTGAGTGGTGACGAGTGGGGGTTGTTTGTGGTCGAGTGGGGTTGTAGGCCCGCTCTCACTGTGTCGTGGATATATTGTATAGAACGAGAAGCTCAATAGGCCGAGGATCCTACAAATATGACACATAGAATGCACACAGCTACGTCGAGTATAACGGTGCAGTGAGTATCGGGAAAGAAATGAACAGATAAGGCCATCACAATGCTACTGCTATAAGTACCTTCTGCCCTTCACCTTGTTTGGGTGGGCGCAGGGGGGGCGGGGGGGGGGGTACGCTGACAAACCTGTACAAACGGCGTGGCGTCAGGGAGGGTGTGTGTGTTTTTCTGGACGTGACGAGGGTCAGATTGTATGAGACTGCGCATGGGTGCTGGTCATCAATCACTTCCTGTCAATCCACCCCCACCCCCACCCCTGCTTCCTACTCCCTCAACCCTAAATCCCAACCCGGCCGTCACCCATCGCCCCAACCATCACCGATCCTCCCCACTCATCACCCACCCTCCTCACTCATCACTCACCCCACCCTCTCCACTCATCACTCAGCCCACCCTCCCCACTCATCACCCACCCTCCTCACTCATCACTCACCCCACCCTCTCCACTCATCACTCAGCCCACCCTCCCGACTCATCACCCACTCTCCCCACTCATCACCCACCCTCCCCACTATTCACCCAGCCTCTCTACCCCGATCCGTTGATGGCCATCTAATGCCTTGTTGATGAGCAGCTCGGGCGTGCCATGACTCAGCCGGAAGTGACGTCACAAGTGTACCCCACCCTCCATATACATCACGTGAATGTTAGGGTTGCAGGAGATTCTACCCCAGCCTGACCGACATCCCCACTTTTCCTGTTTGACAAAATTAATGAACTTGATGCGCTCATTGGTGGTGTCCTTCCTTGTCTGTGGTTTGTTTGTGCAAATTCGTCATAACCCTTTTATTTTACCAGTTCCTGGATGACCTAATTAGAAGCGATGAACTTTGAAGGACTGAATATAACAATTGTGGTTATGCAGTGTTAGTCTGGTATGAAATAGCAACCACGAATAGAGCACGGCCCTCAGGGTTAACCCGCTACAACGTTGAGCCCTCGGTACTCTAAGTGCCCTAGGTACTCTATAAGTGCTTTGTGTTTGTGTGAGTAGTGTACAGGGTCACTTTGTGATGGGTTTGATTCATGTTCCTGGTAGTATCGGTGAGTTACCCTTAACTGGGTCATGACTCCTGTGTGAGTAGTGTACAGGGTCACTTTGTGATGGGTTTGATTCATGTTCCAGGTAGTATCGGTGAGTCAGCTGTAACGGGTCATGACTCCTGTGTGAGTAGTGTACGGGATCACTTTGTGATGGGTTTGATTCATGTTCCAGGTAGTATCGGTGAGAATTAGCCTTAACGGAGTAATGACCCCTATGTGAGTAGTGGATGGGGTCACTTTGTGATGGGTTTGATTCATGTTCAAGGTAGTATCGGTGAGTCAGCCTTAACGGGGTCATGATTCCTGTGTGAGTAGTGTACATGGTCACTTTGTGATGGGTTTGATTCATGTTCCTGGTAGTATCGGTGAGTCAGCCTTAACGGGGTCATGACTCCTGTGTGAGTAGTGTACGGGGTCACTTTGTGATGTTGGGTTTGATTCATGTTCCAGGTAGTATCGGTGAGTCAGCCTTAACGGGGTCATGATTCCTGTGTGAGTAGTGTACAGGGTCACTTTGTGATGGGTTTGATTCATGTTCCTGGTAGTATCGGTGAGTCAGCCTTAACGGGGTCATGATTCCTGTGTGAGTAGTGTACAGGGTCACTTTGTGATGGGTTTGATTCATTTCCTGGTAGTATCGGTGAGTCACCTTATGGGCATGATTCTGTGTGAATGAGGGTCACTTTGTGATGTTGGGTTTGATTCATCTTCCAGGTAGTATCGGTGAGTCACCCTTAATGGGGTCATGATTCCTGTGTGAGTAGTGTACAGGGTCACTTTGTGATGGGTTTGATTCATGTTCCTGGTAGTATCGGTGAGTCAGCCTTAACGGGGTCATGATTCCTGTGTGAGTAGTGTACAGGGTCACTTTGTGATGGGTTTGATTCATGTTCCAGGTAGTATCGGTGAGTCAGCCTTAATGGAGTCATGATTCCTGTGTGAGTAGTGTACCGGGTCACTTTGTGATGTGTTTGATTCATGTTCCAGGTAGTATCGGTGAGAATCAGCCTTAATAGAGTCATGATTCCTGTGTGAGTAGTATACCGGGTCACTTTGTGATGTTGGGTTTGATTCATCTTCCAGGTAGTATCGGTGAGTCACCCTTAACGGGGTCATGATTCCTGTGT
>CM059197.1:81548245-81568449 GCA_030323885.1 Branchipolynoe longqiensis | reverse complement strand
CAACCCACCACCCCCACCCACCAATCACAACCCACCACCCCTACCCAGCCTTGACGACCAATTACCACCCGCCGCCACCCACCAGCACCCTCCAATCACCACCCATTACCACCCACCAATCACCACCACCACACCACCCACCGATCACTTACCCGACCCACCTACTCCCACGTATCACCCTCCACCACGAATCACCCCACCCAAGACCACCCTCCCCCATCAGCACCACAACTCCACCCCCACCAGAGCACACACACCCATCACCCACCAATCACCACCCAGCACCCAGCACCCAGCACCTGTTCCTGTGGCTCCTGGTTGAGAGGTCAGTGCCGACTACTCCAGGGCCCGTATGCATGGAGCGGTGTTAGCGGCGTGTGGTGTTATACCTCTACCTCCGGGTACCTATCTCCGGTTATCGTCGTCGTCGAGAACTATGGCGTCGAGAACTATGTCAAGCTGTATGCATGGGCGCTTAAACGGTGAGTGTTAGCTAAACGTGAATGTATTTATAGATTTGGGAAATCCCTCGATTTGACAATATGAATAACGCCGCCAATGCTGCGGCTACATTAATATCGGTTCGAATTTAGGGTTAAATTGATAAGATTTCACTTATTGCGTATGTAATTCTGTCAAATATGATCGCATTGAATAGATTTGGGTATAATATATTGCCGCCGATTCGGCGGCGATGGCGGTGGCCATGTTTATTTGACGTTGGGCAGTATGGATATCGACGTCCCTGCGGCGGCGGCGATTTGTTTACTTTACATTCGTCGATTCGAAAATACTAAGATCTCCGCCGAGGCGGACAAGATGGTGTATAAGAGGAGTATAATTGTGTTTGTTTACCAGCTATGACCCTCAGCTAAAGCAGTCTGAAAGGCCAGACAAATGGGGATATCAATGCCCGCCGAACACCTCACGATGTTCATCTGATTACGGTGCGATTAATGATCTTTTCAAATGCTACTGGCTTCTGAGTGTAGTCCTTCTGAGATGTGCCAAACTTAATTGTCTGTGCAGTGAAATGTGGCAGGGAGACTTCATTGTCTGTGCAGTGAGATGTGGCAGGGAGACTTCATCGTCTGCGCAGTGAGATGTGGCAGGGAGACTTCATTGTCTGTGCGGAGTGATATGTTTCATGGAGGCTTCATTGTCTGTGCACAGTGCACGAAATATTTCCCGTGAATCATAGGGATCTTGAGACATTTAGCAGCCAGCAATTTGCGACAGCTTGAATTGTAAATGGATCAGTCACTACAGAGTTTACTACCAGAATTGTACACGTGGCCTGTCACGGCTGTACCTAGGGGGCAAATGGGTTGAGGGAGTTGGTATGCAACCTCTCTCAAATGGCTGCAAATGCCATTTCAGAGATTCTAGGTTAAATAATTTCGTGAGCCCCCCCCCGCCCCCCCCTGGTGCCTCGCATCTGGGATTGTCCATTCCGAGAATTTAGCTGGTACCCCTCAGAAAGACTCATAGCTGCAACTTTGCCTGTAGTACGGGGTGATAAACGAATGTACGTCTTCATGTAGGAAGTGTGTGTACTGCATGAACTAGATAACATAAACATAACGTATATATCACAACCAGTATATCACAACCTGCAGTTCATAACGTGTAGATCACAACCAGTATATCACAACCTGCAGTACATAATGTATATATCACAACCTGTATATCACAACCTGCAGTTTATAACGTGTAGATCACAACCAGTATATCACAACCTGCAGTACATAATGTGTATATCACAACCAGTATATCACAACCTGCAGTTCATAACGTGTAGATCACAACCAGTATATCACAACCTGCAGTAAATAATGTGTATATCACAATGAGTATATCACAACCGGCAGTAAATAATGTGTATATCACAAGCGGTATATCACAACCTGCAGTACATAATGTATATATCACAACCTGTATATCACAACCTGCAGTAAATAATGTGTAGATCACAACCTGTATATCACAACCTGCAGTAAATAACGTATATACCACAGGCATTATATCACAACCTGCAGTAAATAATGTCTATAGAACAAGGAGTATATCACAACCTGCAGTAAATCACGTATATATCACAACCAGTATATCACAACTGGCAGTAAATAATGGGTATATCACAACAAGTATATCACAACTGGCAGTAAATAATGTGTATATCACAACCAGTATATCACAACCTGCAGTAAATAATGTGTTGATCACAACCAGTATATCACAACCTGCAGTAAATAATGTATATATCACAACCAATATATCACAACCTGCAGTAAATAATGTGTAGATCACAACCACTATATCACAACCTGCACTACATAACATGTATATCACAACCTGCACTACATAATGCTTATATCACAACTTGTACATATAACGTGTATATCACAACCTGCACTCCATAACCTGTATATCACAACCTTCAATACATAACATGTATATCACAACCTTCACTACATAACCTGCATATCACAACCAGCACTACATAACGTGTATATCACAACCTGCATTACATAACGTGTATATCACAACCAGCACTACATAATGTGTATATCACAACCAGGACTATATAACGTGTATATCACAACCAGCACTACATGACGTGTATATCACAACTTGTACACATAACGTGTATATCACAACCTGCACTACATAACGTGTATATCACAACCTTCACTACATAACGTGTATATCACAACCTTCACTACATAACCTGCATATCACAACCAGCACTACATAATATGTACATCACAACCTGCACTACATAACGTGTATATCACAACCTGCACTACATAACCTGTATATCACAACCAGCACTACATAATGTGTATATCACAACCAGGACTACATAACCTGTATATCACAACCACCACTACATAACGTGCATACCACAACCTGCACTACATAACCTGTATATCAGAACCAGCGCTACATAATGTGTATATCACAACCTTCACTTCGTAACCTTTATATGACAACCTGCACGACATAACGTGTATATCACAACATGTACACATAACCTGTATATCACAACCCGCACTACATAATGTGTATCACAACCTGCACATATAACCTGTATACCACAACCTGCACACATACCGTGTATATCACAACCTATACTACATAACCTGTATATCACAACCTGCACACATAACCTGTATATCACAACCTTCACTACATAACCTGTCTATCACAACCTGCACTACATAACGTGTATATCACAACCTACACTACATAACCTGTATATCACAACCTGCATTACATAACCTGTATATCACAACCTTCACTACATAACCTTTATATCACAACCTGCACACATAACCTGTATATCACAACCTTCACTACATAACCTGTCTATCACAACCTGCACTACATAACGTGTACATCACAACCTACACTACATAACCTGTATATCACAACCTGCATTACATAACCTGTATATCACAACCTTCACTACATAACCTGTATATCACAACCTGCACACATAACCTGTATATCACAACCTACACTACATAACCTGTGTATCACAAACTGCACTACATAACCTGTATATCACAACCTACACTACATAACCTGTATATCACAACCTGCATTACATAACCTGTATATCACAACCTTCACTACATAACCTGTATATCACAACCAGCACACATAACGTGTATATCACAACCAGTACACATAAGGTGTATATCAACACCTGCACAACACAAACTGGACACCATAAACTGGACATTGTGACCTAGATTTAGCTCTTCTTTCTCGGAGAGGAGTTCATCGAGTGGACCCATGTCTAGTGTGATTTAATTTACTGGGGGTACTTCTTGTGTATTGTTGCTAACATCCGGTGGATCTTTCCCGCTGAGAGTGCAATTCTAATGCCATAAGCATGCATTGCTGCAGTTCCCGACAGAAGCAGCAGCAAGTACTCGCCGTCACCCACCCCCCTCCTGACCCGCCCACCCCCATTTCCCGCTGTGCTCGGCGAAGCAACGCGTCGATTGCCCCCAGAGGTCGCCACTCGCGGCAAGCTTTTCGCGGGACCTCAGTGGGTGGACCCCCGTTCGGACCTCAGTGCTGGTACCTCAGTGGCAGGACCTCCGCTTTTACCCTGCAGGCAGGGATGAGGTGGGTGGGGTGGGGTTTTGATGGGGTGGGGTGCGGATGGGTTACGGGTGTGAATAGTTAGTAGAGCTGTTATGATTGTGGATGTGGTTGTGTGTGATTGTGTGTGTGGTGGTGTGGGTTGTGGATGGATTACGGGGGTGAATAGTTAGTAGAGCAGTTATGATTGTGGATGTGGTTGTGTGTGATTGTGTGTGTGGTGGTGTGGGTTGTGGATGGATTACGGGGGTGAATAGTTAGTAGAGCAGTTATGATTGTGGATGTGGTTGTGTGTGATTGTGTGTGTGGTGGTGTGGGTTGTGGATGGATTACGGGGGTGAATAGTTAGTAGAGCTGTTATGATTGTGGATGTGGTTGTGTGTGATTGTGTGTGTGGTGGGGTGGGTTGTGGATGGGTTTTGGGGGTGAATAGTTAGTAGAGCAGTTATGATTGTGTGTGTATATGGGTGTGGTGGTTTGGTGTGGGGTGTGGATGTGTTATTGGGGTGAATAGTTAGTAGAGCAGTTATGATTGTGTGTGTGTGGTTGTGTGTGTGATTGTGTGTGGTGTGGGTTGTGGATGGGTTACGGGGGTGAATAGTTAGTAGAGCAGTTATGATTGTGTGTGTGGTTTTGTGTGTGATTGTGTGTGTGGTGGGGTGGGTTGTGGATGGGTTATGGGGTGAATAGTTAGTAGAGCAGTTATGGTGTGTGTGTGGTTGTGTAATTGTGTAAGTGTGTGTGTGTGATGGCGTGCTGGTGGGGGGGGGGGGGGGTGGCGGCTGTGCGACTATGACTAATCCAGTTATCAGTGCCTTTGTCCCGCACTGCCGGGGTGCAGGAATGCGCTACTCGCCCCAACGTGCCGACCTCCCTCATGGCAGTTGGCGCAGTGCATGCTCCCAGTATGCGTCGAAACCCAGACCATCCATGCGCCACAACTCCCATCATGCGATTCTACTTGCACCATGCACTGCAACTCGTCGATCTGTCAGTAGGCGCTACAACTCACAATGCTCATGACGAACTTCTGCACCAGGCACCACAACACCGGAAACTCGCAGACCATACAACTCCCACCATGCACTACGAGTTATGCCATGCAGTCCTACTCCCACCATGCACTACGAGTTATGCCATGCAGTCCTACTCCCACCATGCACTACGAGTTATGCCATACTGCTACTGTCAGTGTGCACTACGAGTTATGCCATGCAGTCCTACTCCAACCATGCACAACGAGTTATGCCCATACTGCTACTGTCAGTGTGCACTACGAGTTATGCCATGCTCCTACTGTCAGTGTGCACTACGAGTTATGCCATGTGATCATACTGTCAGTATGCAGTATGAGTTATGGCATACACATTTATCACTGTCAGCATGAGCTACACATTATGTCATACACTCCTACTGTCAGCACACACTACGAGTTATGCCATGCACTCCTACTGTCAGTATACATTATGAGTTATGCCATGCACTCCTACTGTCAGTATGCACTACGAGTTATGTCATACTCTCCTACTGTCAGTATGCAGTATGACTTAGGTCATGCACTCCCATTGTCAGTATGCACTAGGGATTATTCCATGCACTCCTACTGTCAGTATGCACTACAAGTTATGTCATACTCTCCTACTGTCAGTATGCAGTATGAGTTAGGTCATGCACTCCCATTGTCAGTATGCACTAGGGATTATGCCATGCACTCCTACTGTCAGTATGCAGTATGAGTTATGCCATACTCATAATGTCAGCATGCACTATGAGTTATACCATACTCCTAATATCAGTATGCAGTACGAGTTATGCCATACTCCTACTGTCAGCATGCATTGCGAGTTATGCCATACACTCCTACTGTCAGTATGCACTACGAGGTATGCCATGCACTCCTACTGCCAGTATGCACTACGAGTTATGCCATCGACTCCTACTGTCAGTATGCCCTACAAGTTATTCCATACACTCCTACTGTCAGTATGCACTATGAGTTATGCCATGCACTCCTACTGTCAGTATGCACTGCGAGTTGTGTCATTCACTCCTACTGTCAGTATGCACTACGAGTTATGCCATGCACTCATACTGTCAGTATGAGGTACGAGTTATGGCATCCACTTCGACTGTCAGAATGCACTATGAGTTATGACAGTAGGAGTGTGTCATAACTCGCACTACAAGTTATGCCATTCTCCTATGTACTACGAGTTACCCAATGCACTGCCAGTGTCAGTATGCACCACTAGTTATGCACTCCTACTGTCAGTATGCACTATGAGTTATGCCACACTCCTGCTGTCAGTATACAGTATGAGTTATGCCATGCACTCCTACTGTCAGTATGCACTACGAGTTATGCCATGCACTCCTACTGTCAGTGTGCACTACGAGTTATGCTATGCACTCCTACTGTCAGTATGCACTACTAGTTATCCCATGTACTCCTACTGTCAGTATGCACTTCCAGTTATCCCATGCACTCCTACTGTCAGTATGCACTACTAGTTATCCCATGTACTCCTACTGTCAGTATGCACTACAAGTTATGCCATGCACTCCTACTGTCAGTATGCAGTTCCAGTTATCCCATGCACTCCTAATGTCAGTATGCACTCAAGCTGCCACCATGCACACCCACAATGCACTTAAATTCCCAACATACATTGCAACTCACACAACGCACTGCAACTCCCTCCGCCACTCGACCCCAGCCGGTCGTACCATACCCGGGTACCGCAGCCCTCGGTGCTGCATGAATAGCTGAGGGCGGATTGTTCATTAACAAATAAACCATCCCGCAATAAGGATCGGCGTGTTGCGCCTCGTGGGGGCGGAGCCTGTACAAGTGTGTACACCGGGCGGGGCGGGGCGGGGCGGGGCGGGGCGGGGCGGGGCGGGGCGGGGCGGGGCGGGGCGGGGCATGCGCCGCATCATCCCTCACTCACAGCAATGGAACAGAGTGATTCGCCTCGTCTAGTGGCCCAGTGGCATCCATTTACTATTAATCCCACCACAAAGTGCACCAGACATTCAGCGTCATTCCAGATTGCGCTGCTATAAAGCCCTTCTCACTGGATATGGAGTTTGACGCCTGATGTCCTGTAAGTGAACACGTGTTACATGGTATGGTGTTTGATGCCTGATCTCTAGATGAATAAGTGTTACATGGTATGGAGTTTGACGCCTGATGTCCTCTAAGTGAACACGTGTTACATGGTATGGTGTTTGATGCCTGATCTCTAAATGAACACGTGTTACATGGTATGGAGTTTGACGCCTGATGTCCTGTAAGTGAACACGTGGTACATGGTATGGTGTTTGATGCCTGATCTCTAAATGAACACGTGTTACATGGTATGGAGTTTGATGCCTGATGTCCTCTAAATGAACACATGGTACATGGTATCGTGTTTGATGCCTGATCTCTAGATGAATAAGTGTTACATGGTATGGAGTTTGACGCCTGATGTCCTCTAAGTGAACACGTATTACATGGTATGGAGTTTCACGCCTGATGTCCTCTAAGTGAACACGTATTACATGGTATGGAGTTTGATGCCTGATGTCCTGTAAGTGAACACGTGGTACATGGTATGGTGTTTGATGCCTGATCTCTAAATGAACACGTGTTACATGGTATGGAGTTTGATGCCTGATGTCCTCTAAATGAACACGTGTTACATGGTATGGAGTTTGATGCCTGATGTCCTCTAAGTGAACACGTGTTACATGGTATGGACGTTGACACCTGATCTCTAAGAGAACATGTAAAATATTCCGATTCATGGCATAGGGGGGAATGCAAATGTCTATTACTGATCGGTGTACGTGACCAGGCACATGTATGTATATATATGTAAGGGCTGGTGGTGCCTGAGTGGGATGTAAATAGACATAGTGGTGCTGGCAGGGATGTGTGTAAGGGAAATCAGGGCCTACCGCATCCCCCTCTGCTGGGTAGGATTACCACACTCAGGGTCAAGGTTGGTGGTGGCCATGGGGCCATACAGCTTGGTGGTGGTGGGCAGACCACTGGTAGCCATGGGGACCAGGAATGCTGGATCCCGATTGGTAGGGCCAAGAATGCTTGTTTCCCATTGGGGGAAACGGGTGAGGTGATACTCTACAATGAACCCATGCAACCATATATATAATAAACCAGAGGGCTTGACTCTCTCTCTTCTTTCACACTTTCTACTCTTCCTTTCTCTTTGTCTGTATTGATTTCACTTTAGCCTGCCTACCCTAGCACAGATTCGAGCCGTCACCTTTACAACGTGTTACATGGTATGGAGTTTGATGCCTAACGTCCTGTAACTGAACATGTGTTACATGGTACGCAATTTGACGCCTGATGTCCTCTACCTGAACACGCTGTAAAATATTCCCATAATAATGCATTGGTGGGGGAATGCAAATGTTCTATTGTGAAACAGGTATACATGGCCAGGTGCAGAAATGTGGTTTTGTAGTTGCTGGTGGCGCTTGATTGATAGGTAAATAGACATTGTGGTGCTAGTAAGATAGTGTGTAAGGGGTACTCAGAGCCTACACACTACCCCCATCACCCTCTGATTGTCACGGATCACCACACACTCAGCTCAAGGCAGGTGGTGGTCAGGGGAGCCACACAGCTTGGTGGTGGTTGGCAGAAAACTGTAATCATGGGGACCAGGAATGCTTGTTTCTCATTGGTGGAGCTAGAAATGTTTGTTTCTCATTGGGAGAATGGGGTGGGGTGATAGCCTATACTGAATCCATGTACCATATAAATAATAAACCAGAGGGCTTGACTCTCTCTCTTCTTTCACACTTTATACTCTTCCTTTCTCTTTGCTGTATTGATTTCACTATAGCCTGCCTACACAACCACAGATTCGAGCCATAGACTTTGCAATGTGTTACATAGCATGGAGTTTGATGCCTGATGTCCTGTAAGTGAACACGTGTTACATGGTATGGAGTTTGATGGCTGATCTCTAAGTGAACATGTGTTACATGGTATGGAGTTTGATGCCTGATGTCCTTTAAGAACACGTATTACCTGGTTACATTGTATGCACTTTTATGTCTGATCTCCTCTTTTGTTAATGAACAATCCACCCTCAACTATTCACGCAGCACCGAGGGCTGCGGTACCTGGGTACGGTACGACCGGCTGGGGTCGAGTGGCGGAGGGAGTTGCAGTGCGTTGTGTGAGTTGCAATGTATGTTGGGAATTTAAGTGCATTGTGGCTGGGTGTGTATGATGGCAGCTTGAGTGCATACTGACAGTAGGAGTGCATGGAATCACTGGAAGTGCATACTGACAGTAGGAGTGCATGGCATAACTCGTAGTGCATACTGACAGTAGCAGTGCATGGCATAACTCGTAGTGCATACTGACAGTAGCAGTGCATGGCATAACTCGTAGTGCACACTGAAAGTAGGAGAGTATGTCATAACTCGTAGTGAATACTGACAGTAGGAGTGCATGGCATAACTCGTAGTGCACACTGAAAGTAGGAGAGTATGTCATAACTCGTAGTGAATACTGAAAGTAGCAGTGCATGGCATAATTCGTAGTGCACACTGAAAGTAGCAGTGCATGGCATAACTCATAGTGCATACTGATAGTAGCAGTGCATGGCATACCTTGTAGTGCATACTGACAGTAGCAGTGCATGGCATAACTCATAGTGCACACTGATAGTAGCAGTGCATGGCATAACTCGTAGTGCATACTGATAGTAGCAGTGCATGGCATAACTCGTAGTGCACACTGAAAGTAGGAGTATGTCATAACTCGTAGTGCATACTGACAGTAGGAGTGCATGGCATAACTCGTAGTGCACACTGAAAGTAGGAGAGTGTGTCATAACTCGTAGTGCATACTGACAGTAGGAGTGCATGGCATAACTCATAATGCATACTGACAGTAGGAGTGCATATCATAACTCGTAGTGCACACTGACAGTAGGAGTGTATGTCATAAGTCGTAGTGCACACTGACAGTAGGAGTGTATGACATAACTTGTAGTGTATACTGACAGTAGGAGTGCATGAGATAACTCGTACTGCATACTGACAGTAGGAGTGTATGGCATAAGTCGTACTGCATACTGACAGTAGGAGTGTATGGCATAACTCATACTGCATACTGACAGTAGGAGTGTATGGCATAACTTGTGATGGACACTGACAGTAGGAGTGCATGGCATAACTCATCGTTCATACTGACAGTATGATTGTATGACATAACTCGTAGTGCATACTGACCCTAGGAGTGTGGCATAACTCATAGTCCTTGCTGACAGTAGGAATGTATGACATAACTCGTAGTGCACACTGACAGTAGCAGTGTGGCATAATTCGTAGTGCACACTGACAGTAGCAGTGCATAGCATAACTCATTGTGCACACTGACAGTAGGAGTGTATGACATAACTCGTAGTGCATACTGACAGTAGGAGTGCATGGCATAAGTCATTGTGCACACTGACAGTAGGAGTGTATGACATAACTTGTGGTGCATGGTGGGAGTGGGAGTGCATGGGATACCTGCTACTGCATACTGACAGTATGAGTGCATGGCATAACGTGTAGTGCATATTGACTGTATCAGTGCCTGGCATAACTCATAGTGCATGCTGACAGTAGGAGTGCATGGCATAACTCTTACTGCATACTGACATTATGATTGCATGGTTAAACTTGTAATGCATGCTGACAGTGGGAGTGCATAGGCTAACTCGGAGTACATAGGAGTGTGGCATAACTCGTAGTGCATATTGACAGTAGGAGTGTCGCATAACTCGCAGTGCATACTGACAGTAGGAGTCTGGCATAACTCCTAATGCATACTGACAGTAGGTGTGCATGACATAAACTGTAGTGCATACTCACAGCAGGACTGCATGACATAACTCGTAGTGCATATTGACAGTAGGAGTGCATGGCATAAATCCTACTGCATACTGACAGTAGGAGTGCATGACATAACTCGTACTGCATACTGACAGTAGGAGTGTATAACATAATTCGTAGTGCATACTGACAGTAGGAGTGCATGGTATAACTCATACTGTATACTGACATCAGGAGTGTGGCATAACTCGTAGTGCATACTGACAGTAGGAGTGCATAGCATAACTCGTAGTGCACACTGACATTAGGAGTGTGTGTCATAAGTCATAGTGCACACTGACAGTAGGAGTGCATGGCATAACTCGTACTGCATACTGACAGGAGGAGTGTATGGCATAACTCGTAGTTCATACTGACAGTATGAGTGTATGGCATAACTCGTAGTGCATACTGACAGTAGGAGTGCATAGCATACCTCGTTGTGCACACTGACAGTAGGAGTGTATGACATAACTCGTAGTGTATACTGACAGTAGGAGTGCATGGCATAAGTTGTAGTACACACTGACAGTAGGAATGTATGACCTAACTCGTAGTGCACACTGACAGTAGCGGTGTGGCATAACTCGTAGTGCACACTGACAGTAGGAGTGCATATCATAACTCGTTGTGCACACTGACAATAGGAGTGTATGACATAACTTTTAGTGCATACTGACAGTAGGAGTGCATGGCATAAGTCGTAGTGCATACTGTCAGTAGGAGTGCATGGCATAAGTCGTAGTGCACACTGACAATAGGAGTGTATGACATAACTTGTAGTGCATACTGACAGTAGGAGTGCATGGCATAAGTCGTAGTGCACACTGACAGTAGGAGTGTGGTGTGACACCCTACCAGGGAACCTATGTACTATAAAAATAAAGATAGAAGGCTTGTCTTCCCTTACTCTCTTCACTCTTACTTTCTCTTTCTTCTTGTATGTATCATATTTCCCTACATCCTACTTGCACAACCACAGATCCGGGTATCAACTCTACAATGGGTCAAACTCCAAACCATGTAACACGTGTTCACTTACAGGACACCAGGAGTCAAACTCCATATCATGTAGCATGTGTTCACTGAGAGGACATCAGGCTGTAAAATATTTGGGAATTTTGGGGTGATTTTTATTTAGTGCTATGCAACCAAGCAGATGACGGCTGCATTGGTACTCTGCAGCCCACGGACTGCCAGGTACCCGCTGACTAGGTCACCTGACTGGTACCAGGCTGCATTGGTACTCTGCAGCCTCTGGTCACTAGGCTTACTTGTATTGCACCGGTGGGCAGATCACTCAGCATTGCAGCAGCCCAGGCAATACAACACAACCCCAATGTGTACCAAGACAACACAACCAAACCCCAAAGTGTGCCATGACAACACACCAAAATCACAATGTGTGCCAGGACAATGCAACACAACCGCAATCTGTGCCACAACAACACAATAAAACCCCAAAGTGTGACAGGACAACACACCAAAATCCCAATGTGTGCCAGGACAACGCAACACAACCCCAATGTGTGCCACAACAACACAACAAAACCCCAAAGTATGACATGACAACACACCAAAATCCCAATATGTGCCATGACAATACAACAAAACCCCAATGTGTGCCACAACAACACAACAAAACCCCAATGTGTGCCACAACAACACAACACAACCCCAATGTGTGCCACAACAACACAACAAAACCCCAATGTGTGGCATTACAACACAACAAATCCCCAATGTGTGCCATGACAATACAAGAAAACCTCAATGTGTGCCATCACATTACAACAAAACCCCAATGTGTGCCATGACAATACAATAAAACCCCAACATGTGCCATGACAACACAACACAACCCCAATGTGTGCCAACAACACAACAAAACCACAATGTGTGCTGTGACAACACAACACAACCCCAATGTGTGCCAACAACACAAAAAAAAACCAATGTGTGCCATGACAACACAACAAAACCCCAATGTGTGCCATGACAACACAACAACACAACAAAACCCCAATTTGTGCCACAACAATGCAATAAAATCCCAATGTGTGCCACGACACCACAACAAAACCATGATGTCCCACAATAGCATAACACAACCCCGATGTCTCACGACAACAGAACAAAACCACATTGTGTACCACACCAATACACTAATACCCCCAATGTGTGCCACAACAATACACCAAACCCCAATATGTGCCACAACAATACAACAACATCCCAATGTGTGCCACAACAATACAACAAAACCCCAATCTGTGCCATGACAATACAACAAAACCCCAATGTGTGCCATGACAATACAACAACACCCATATGTCCCATGACAACACAACAAAACTGCATTGTGTACCACAACAATACAACAAAACCCCAATGTGTGCCACAACAAAACCCTAATGTGTGCCACGACAACACACCAAAACCCCAATGTGTGCCACAACAATACAACAAAACCCCAATGTGTGCCACAACATTACAACAAAACCCCAATGTGTGCCACGACAACACACCAAAACCCCAATGTGTGCCACAACAATACAACAACATCCCAATGTGTGCCACAACATTACAACAAAACCCCAATGTGTGCCACGACAATACAACAAAGCTCCGGTGTGTTTTCAACATCATTTGCACATTAAATTCGAACTACACATTATGTACACGACTAGTCCCCGTAGTTTGAATTATATCAGTGCTTAACTTTGAAGAAGACGGAAGGTGGGTTGTTTGCGCAACCGAGGCCACTATGGTTACACCACACAGGAAATTAGAATCACATCCAGCGACGATCCCCAACTCAGCCCTCCCCAGCACCCGGCACCCGGCCCGCCCTGCACCCGGCCAGCCCTGCACCCGGCCCGCCCTGCACCCGGCAGCCGTCCCCACCCTACTCAGCCCCACCCTATTTAACGTTCCCCAGCACCCGGCCCTCCCTGCACCCGGCCCCGCCCTGCACCCGGCCCGCCCTGCACCCGGCCCGCCCTGCACCGGCCCGCCTTCACCCGGCCCCGCCTGCACCTGGCCCCGCCCTGCACCAGGCCCGCCCTGCACCCGGCCGGCCCTGCACCCTGCCCCGCCCTGCGCCCGGCCCCGCCCTGCACCCGGCCAACGCCCTGCACCCGGCCCGCCCTGCACGCACCAGCCTACCTTACCCACAATGCCTCGCCATCCGGTCATTGCATTAGAAATGCATACATGTATTTAATCATTCATACATATATTTAATCATTCATACATGTATTTAATCATTCATACATGTATTTAATCATTCATAGATGTAATTAAAAATTCATATATGTAGTTAATCATTCATACAAGTATTTAATAGTTCATACATGTATTTAATCGTTCATACATATATTTAATCAATCATACATGTATTTAATCAATCTTATATGCATTTCATCATTCATATATGTGGTTAATTATTTCTACATGTATCTAATCATTCATACATGTATTTAATCATTCATACATGTATTTAAACAGTCATACATGTATTTAATCATTCATATATGTATTTAATCATGCATACATGCTCTTAAGCATTCATACATGTATTTAACATTCATACATGTATTTAATCATTCATACTTGTATTGAATCATTCATACATGCATTTAATCATGTATTTAAACATTCAAACATGTATATAATCAGTTATATATGTATTTAATCCTTCATATATGTATTTAATCATTCATAGATGTATTTAATCATTCATAAATGTCTTATGCATATTGCCGGGGGGGGGGTCTTGCGGTTAGATGGGGAAGTCTAGGGGGAATTCGAAGGACGGCGCGAGGTGGGTGGGATGGGTGGGGTGGGTGGCGTGGTTGGAGGATCACAATCAAATGTGGCATAACATGGGGGATGTGCGGCAGAGAAGATGAGGTCATGCGTGATGTGTGCCGCCACAAGGAACGACTCATGCTGCGGACTGCGCGAGACGCCGAGACGCTGAGACTGTGCGAGACTTGACTGTGCGATATTGTGAGACTGAGACTGTGCGAAACCGTGGAAGACTGTGAGACTGTTCGATACTGTGAGACTGAGACTGTGCGAGACTGTGTGAGACTGCGTGAGGCAGTGTGAGACTGTGAGACTGTGCGAGAATGCGTGAGACTGTGCGAGACTGTGATACTCGGAGCTGCTCGGTACAGCTCGGAGAATTTAGGGTTGCAGCTAGAGGTGACCGGCGACAGACTCTGGGGGTTGCAGCTACAGGTGACCAACGACAAGCTCTGGGGGTTGCAGCTAGAGGTGACCTGCTATAGACTCTGGGGGTTGCAGCTAGATGTGACCGGCTACATACTCTAGGGGTGGCATATACAGGTGACCAACAACAGACTCTGGTGGATACAGGTTCTGGGGGATGCAGTTTGAGGTGACCGGCTACAGGCTCTGGGGTTGCACCTAGAGGTGACCGGCTACAGACTCTGGGGGATGCAGCTAGAGGTGACCGGCTACAGACTCTGGGGGATGCAGCTAGAGGTGACCGGCTACAGACTCTGGGGGATGCAGCTAGAGGTCACCGGCTACAGTCTCTGGGGGATGCAGCTTGAGGGGACCGGCTACAGACTCTGGGAGATGCAGCTAGAGGTGACCGGCTACAGACTCTGGGGGATGCACCTAGAGGTGACCGGCTACAGGTTCTGGGGGATGCAGCTAGAGGTGACCGGCTGCAGGTTCTGGTGGATGCAGCTAGAGGTGACCGGCTACAGGTTCTGGGGGATGCAGCTAGAGGTGACCGGCTACAGGTTCTGGGGGATGCAGCTAGAGGTGACTGGCTACAGGTTCTGGGGGATGCAGCTAAAGGTGACCGGCTACAGACTCTGGGAGATGCAGCTAGGGTGACCGGCTACAGACTCTGGGGGATGCAGCTAGATGTGACCGGCTACAGGTTCTGGGGGATGCAGCTAGAGGTGACCGGCTAAAGACTCTGGGGGATGCAGCTAGAGGTGACCGGCTACAGACTCTGGGAGATGCAGCTGGAGGTGACCGGCTACAGGTTCTGGGAGATGCAGCTAGAGGTGACCGGCTACAGACTCTGGGGAATGCACCTAGAGGTGACAGGCTACAGGCTCTGGGGCATGCAGCTAGAGGTGACCGGCTACAGGTTCTGGGGGTTGCAGCTAGATGCAACCGGCTACAGACTCTGGGGGATGCAGCTAGAGGTGACCAGCTACAGGTTCTGGGGGTTGCAGCTAGATGTGACCGGCTACATGTTCTGCGGGGTTGCAGCTAGATGTGACCGGCTACAGGTTCTGGGGGATGCAGCTAGAGGTGACCCCCCCCAACCCCACCCCCACACCTAGTAATGTTAAGCGCCAGGTTAGGTAGCGACCAGTATACATCTGTCGTGGGGGATCATGACAATGGGAAATATTGCGCCTAGAGCGGGACTTGAACCCACATCTCTTTGCACTCCGGGCCAGTGTGCTAACCATTACACCACCTAGGCTCCCTGATATCACCATACTACACACGCCTACCTGTCTATGTGGCTCCTTTGCCTGAGAGGTCAGTGCACATCTTTAAGTCATTGGTTTAACTCGACTAGGATTCGAATCCATGTGCCACATAGGAAATGAAGCCAGCGCATTCATCCAGCCTATCCGGCTGCCATCAGTTTAGAAAACAAACTAGTAATATGTAGTATATTGTCGCGGGGGGGGTGATGAAAATGCGAAATATTGCGCCTAAAGCGAGACTCGAACCCACATCTCTTTGCATTCCGGGCCAGTGTGTTAACCATTATACCACCTGGGCTCCCTGATGTCTCCACACTACACACGCCTACCTGTATATACGGATCCTTGCCTGAGAGGTCAGTGCAGACTACTACAATATTATAGAAATTAAAGGAATTTTCTACTGTATTATTTTCGTGAAAACAGACAAGAGACTCATGGTCATATTGTGATGGTTGAATTGAAGCAGACGACATTTATAATCAGTGAATAAGGATGTTGCATATTACATTTTGTTAATGGAACGAAAGGACATACGATGACAGCAGCCCGTTCTTTTAATGCAAGCGCGCTTACTACTCTGGGTTCTCATATCTCTAGCTGGTGTATCCTTTTGATTGAGAGCAGACGACACTATTGGGTCGGGGTGATCGTGAGTGGGGCCCGGCTTATAGGGCTCTTGTGAGTAGTACTTCCTGGTCACCAGCCCGGACTCCGTACACTACTCACCCAGGGGTCATGACCCCATTAAGGCTGACTCACCGATACTACCAGGAACATGAATCAAACCCATCACAAAGTGACCCTGTACATTACTCACACAGGAGTCAAGACCCTATTAAGGCTGACTCACCGATACTACCAGGAACATGAATCAAACCCATCACAAAGTGACCCTGTACACTACTCACACAGGAATCATGACCCCGTTAAGGCTGACTCACCGATACTACCAGGAACATGAATCAAACCCATCACAAAGTGACCCTGTACACTACTCACACAGGAATCATGACCCCGTTAAGGCTGACTCACCGATACTACCAGGAACATGAATCAAACCCATCACAAAGTGACCCTGTACACTACTCACACAGGAATCATGACCCCATTAAGGCTGACTCACCGATACTACCAGGAACATGAATCAAACCCATCACAAAGTGACCCTGTACACTACTCACACAGGAGTCATGACCCCGTTAAGGCTGACTCACCGATACTACCAGGAACATGAATCAAACCCATCACAAAGTGACCCTGTACACTACTCACACAGGAGTCATGACCCCGTTAAGGCTGACTCACGATACTACAGGAACATGAATCAAACCATCACAAAGTGACCCTGTACACTACTCACACAGGAATCATGACCCATTAGGCTGACTCACCGATACTACCAGGAAGATGAATCAAACCCATCACAAAGTGACCCTGTACACTACTCACACAGGAATCATGACCCCGTTAAGGCTGACTCACCGATACTACCAGGAACATGAATCAAACCCATCACAAAGTGACCCTGTACACTACTCACACAGGAATCATGACCCCACTAAGGCTGACTCACCGATACTACCAGGAACATGAATCAAACCCATCACAAAGTGACCCTGTACACTACTCACACAGGAATCATGACCCCGTTAAGGCTGACTCACCGATACTACCAGGAACATGAATCAAACCCATCACAAAGTGACCCGTACATACTCACACAGGAATCATGACTCCGTTAAGCGACTCACCGATACTACCAGGAACATGAATCAAACCATCACAAAGTGACCCTGTACACTACTCACACAGGAATCATGACCCCGTTAAGGCTGACTCACCGATACTACCAGGAACATGAATCAAACCCATCACAAAGTGACCCTGTACACTACTCACACAGGAATCATGACCCCGTTAAGGCTGACTCACCGATACTACCAGGAACATGAATCAAACCCATCACAAAGTGACCCTGTACACTACTCACACAGGAATCATGACCCCGTTAAGGCTGACTCACCGATACTACCAGGAACATGAATCAAACCCATCACAAAGTGACCCTGTACACTACTCACACAGGAATCATGACCCCATTAAGGCTGACTCACCGATACTACCTGGAACATGAATCAAACCCATCACAAAGTGACCCTGTACACTACTCACACAGGAATCATGACTCCATTAAGGCTGACTCACCGATACTACCAGGAACATGAATCAAACCCATCACAAAGTGACCCTGTACACTACTCACACAGGAATCATGACCCCGTTAAGGCTGACTCACCGATACTACCAGGAACATGAATCAAACCCATCACAAAGTGACCCTGTACACTACTCACACAGGAATCATGACCCCACTAAGGCTGACTCACCGATACTACCAGGAACATGAATCAAACCCATCACAAAGTGACCCTGTACACTACTCACACAGGAATCATGACTCCATTACGGCTGACTCACCGATACTACCAGGAACATGAATCAAACCCATCACAAAGTGACCCTGTACACTACTCACACAGGAATCATGACTCCATTAAGGCTGACTCACCGATACTACCAGGAACATGAATCAAACCCATCACAAAGTGACCCTGTACACTACTCACACAGGAATCATGACCCCGTTAAGGCTGACTCACCGATACTACCAGGAAGATGAATCAAACCCATCACAAAGTGACCCTGTACACTACTCACACAGGAATCATGACCCCATTAAGGCTGACTCACCGATACTACCAGGAACATGAATCAAACCCATCACAAAGTGACCCTGTACACTACTCACACAGGAATCATGACCCCGTTAAGGGTGACTCACCGATACTACCTGGAAGATGAATCAAACCCAACATCACAAAGTGACCCCGTACACTACTCACACAGGAATCATGACTCCATTAAGGCTGACTCACCGATACTACCTGGAACATGAATCAAACCCATCACAAAGTGACCCGTACACTACTCACACAGGAATCATGACCCCGTTAAGGCTGACTCACCGATACTACCTGGAACATGAATCAAACCCATCACAAAGTGACCCTGTACACTACTCACACAGGAGTCATGACTCCATTAAGGCTGACTCACCGATACTACCTGGAACATGAATCAAACCCATCACAAAGTGACCCTGTACACTACTCACACAGGAATCATGACCCCGTTAAGGCTGACTCACCGATACTACCAGGAAGATGAATCAAACCCATCACAAAGTGACCCTGTACACTACTCACACAGGAATCATGACCCCGTTAAGGCTGACTCACCGATACTACCAGGAACATGAATCAAACCCATCACAAAGTGACCCTGTACACTACTCACACAGGAATCATGACCCCGTTAAGGGTGACTCACCGATACTACCTGGAAGATGAATCAAACCCAACATCACAAAGTGACCCTGTACACTACTCACACAGGAATCATGACCCCGTTAAGGCTGACTCACCAATACTACCAGGAAGATGAATCAAACCCATCACAAAGTGACCCCGTACACTACTCACACAGGAATCATGACCCCGTTAAGGCTGACTCACCGATACTACCAGGAAGATGAATCAAACCCATCACAAAGTGACCCTGTACACTACTCACACAGGAATCATGACCCCGTTAAGGCTGACTCACCGATACTACCAGGAAGATGAACCAAACCCA
>CM059197.1:81439475-81547745 GCA_030323885.1 Branchipolynoe longqiensis | reverse complement strand
GTGGTTTGGGAGTTGGTGGGGGAGGTGCTGGTGGAGGTGGTGGGGCAGGTGGTGGTGGGGGTGGGGACATGTGGGGGAGGGTGGCGGCTGGTTTGGGAGGTGGTGTAGGAGGTGTTGGAGGAGGTGGTGCGGGAGGTGGTGGTGGGTGTGGGGACATGTGGGGGAGTGTGGCGGGTGGTGGGGGAGGTGGGGTGTGCATTCACCACCACCTTGCGCCACTACGCTCCCACAGGTGCGACTAATTGGTTCCACGGGCCTCGGTTTAAAACTGGCGGTGGTCCTCCCAGCCAATCAGGGTCCGGCTGTCACCCACGGGTGGATAGAAGCGGACACCTCATTGGTTAATGAGCTGCGGGAAGCCCGGCGTGCCCTGGATACGAAAGCGAGGCTAGTGTTGCCTTATGCCGCCGCGCTTCGACTGGCGCTGTCGTCGTGATCGTCAAAACCGGAAACAATGGTTGTCGTGGTTTCTGCACCAGTCACCATCCACGTAAATCAGCCACCAGAAAAACACATTAATCCAAACCCAGCGTATTTATCTCTCACTCTCATGTCTCAGTGGTCATTTATAATGTAAATAATATTTTTCCATTGAATAAAGTTTTTTTTAAGCACATTTTTGTCATGGAACAAAAATGACAATAAATTTCGCTGTAAATATGGCCTTTGCTGCCGCCATAGCATTAAATCATCAACGATCAATTAATTAATCGATCACCCGAAGGATCTTATTTCTTTCACATTTTAAAGTGCCGTTGTGCTTTTATCCTATCAACAGTCTATGACTGTGTGTGTTGCTAGATTCCGTATTTTATTATTAAATTGCTGATATCGTCTCTTCTATTTCACCATCTTTTAAGATAACCATGAAGAAAAATTGTCATAAGCCTGTTTCCAGGCTGAAAACCATGTAATCGTGCTGTATGGAGGCTGACAACCATGTAATCATCCTGTATGGAGGCCGACAACCATGTAATCATCTTGTATGGAGGCTGAAAACCATGTAATCGTCCTGTATGGAGGCCGACAACCATGTAATCATCCTGTATGGAGGCTGAAAACCATGTAATCGTCCTGTATGGAGGCCGACAACCATGTAATCGTCCTGTATGGAGGCTGACAACCATGTAATCATCCTGTATGTAGGCCGACAACCATGTAATCATCCTGTATGGAGGCCGACACCCATGTAATCATCATGTATGGAGGCCGACAACCATGTAATCATCCTGTATGGAGGCCGACAACCATGTAATCGTCCTGTATGGAGGCTGACAACCATGTAATCATCCTGTATGGAGGCCGACAACCATGTAATCATCCTGTATGGAGGCCGACAACCATGTAATCGTCCTGTATGGAGGCTGACAACCATGTAATCATCCTGTATGGAGGCCGACAACCATGTAATCGTCCTGTATGGAGGCCGAAAACCATGTAATCAGCCTGTATGGAGGCCGACAAACATGTAATCGTCCTGTATGGAGGCCGACAACCATGTAATCATCCTGTATGGAGGCCAACAAACATGTAATCATCCTGTATGGAGGCCGACAACCGTGTAATCATCATGTATGGAGGCTGACAAACATGTAATCGTCCTGTATGGAGGCCGACAACCATGTAATGGTGCTGTATGGAGGCTGACAACCATGTAATCGCCCTGTATGGAGGCCGACAACCATGTAATCATCCTGTATGGAGGCTGACAACCATGTAATCGTCCTGTATGGAGGCTGACAACCATGTAATCATCCTGTATGGAGGCCGACAACCATGTAATCGTCCTGTATGGAGGCTGACAACCATGTAATCGTCCTGTATGGAGGCCGAAAACCATGTAATCGTCCTGTATGGAGGCCGACAACCATGTAATTGTCCTGTATGCAGGCCGACAACCATGTACCGTCCTGTATGGAGGCCGACAACCATGTAATCGTCCTGTATGGAGGCCGACAACCATGTAATCATCATGTATGGAGGCTGACAACCATGTAATCGTCCTGTATGGAGGCCGACAACCATGTAATCATCCTGTATGGAGGCCGACAACCATGTAATCATCCTGTATGGAGGCGAACAACCATGTAATCATCCTGTATGGAGGCCGACAACCATGTAATCATCCTGTATGGAGGCCGACAACCATGTAATTGTCCTGTATGGACGCCGACAAGCATGTAATCATCCTGTATGGAGGCCGACAACCATGTAATCGCCCTCTATGCAGGCCGACAACCATGTAATCAACACTTCAGAATTGTTGCTTAAAGCTTCCCACTTTGATAAAAGCGTCATTTTTTGCCAAAAGCAAAACCGATTATCTAGATTTGATCCAAAGTATCTCACTTTGACACCGGTGCAATCATTAAGCATTTGTTGCTGCATAGAAGGGATATAGGGAGTGGGACGTAGACCACGCGGTAGAGTGTCCACCTGTGAAGGTGTGGGTCATCCGATCAATCCTGCTCACTGGACCCATTTGCAGTTTGGGCTATTTTCCATTCCAACTAGTGGTCCACAACTGGTTCATCAAAATCTGTGGCAGGTGTTGTCCTGTCTGTGGGAAAGTGCATATAAAAGACCCCTTGCTGTTTAGCAGAAAGAGTAGCCTATGTGGCAGCAGCAGATTTCCTCTAAAGAAATGTGTCAGAATGACCATATGCTTGACGTCCAATATCTGATGATTTCAGTAATAACGATGTGCCCTTGTGGTGTCGTTAAATAAAAGCTTTGTTAGAAGGGGATAGTTATTCACTTTAATAGAAAATGTTACTGCCTAAGCCTACGGTTTTGAAATTTTTACATTCATGACACAATTAATTTGGCATGTTTTCACTTCAACTATCTAAAAGATTAGCCATTTAAAATATCTATGTTATTTTACCTTTGTCACACGTGTGCTGGTTTCTCTCTTATTTTACCTTGTTTACATGTGCACTGGTTTCGATCTATGTGACTATGTGACTATGTGACTATGTGACGTGTGCAACCCGGGGCACGGACCAGTGTAGCGTGAAGAACACCGCGGTCGGGACTCTCAATAAACTCAGTAGCTGTTTACTTTTCAATTATACCTGCCTTTTCTTTTTGTTGTTGCTGAAATCCTTCTAATTGCTTTCTTCTCTTTGTAGGTATGTACACGGGTTATGAGACCAGACTGAAAGCGGAGAGGGTATGTAAGGTGTTTATTTTACTAGATAACTCTCAACTGTTTACATTACCGGATAATTCTGACAACAGTAAGCAGGCTGCTACATCAGCCTTTAGACTTTACAAACATTTGTAAAACCATGATTCTACTAATATATTGACTGACGCATATTGCAATATATGCGAGATGCATACAAATGAGTGGAAACAGCTCTGATCTATGAGGTCGACTCCATCAGTGTGTTCTGGTGTCTATTGTGACAAGGGTAAGCGCGCGCTTACTCAAATTGCGCCAGTCATGGCCTTTTGGCCATATTGACATGCATCTTTTTGTTGATAGTTTATTTACCCTGTCCATAACGAGTAAGTCGCATCGCGGCTTGTTTTCATCGCTGAACAGCAATAGTCTCAATTTGGTAGTAGATATTTATGTACCTCCTAGAGAGTTGTCACTAAGATAACCGTCTGTGTGATCTTACTTAGAACTCATAAATTGCATCTCATATGACCTAGATATCTATGGTGACAGCTGTAGACGGATCTCGGAGCATACGGACATTCACCTTTAGTGAAAAGCAACGATTTTGAGTGAATACAATCAGAGATATGCGACTTTGGTCAAACAACAGACGACATTTCATCAGCGCAGACGACAAAGCATTGCCTTGGCCAGCAGAGTTGTTCTATAGCTGACTTTCCTTTACCAACCCGCCGTCTGACGGCAGTGGCAAGAACTACCGCTATAGATGTCAAGTCACTGTAGAGTATTCTTTGTGAGAATAGAGGATTTCCACAACCAACTCACTGTCTTACGGCAGTGGCAAGAACTACCGCTATAGATGTCAAGTCACTGTAGAGCATTCTTTGTGAGAATAGAGGATTTCCACGACCAACCCGCCGTCTGACGGCAGTGGCAAGAACTAATATTGATAGTAGCAGCTCACTGAGCGGCATGCTCTGTGGTAACGGTTCATTGGGCGAGTATTTAGGTGACATGCCTCATTTACACAGGTTCCAAGTCTCCCGATTTGGTAGGAGATCTCACTAAAATATAGCAAATTAACCCTGATTTCCCATTTTTAATTTATAATCTGCTCCAAAGAATCAGTTTAGCTTGTTTTTTTAAAACAAATATTTGTACACATATTTGTTGTCAAAATTCACCAGAATGCACCATTTTGCATCACATTGTTTCCAAATTGTCCAGGGACCACCCTAGGGGAGGTGACGATCCCCCCTCCCACAGCCCCGGTTCCACACCCTCACCCTCCAGCCATGCCATTTCTCCCTATTTCCAATTTGTGTATTAGGAAGATCTCCCTACTTGGCGCCTCTGGATTTCGTTGCCGGGTTCGGTTCCATCTTGCTTCCCGCGCGTGGTGAGAATGATTCATCTTTCATTAAACGCAGAATTGCCTGCCCATAAGAAGTGGGCCGCCATGTGAGGTGGGCCTGGACGTATTGTCTGCTGACTGAAGCAGACAGCAGAGAGGGTTGTCTGGTGACTGAAGCAGGCAGCATTGTCTGTGGACTGAATCAGGTAACATTGTCTACAGACTGAAGGAGGCAGCATTGTCTGGGGACTGAAGCAGACAGCAGGCAGCAATCTCTGTGGTCTGAAACAGGCTGCAGACAGTGTTGTCTGCCGACTGAAGCAGACAACAGGTAACATTGTCTGGGGACTGAAGCAGACTGAAGCTGACATCATTGTCTGCGGACTGAAGCAGACAGCAGAGAACATTGTCCTGGGACTGAAACAGACAGCAGGCAGCATTGTCTGCAGACTGAAACAGGCAGCAGACAGTGTCATCTGCGGACTGAAGCAGACAACAGGGAACATTGTCTGGGGACTGAAGCAGACTGAAGCAGACAGCAGGCCTCCCCGTGTGTAACCTGAGCCTATCCAATTGGTGGCTCCTTGTAGTGTGTAATCAGGCGCCCCATCCTCTGTCTACTCGCTCATAGGCGGCGCTCCGTCGTCTGCTCCAGCTAAAAAAACAGTAAATTGTTGTCTGCTGCCAATAGAATTCACTAATGTATTGATCTTGACGCAAACAGTCTGTGTTCACTCAGATTATGATACGTTGGTCTCACATATGCTATGGTTGCCCATTTTGTTTGTTCGTTGTTTTACATCCTAGCAACATCTAAGGTCGTATCAGAATGGGTTCTGACTTGTGCCAGAGCAAACCCATGGCGAATTTATAGTGCAGCCCCACTGCGAAACAAGGCAGTCACATTATCCTGATGCTGAGGTAACCAGTTGTCCTATCCTATTAATGCCGAGTGCCAGGCTAGGTAACGACAAGTATCGATTTGATAAGTTATTGATTTGAGTCGGCTGGGATTTGAACTCCCGACCTTCCGCATGGGAAGTCTGTGCTCGACCGATTTGTGTTTCAATCCGTAAACTATGCACTCAGAAAACTCAGTAGGACTAAACTAAGTCGGCCATTGTTTTTTCTCCAAATTGAAATCTTGTCTGCAGGGAATTGAAAAATGGCTGAAGACCAGTGCTTCGGCTCTAACAAAGGAACTTATTCAGCAAAATAAGAATATGTACCACACAAAAAAAAGGAGCCCCAGTAAACAAGTTATTATGTCAGCACTAAGGCACTAGACTTCCGAGCATGCAACATTACAGTTTTTAAATACTTCATTTGTCATGTCTTTACATGCATTGTTATGTTAATAAGGTGTTATTAAACAATGATTATACTTCTAGGTCTATTGTAATAAACGAGACAGACTCGTAGGCAACGATACAACTTCTCAAATCCACTCCTTATTTAGTTGAGACGCATTTCGTGGGGTTGATGAAAATGGGAAATATTGTACCGAGAGCAAGATTCGAAGCCACATCTCTTTGCATTCCGGGCCAGTGTGCTAACCATTACACCACCTAGGCTCCCTGATATCACCATCCTACCCAGGCCTACCTGTCTATGCAGCTCCTTGCCTGAGAGGTCGGTGGAGACCACTACACTCATCCCCCTGGAATTGTAAGTTTTTTAATGCTTACAATTACATATATACAGGCAATCCACTAACACATACATACACAGGGTAGGTTCAACAACCATACAGAGCATAGCTTGTACAGGATCAGGGTCATGGCAACCAGTGTGGTGGGGGTGATGAAAATGGGAAATATTGCGCCTAGAGCAGGATTCGAACCCACATCTCGTTGCATTCTGGGCCAGTGTGCTAACCATTACACCACCGAGGCTCCCTGATATCACCATACTACTCACACCAACCTGTCTATGCGGCTCCTTGCCTGAGAGGTCAGCGAGGACCACTCCAAGTGTAACAGTGTTCTGTTATGTGTAGTGATTGTTCTGCGTGATTTTGAATGGATGATTTCTGGTTTGAGTCTGCCAGACAAGCTATCCCGTCTTCTAGGCTTCAATCCCGTCCCCATGTGACCTTAGATGTTGCCAGGACGTAAAACTCCAACAACCAACCAATCTAGGCTTCAAATATTGGCCTCCCCACTCCATACACTCACCTGTTAGTTGTTGAAGTTTTACATCCTGGCAACATCTAAGGTCATATGAGGACCGGTACCGACTTGTGACAGTGCACACTCATGGCGACTTTATAATGTTGGCCCACTGGGATATCAGTGCCCGATATCCCACTCAGTCACATTATCCTGACACTGAGCTAACAAGTCCTTGCCCTATCCTATTAATACCGAGTGCCAGGCTAGGAAGCGACAAATATCAATTTTAAAGTGATTGGTTTGACTAGACCGGGAACCAAACTCCTGACCTTCTGCCAGCGAGGCCATGCTCTGCTGATTAGGCCACTCACGCACCCTAACCCTCATAGGAAGCGGCCCCCTTTGTCAAGCGTTGACTACACCTCGACTTGGTAAAAGCGGGACTGAGCTCCTAGCAGGAGTTCAGCCAGTAACGAGTCTAAAACCGCTTAGTGCTCCCTGATTGGTCCGCCAGCAACTTCCTGTGAGCAACTTCCGGTGAGCAGCTTCCGGTGAGCAACTGCCGATGAGCAACATCCGGTGAACAACTGCTGGTGACGGAGAGTGAGGAGAGTGACGGATTGCGGCGCTTATGAGGAGGCAATATGTGTTTGCAGAGCTGATGAATTGATCCACAGGTGGAGCAGTGATCCTTTGCCCTAGACTGGAGAGTGTTGGATATGAAAAGCGCGAGTGACCTAGATACGAATTGTGACCTCTCAGTCTGCAGTGACCTCTCAGGCAAGGAGCCACATAGACAGGTAGGCGTCGGTAGTGTTGTGACATCAGGGAGCCCAGGTGGTGTAATGGTTAGCACACTGGCCCGGAATGCAAAAAGATGTGGGTTTGAGTCCCGCTCTAGGCGCAATATTTCTATTTTTCATCACCTCCACGACAGTTGCATAGTCCGATGGTTTTGAGTTTCTGTTATTTTCTGAGATAAATATATTAGATTGATCGCTCTAACCTACCTTACTTTAGTTTGAAGTAACTTTTATTTTAAATGGCTAACTTTTGAGATATTTGAAGTATAACCATGCAGAAATAATTTTGGCAAGTACACCAAAACTTTGACGCTGTAGGCTTCTGCACAAACAGGTTCTATTAAATTGCTGCAGTAGTCCCTTCAATATGGTGGCAAATATTTACTAAGTGCACCATTATCTAAGTTAGACGTGTAGGATAAAATCTAGATAATAGTTTTGGTTTTGAAAATTTGATATTTTTATCTGATTATGCAGCTTTAATTGGTGACCATGTTGGTTTGTTATGGCTTTGGTTCCTAGCAACATCTACGGTCCTATCTGGATGCACTCATGGTGAGTGATGTTGTAGTGCTGCCGAATTGGGAGATCGGGCTGCCGGGACCATGACCTGATATCCCACTCAGTCACATTATCCTGACAGTGAGCTACTTACCCTATCCTAGTAGTCCCGAGCAATAGGCTAGGTGGCGACAAGTATCAATTTTGTTAGTCATTGGTTTGACTCGAAACCCATGACCTGTATTGCCGGAAGCCAGCCAATGATGTTTTCGATTCGGCCACTCAGTCCCAGTGATCCTCATGTTATGTAAATATTAAATAGTTATAATGACACAACCATATCTGATATGAAATGTTAATATAAGAAATGGTTGTGTCATTCATTTCATTAGCTTGTAGAATTAAATGATCATATTTTCTGTCAACCACCAGGCCCTACCCATAGTGACTCCAACCACCAGGCCCTACCCATACTGACTCCAACCACCAAGACCACATACCCACATACCAGTGGCTTCAACCACCAGGCCCTACCCACATACCACAGTGACTCCGACCACCAGGCCCTACCCATAGTGACACCAACCACCAAAACCACATACCCACATACCACAGTGGCTTCAACCACCAGGCTCTACCCATAGTGACTCCAACCACCAGGCCCTACCCATAGTGACTCCAACCAATAAAACCACATACCCACATACCACAGTGGCTTCAACCACCAGGCCCTACCCACATACCACAGTGGCTCCAACCACCAGGCCCTACCCATAGTGACTCCAACCACCAAAACCACATACCCACATACCACAGTGACTTCAACCACCAGGCTCTACCCATAGTGACTCCAACCACCAGGCCTTACCCATAGTGACTCCAACCACCAAAACCACATACCCACATACCACAGTGGCTTCAACCACCAGGCTCTACCCATAGTGACTCCAACCACCAGGCCCTACCCATAGTGACTCCAACCAATAAAACCACATACCCACATACCACAGTGGCTTCAACCACCAGGCCCTACCCACATACCACAGTGGCTCCAACCACCAGGCCCTACCCATAGTGACACCAACCACCAAAACCACATACCCACATACCACAGTGGCTTCAACCACCAGGCTCTACCCATAGTGACTCCAACCACCAGGCCCTACCCATAGTGACTCCAACCAATAAAACCACATACCCACATACCACAGTGGCTTCAACCACCAGGCTCTACCCATAGTGACTCCAACCACCAGGCCCTACCCATAGTGACTCCAACCACCAAATCCACATACCCACATACCACAGTGGCTTCAACCACCAGGCTCTACCCATAGTGACCCACATACCCACATACCACAATGGCTTCTACATACTATAGCTTCAACCACCAAACCCTACCCACAGTACCTTCAACCGCCAGACCTACCGACAGCGCTTCAACCACCAGGGCTTACCCACCGTGGCTTCAACCACCAGGGCTTACCCACCATGGCTTCAACCACCAGGGCTTACCCACCGTGGCTTCAACCACCAGGGCTTACCCACCATGGCTTCAACCACCAGGGCTTACCCACCGTGGCTTCAACCACCAGGACTTACCCAAAGTGGCTTCAACCACCAGGACCACCTACCCACCGTGGCTTCAACCACCAGGGCTTACCCACCGTGGCTTCAACCACCAGGACTTACCCAAAGTGGCTTCAACCACCATGGCTTACCCACCGTGGCTTCAACCACCAGGGCTTACCCACCGTGGCTTCAACCACCATGGCTTACCCACCGTGGCTTCAACCACCAGGGCTTACCCACAGTGGCTTCTACCACCAGGCTCTACCCACCGTGGCTTCAACCACCAGGCCCTACCCACAGTGGCTTCAACCACCAGGACTTACCCAAAGTGGATCCAACCACCAGGCCCTCCCCACAGTGCCCGGAGCCCCTCTGCTTATCTAGCTGCATTCAGGCGCCGACTGAAGGCCTCCACGTCACATCCTGGACGTGACTTCCGGTCACGTGCTTCTACCTGCTACACTCCCGCTTATGGCGCATCTTATATAAAGGCTATCCGTCATGCGCAGATCTCGTCAGGTGTGCTACGCAGCTGTCCCGGCTTGGGTTAGACTTACAGCCTGGCTGGGCACTGATGGATGATTATTATTTTTATTATAGTTATTATCGTTATTATTAATATTATTATTATTATTTGTGTAGAGAAGGGATGCCAGTATGTGTGAAGTAAAGCAGTCTGGATATCGTAAAATACTTACAAGCGCGAAAGACCAGTTTTGCGACATCGAACAGAACCGCTGAATATCGTCTGCTGCCTCTGAAGTTAGTTCGTGTTTGGAGTTTTACATCCTAGCAAGATCTAATGTCATTCAGGATGGGTACCGACTTGTAACGGTGCACACTCATGGTGTCTGTGTAGTGCTGCCCCTCTGGAAGACCTGACCTGACATGATATCCCACTCAGTCATCTTATCCTGACACTAAAAAAAGTCAACCAGCCTTGCTCTATCCTAATAATGCAGAGTGCCTGGCTAGGAAGCAAGAAGTATTAATTTTTAAGTCATTGGTTTGACTCGACCAGGGTTTGAACACGTCGGTTAGAATCCCGCAATCTACAAAAGCGAGAGACGGACGCTCAACTCATTCGGCCATCCCGTCTGGTCTGCCACTGAAGTGATTAACAACTCTTCACAGAGAAGCAGCCTAAGTGGCTCTGGTTGCCTGCAGGTTCTGCGGTCTAGTCACATCGCACAAGGTGAAGTAACCAATGAACAGGCTGATCCCCGGACTTAAGCACCACGTGACCAGCATGTCGGCGGGGGATATATACAGTAAAACCTCTCTAACCGAACACCTCCACAGATCGCCCACTCCCCTATATCGATCGGTTTATTTGGGTATTTTTTTGCTATTCTGGACCTGTGGGATAGATAGGTATATTCAGGGTCTGAACGGGGCCTGGAAAGTCTTGAACTTCATTTTCCCCATTTCAAGGGCTTGAAAAACCTTGAAGTTACCCTATTTTGGGTAATTAGTTTAGAAATACCTTACATTCAAAACTAATTTAGATCAGTGGGAACAGTTTAATGATTAGCAAAAAATACCCCATATTAGCAAAAAAATACCCCAGTGTTATTTCAGTGAGGAAACAAGTTTAGTGCTCATAGGTCAGCTCTAATGTCGAGTCTTCGGCCACCCCCATAAACCAATGCAAGCCTCAGGATCCATAGGTGAAGGTTTGCCCCAAACAACTATATATCTCCGTACCCAACCTCAGCAGGTGGTATCTCCCACGTCTCCGGTACCCGTGGGTCTATTCTAACACATATTTGTTCCTTGAAACTTGATTCATATCCAAATTTACAGTCACTTACAGTTCGAACTCGCCATTCGGAATGGCGATTTTGGACTAAATCCAAATGAAAATAGTCTTGAATTCCTATAAAAAGAGCATTTAAAATCCGTGAATTGTATATCTTGACATGTGTACGCACCCTGCATATATCTGCTGACCAGGCTGTCTAATTTATAAGTATAAGGAGCATCTGGATGTCAAACTCATACTGCATATTGCTTTCGACTATTGCGCCCCCCTCCCACACCCACCCCAGTAAGCGGGTAGCTAGATAGATAGATAGATAGACAGATAGATAGATATAGGAGATTAGTGCCAGGCGGGGCCCAAGTGCCCAGTCATGCGTGGCAATCCGGCAGTCGCCGCCTGAGTGAAATGAGGGCAGATCTGCTGAGTGCTTCCCGGTCACCCCGCCACCCGGACCGGGCCCACGCAGCACCGGGGGGAGAAGCCGGCATCACCGAGGGGTAGAAACCGGCAACACCACCCCCTGCCGGGAACGGCGGCCTGTCGCAATCTGGGACCGCTGATAGTGGAGGGAAGGTGTGCGGGTGGGGGTAGGTGGGGGGGAGATGTGTAATTGTTTGTTGTGGTTTTGCGACCTGGCAATATCGAAGTTAAACTACTGACGTACTAATGTGACGGAATGAGATATTGCAGTGTGGTGGTGGAGGCACCAGTAGAGGGCTGCACTTTAAAACCACCGTGATCATGCACTGTCACAAATCAGCGCATGTCTTGATTGGACTTCAGATGTCATTAGTATGTAAAACCCCAATTAACCACTCAAACTCAATGTGTGGGGTGTGTGGGACATTCCTTTATTACTGGTCTGGATCCGTTAAACATGTAATCTAGTAGAGCCGGTACAGTTTCTATGTGAATTAGGCGTGTATGTGATCGGGATGCGGTCAGTAGATGATCGTGACGTCATGCTTGACTCAGTGTGCCCAGAAGAGCCTCTGTACATCCCGGACGCGTGCCGTTACCATGGAAACATCCACTCTCCTTCAACCACCAACAACCAACCCCTATCCCGACCCCTGGTAGATAGGCTTCCCCTCCACCCCGCCTCCCGCCCCCTCCCGCCTCCCGCCCCCTCCCGCCTCCCGCCTCCCGCCCCCTCCTGCCTCCCGCCTCGCGCCTCCCGCATCCCGCATCCTGCCTCCCGCATCCTGCCTCCCGCCTCCCGCCTCCCGCCTCCCACCCCCTCCCGCCCCCTCCTCCCGCCTCCCGCCTCCCCGTCCCTCTCCCTCCCCTACCACATCACCCCTCCCACCTCCCCACTCCACGTTCCATTTGCATCCCCTTCCTTCATGACGCCATTTATACACACACACACACTCAGCCACACGCATACACACACACGGATACACAAATAAATGTGGCCCGAAAATAATAATCGTGTAAAATGGCCCAGAAGAATTGCGCTGACGTGTCAGTTTTTCTTTCGCGTCCATCCGTGAATTTGCAGGTTGAAACAATTTAAACAAATACGGCACCAGGTTGCTGCCTTTTGGGTGTTTGTGGAAATACTCAGCAAAGAAAGCAGATGGAAATAATTGCAAACACAGCTTAAAATCAAACCCCCCACGCGGCCAGCACCACACGCCCCCCTCCCTCACCCGCCCTCACCCGCCCTCACCCGCCCTCACCCGCCCTCACCCGCCTACCGCCCCCCCCTCCCTCCTCACCCTCCCTCACCCGCCCTCACCCGCCCTCACCCGCCCCCACCCTCCCTCACCCGCCCCCACCTGCTCTCACCCGCCCTCACCCGCCCACACCCGCCCTCACCCCCCCTCAACCGCCCTCACCCGCCTTCACCGTCCCTCACCCACCCTCACCCGCCCTCACCCGCCCTCACCCGCCCTCACCCCCCCGACCCGTCCCCCCACCCGCCGCCCCCACCTGCCCTCACCCGCCCCCACCGCCCTCATCCGCCCTCCATCCGCCCCACCGGCCTCACCCGCCCTAGCCTGCTCACCGCCTCCACCCGCCCTCACCCGGCCCTCACCCGCCCTCACCCGCCCTCATCGCCTATCGCCCCCACCGCCCCTCACCGCCCCACCGCCTCCCACCTCGCGCCACCCCACCTCACCCGCCCTCATCCGCCCCACCCGCCCCACCCGCCCTCACCCGCCCCCACTGCCTCACGCCCACCCCCACCCGCCCTCACCCGCCCTCACCCGCCCTCACCCGCTCTACCGCTCCACCCGCCCTACCCGCCCTCACCCGCCCTATCCGCCCCCACCTTCCCGCGACGCCCTCACCGCCCTCACCGCCACCATCCCCCTCCCGACCGCCTTCACCCGCCTCTCACCCGCCCTCACGCCCTCACCGCCCCCACCCTTCCCTCACCCCTCACCTCCTCACCCGCTTTCACCCTTCCCGACCGCTTCACGACCTCACCCGCCTACCTCACCCCGCCCTCACCCGCCCTACCATCCGCCCTCACCCCCCCCCGACCGCCCCCCCCCCTCCCTCGCCCCACCTGCCCTCACCCGCCCCTGTTCGCCACTTGCCTATACCTCCCTCGGCTCACGCGGTTACCATGGCAACCAATACCGTTGCCTAGGGACGCATATTGCATATATACGTGAAAAGAAAAGCGCCCAAATTGAGTGTGTATATATTTGACACAGTTGGTGTTTGCAGTGAACCTAGATTACACGAGTACAAACTGAAACGTTGCCCCCTGTTACTCCGCAGACTGCTGAGTCGTGCAGTCTGAAACTAGGCGAGTTGTGTCACTAGGCGACCGGTCTTGGCGCCAACCAGTGCCGTGGGGGGCGAGGAAAATGTGAAATATTGCACCTACAGCAGTGTCAATAGGCCATCAATTGATGTGACCTGCGGTTGTATTGTTTCTGTAATATTGGTCGGCATCAGTTGCTATACTCTTGATATTTTCCATAATGTCTTCAAATACGGTAGCAGAAATCATAATTCCAAGAACAAAAATTAAGGTACCAGGCAAGGAGTGAGGGTGTCAATGTTATGGTTCCTATGATATCAGTGACATTAGTTATATTACATCAATTTAGTATAGTAAGTATTCCGGGCTAGTGCACTAACCGTTACACCACCTAGGCTTCTTGATGTGATCGCCCTGTCCAAGCCCACCTGTCTATGTGGTTGCTTGCCTGAGAGGTCAGTGCAGACCACTACTACACTCATCCCTCTGGAAATGTCAGTCTTTTAAATGCTGTATATGAATAAGTCGTGTTAATTCTTACAAGTACATACATACAGGCAATATACTTACAGATATACATACACAGGGTTGGTTCAATCCATACAGCCCATAGCCACGTAGCTTGTACAGGATCCTGGTTATGGCAACCAGTGTCTTGAGGTGATGCAATATTGCGCCTAGAGCAGGAGTCGAACCATTCCTCTTGCATTCCGGGCTAGTGTGCTAACAATTACACCACCTATGCTTCCTGAGGTCATCACCCTGTCTATGTGGCTCCTTGTCTGAGAGGTCGGGACCCTACCAACAAATTGCACAGGAAGGAAATTTAAAGTAGCATATTCTGATGGTTTTCAGTTTCTGCCATTTTGTTGAGATAAATATATTCGATTGAACATTATAAGCTACTTTGCCTTAGCTTGATATAGCATCTGATTTTAAATGGCTTACTTTGGAGATATATGAAGTGAAAATTGCAAAATTACTAATTTGGGCATAAAAGTAAAAATTCTGACATCATAGTGTAAAATATTCTGATATTCGGCATAGGGGGGAATGCAAATGTATCAGTGTATGTGACCAGGCGCATGTATGTATATATATATATATATATATACATATATATATATATATATGTAAGGGCTGGTGGTGCCTGAGTGGGATGTAAATAGACATAGTGGTGGTGGCAGGTCTGGGTGTAAGTGCATTCAGGGCCTACCCCCTCTGCTGGGATCGGGACCACCACACTCAAAGGTCAAGGTTGATGGTGGCCATGGGGCCATACAGCTTGGTGATGGGCAGACCACTGGTATCAATGGGGACCCGGAATGCTGGATCCATATTGGTAGGGCCAAGAATGCTTGTTTGCCATTGAGGGAAAGGTGTGGGGTGATACTCTACAATGAACCCATGTAACCATATAAATAATAAACCAGAGGGCTGGACTCTTCTCTTCTTCTTTACACTTTATACTCTTCCTTTCTCTTTGTCTGTATTGATTTCACTATAGCCTGCCTACACAGCCACAGATTCGAGTCTAAGCCTTTACAATAGGTTTAAGCAATAACAGGTTCTTTAAAATTGACTCAGATTTCATTTCCCTTTATTCTGCAATAAATGCTTCACGAGTTCACCGGTATCTACCTTGGATACATAGAATCAAATCTAAGTACGTGTTTGGGTTTGGGGAATTCAGGGATGAAAGATCTCCGCGATTTCGCGGATTTCCGGGATTTTTCCTGTAGCTATAAGTGTATACTAATGCGTTGTTTAAATGCCGCAGCACCATCAGCGTATACTAATATGTGGTGCCGACCCGCATCAATATCAGCGTATACTACTAATAAATGCTTAAAATGGTGCAGCACTATCAGCGCATACTACTAATACATGCTTCAAACGCCGGAGTACTTACTATCAGCATATACCAATATATATGAAACCCAAATTCCGGGAATTTTCAGCGATTCCCTGACAATGCTAAACCTATGGGAGAATATCCGCATTTCCGGTTTCCTTCCTGGAGACCACTTTCATCCCTGAATTAGACGCTTTGAGCGCACTATGCACCTTTAACTAAGTGGCATTTATATCTAATCTTCTACTGCTATTCAGATAGGTTTCAATTAACCAGATCTGCGGTTGAATGGCGGGCAGGTGTTGGTCGGTGATTATCAATTAATTAGCAGGCAATGTGCGGGAGATGATTGCGGATTGACAGTCCTCCGGTAACCAGCGCCTCACATGTAGCAAGGACCGGTGAGTAAAGTTGCCTAGTCCGATTAAGGATCAACGTTGTATAACTAAACCGCTCACCTAGATTTGATTCTACATATCTAACTTAGATACTGATGCACATATTAAACACTTGTTGCCACATGTAAGGCAATACTGAGTCAATTTAATAGAACCTGTTAATGCATAAGCCTAGAGTTTTGGCGTGCTTGCCAAAATTAATTTTGCATAGTTGCACTTCAAATACCTCAGTAGGTAGCCATTTAAGATAAAGTTACCGCAAACTGAAATGACGTAGATTATAACGATCAATTTAATATATTTATCTCAGAAAAATGGTTGAATCTCAAAACCATCAGACTATGCAATTTTAACGACAGCAACCAGCAGTGCACACCTGAGATACACACACGCATTATGGGGCATGCACAGAACAATCTGAATTAACTTAAAAGTTACAACAAATTGGGGATTCGAACCCACGGGTTCGAACCCTGGTCGAGTCAAACCAATGACTTACAAAACTGATGCTTTCCTAACCAGTTGCTCGGCATTATAAGTGTAGTAGTCTGCACTGACCTCTCAGGCAAGGAGCCGCATAGACAGCCATACGTGGATAGGGGGGAGGGTGACATCAGGGAGCCTAGGTGGTGTAATGGTTAGCACACTGGCCGGGAATGCAAGAGATGTGGGTTCGATGCCCGCTCTAGGCGCAATATTTCCCATGTTCATCACCCCCATAATTATTAGGATAGGGCAAGGACGGGTTGGCTCATTGTCAGGGTAATGTGACTGAGTTGGATATCAGGTCATGGTGTTGGTGGCCTGGTCTGCCAGTGGGACAACACTATAAAGTCGCCATAAGTGCGCACTGTCACAAGTCGGTACCCATCCTGATATGACCTTAAATGATGCCAGGACGTAAAACTCCAACAACTAACCAACCAGCCAATACATTGTCTTTGCGCGGACACATCTGCTAACATAGGCTACTAAACGTACCAACATACTATCTATCTGCTACTGAAATGCAGACAATCAAATAACTTATCAGCAGCTACTGTTTGGTAAGACAACACCAAAACTACAGCTGGCCAGCATTGAAAACAAGCCTGGGTACCCAGGCTTCCATGCTATGGACAGAATAAATACAGCCTCAATAAAAAATAAATAAATAAATTTAATCTGCATGCCCGTCGTGGTAGACTAGTACACTTCATTCGGAGGCAGTTTTGTGACTAAGGAGAAGCAGAAGGACACCAAGAAACATACCCTCTGTGTCTGTCACGTTGGATAGCAATCTATACATAAAAGCTGTGTGGTTTGAGTTGGGGTGTTCAGACTCCGAACGCCTGACACAAACAGAAGATTATACATGACAAGGGGGTGACGGCGCGGTAATTTTTATTGTTCTCCCTTCTGACACTGAGTGTCGTATGTATTAAATGACGCACCATCTAACTTCGCGAAATACTCTTTTAGTTCCAGCTGAAGATATCTATTGGGGGCAAGGGGCGCCGTGGTCGAATCGGTAGAGCGCGGGCCTCGCGTGTGGAAGGTCGGGAGTTCGGTTCCCGGTCGAATCAAACCAATGACTTATAAAATGTATACTTGATGCTTCCTGGTCTACTAGTTAGATTAGTGTCAGGATAATGTGACTGAGTGGGATATCGGGTCATGGTGGCAGCGGCTTGATTTCCCAGTGGGGCAGCACTATAATATCATTATGAGTGCACACAGTCACAAGTCGCTACCTGTCCTGATATGACCTTAGATGTTGCCAGGAGGTAACGCTCCAACAACATCTCCCTTCTGACTCACTGAATGTCATCTATATTAAATGACGCACCATCCAACTCCAAGAAATACTATTTTAGTTCCAGCTGATGATATCCAGTGAGGATGGGGGTAGAGGTTGAGGTGGGGGTGGGGGGTGGGGTCGGGTGGGAATGGGTGGGGTTGGGTGGGGGTGGGGTGGGGTGTAGAGGGCGGGACCCCACAGAAAGGTTCGGCGAATTCGAAGGAAGACACACAGACAGACATGTGTTCAGAGCAGACGACGTGTTTTTTGTGAATGACTTTCTGTCTCGTGCAGTAAACAACTATGGCGCGTGTCACGCCGTTTGTCTGTGCTGGTTGTCACTTTAATGTGCGTTTATCCCGCTGTATCGGAAGGGGGCAGCACCTATGCTGCTCCCAGAATCCACTATTCCAGCCGCCAAAAACACAGCGCGGCCATGCTTCTCTCTCGTCAGTCTATTCTTCACAAGGTTCGTCTGCGGACTGTGTTTGTCGGGTGGGTGGGGATAGGGTATATGTGTATGTGGGTGGGTGGGTGCGGGGGGATTACATTTAGTCATGATTTAATCAAACCAAGTCATGCAGTGCATTTGGCAATATTGGGGCACATTTCTGATGGTGGATTCGTTGATAAACCAACCGGCTGCAACAGAGCCCGGTGTCATGGTATAAAACCCCGGCCCGATCGCAGCCCCTGCCGTGAAGACAGTTGACTAAGCATTTATTTTTATAAAATAAATTTAAAAACTTTCAGTGGATCGATTAAAAATATCTTAATGCGCGATTGAAGAGGAAGATCTGAAGTATTTAATGTAACCTAAGAGCAATTTATGCTGAAAGTATTAAAAACAGAGATAATAGTGAAAGTTGGGATATTCTGAGTGTCAGTGCAATCTTCATACAGAAAAAGTGAAATATCTATGAAACTTACACCACCTAGAAACAAACCCCCTGGAACATATATAGAAAACATATCCAACGAACAGATTATATTAAATTTATACGGTTAGGGTTGTGCATTTCTATTAATCTTTAATAGACACTGGCAGTGTGTATTCGTTCAGCAGCCGAGCTGAGCTTGTTTACAACCTCTGCGCATGCGCAGAAGCCACGGCAGGGGCTGCGATCTGGCAGGGGTTTTATACCATGACACCGGACAGGACTTGTTGTCTGGGTGTTCAATCTTCAAACACCGTCATGTCCGGGATGTGTTGGTGCCATTTGTAAGGGCGGAGGATGTGGGTGGAGAGTGGAGTTGGGAGGGCAGGGCGCGCGACTCGGCTTTTATGTACATAACATGACCGAGCCAGGTGCACGACTGCAGAGTTATTGACGAATTACATGACATTGCAATACACCAAGTATGCCATCACGGGATTAGAATTCACGATTGAATGATGCGTAATGTAAATAGTGACACTCGCTTAATACCAGGGTCCGTACGTAGCCTGGAAAGTCTCGAAAAGTCTTGACGTTCATTTGCCCCATTGCAAGGCCTTGAAAAGCCTTGAATTTAAGCTATTTTGGGTAAATAGTCTTGAAAAGCCTTGAATTCCATTAATCTGTCCACAGAGTCCAAAATCAGCATTGACCATTGTTGTTTTCTTTCCTGACGTGCAAACAAAAATAGTCTTGAATTCCTATTAAAAAACAGCCTTGAAGAGCCTTGAAATAACCTTGAATTCCATATCTTCACGTGTGTACGGCCCTGTAATACGCATAATCAGATAAGGATCATAATCGGTATTGATGGACTGAATATAGGAAGCGTTTAATTCATGGTTTAAATATCACCGCGATTTCATTATCTCCGAGATTCAGTTAACAAATCATTTTTATAATCTGTCATTTATGTTGTTTCTACCATATTTTAGTAATATTTATTAGGAAGCAATCTAATTTCATGCAATTTTTTTGCCATCTGCTCTGCAATACCGGAAGGGACGCGGTGGCCGAATCGGTAGAGCGCGGGCCTCGCGTGCGGTAGGTCGGGAGTTCGGTTTCCGGTCGAGTCAAACCAATGACTTAATGAATTGATACTTGTCACTTCCTATCCTGGCACTCGGCATTAATATGATAGGACAAGGACTGGACGGCTCAGTGTCAGAATAATGTGACTGAGTGGGATATCGGGTCATGGTGCTGGTGGCCTGATTTCCCAGTTAGGCAGCACTATAAAGTCACCATGAGTGCACACTGTCACAAGTCGGTACCGTTCCTTATGTGACCGTAGATGTTGCCAGGACGTAAACTCCAACAACCAATCAACTATCTAATACGAACACACAATTTCCAATGGATACTTGAAGTATTTAACCCTGCCCCAGACTGATGATGGTCAATGCCTGGGTCGGCTGTGAGCCAGTTGTAATATGTCGGCACTCGGCCGTCTGAACCCCAAAGATTACTAGTCTCCACATGTGTGTTCTGACAACTGGATGTCAGTTCCCACCTGTCATTACTCTCAACAACTCATAAGAAATAAAGGAAGACAAGTCATGCAAGATTGACAGTGAAGAGGTTATGCTTTATTGGCATCAACCCCTGTTCACCTAGTGGCGACCTATCCACCCCATTCCTTACCAACTGCACACACAGATCCTCATGACTATTGCTGGTGTATATTAGAATCAGTGCCTACAGCCCATTGAACCTGAGTCCAATGGTTGTTGCAACCAGCTCAGTGTCTTTGGAATAGCTGTTGCTCGTTTGAGTGTAGAAAGTGGAGTGTTACTCTTATGGGGTCTGTGTGGCAGGTATAAGGAATGCAGGTGACTGGGCTCACACAGCTAGCCAATCAGACACCCTCTACAGCCTGGGTAGGTGATGGCCACCTGCAGCTGTTACTCAACCCCAGCTGCAGGTGGTATCCATAATGTATGCAGGATGGCTGGGTGTGCTTTTTCCATCGGTACCATGGTAACAGGTTGTAAAGTCGACGGCTGGCAGCTGTGGTTGTGTAGGTCGGCTAAATATGAAATCACTACAGGCAAGAGAAAGGTAGAGTATAAAGTGCACAGAAAGACAGAGAGCTTACACCCTCAGGTTTATTATTGTATAGGTTCATGAATCCAAGATGGCTGTCACACCTGATCAGCTCCTCCAATCGGCAATAGGCATTCTCTAATCAACCAATGAACATGTAAAATGGGGTATGTGAGCAGAGCTGCTAAGGCTCTGTCACACTAAAAGTTGTGCCCCTCTCACACTATCTATAACTACATAATGTCTATATAAAACTCAGTATAGGATCACCAGCACCACATAATACCTTAATGCCTCTGGCCCTATATCATTTACATTTTTATATAACAATTGTAATTCACTATAGACTAGTTCACACATCCTCCAATGTCTAATTATCGGGAAATTTTACAAGGTGGTTGCAGACAGTTACAACAAACATATATCAATGCTTTGCTCCCTCAATGCACTCTTTCTGGTGTATGAAGGGAACCTTTCAATAATTATTAACAGTCTCTTAAGTATGAACATCATATCACAATCTCGGTCGCTATGTGTTATCACATTTCCACATAGGCGCTTATGCCACAAAGCAAGTGGGGCACCCATTGCTTCTCTGTTACATAATCCTGGTTCCCATTCCATCGCCCGAGAATAACAATGTTCTTTGCCAATATATGAATTCGAACCGAAAATCCATATATTTGTACATAGTGTCGTGGTGAAAGTCAACATAGGGTTGGCACTCGGCCAGTGTTGGGCTCCCCTTATACTGAATGGGAGTGAAATTCTGCGAAAACCCAGAAATCCTCTCAGAGGCTTAAGACTGTCATGGAACCGTGGAACAAATCCCGGAAGTCAGGTTTCATCCAATACTCCAATACTCCGGACGCGATGGCCGAATATGTTTACATTTGAGATACAAATATGTTTGTAAAACGCTGAGTTCTCCTACCTATTTACACATGATGTAATATATATTGCAATATCTGTTTAATTCACGTAATATAATGCCACTTTCTGAAACATCATTTAATATCATGAACTATGCAGTCATCCCAAAGTGTTTTCTCTCCTCATCCACACTTTCAACATTTTTTTGTGTGTTAATATTTTATTCATCTGAACACATATTTTGTCAGTGCCAAGGCACTGGTCTTCCACCCTTTGAAGTGACCATGTTTGGTTTGTAGATGGTGATGGTTAAGTGGAATGTGCTGCGGTGTATACAGCGCACCCCATTCTGAAATTAAAAGTGGGGGAGAAGGCTATGCTGTATAGTGTACAGCGTAGGTACTCAACACAGTGCAGTAATGAGTCTCCTGCACTATGCTGAGTACCTATGCTGTATAGTGTACAACGTAGGTACTCAGCATAGTGCAGGAGTGAGTCTCCTGCACTATGCTGAGTACCTATGCTGTATAGTGTACAGCATAGGTACTTAGCATAGTGCAGGAATGAGTCTCCTGCACTATGTTGAGTACCTATGTTGTATAGTGTATAGCATAGGTACTCAGCATAGAGCAGGAATGAGTCTCCTGAACTATGCTGAGTACCTATGCTGTATAGTGTACAGCATAGTTACTCAGCATAGTGCAGGAATGAGTCTCCTGCAATTAAGGTACTTCGCATTCAACTATATATTCTCGTATCCAGTAAACCACTCCCTCCATCTACAGCCTTGCTTTTACCCTGACAACGAACAAACCACAATATTATTACATCTACCCATCATGTGTCCCTAAATACATCACAATCCGTACACATGCATCACCCCCCCCCCACACACACAGACACACACACGCACGCCCTTGCCTCCTAATGCTTATCTACAGTCAGTCCATGTAAATCCAGCCATCATTTCTCTTTTCTTTTTTGGCGTACCTTAGTTGATTAAGCAGGAGAAATTTCAATCACAGACAATTGGTCTTCCTCATTTTACTGCTCCTTGCCATATCCTGGAAATGCAAGACACCAGTCTACGTAGCAGTAAGTAAAATGTGTTATATCGTTGGTTTGACTCAGCTAGTGGTTAAACCAGGGGTTCAAATTCTACAACATACCAGAACATGATGCAGACATTCAACTCATCTGGTCATCCAGGAATCTCACCATCCAACCCAAATATCCAAACAGAAGAATTCCATCACGAAGAGACGGCGTCAAAATGGTTTATCTCATAATTTAACTCATAGAATTCGACTGGGAAGAAAGTAACCTAACTTAAAGAGGGTTGACTATATACCCCCAATGTCCTTAGCAGACAAACCACAGACCAGATGGGATGGCCGAATGAGTTGTGCGTCCGTCTCCTGTTTGGGTAGATCGTGGCATTCGACCCTGGTCGAGTCTAACGAATGACTTAAAAATTGATACATTTTGATTCCTAGGCCAGGCGCTTGGTATTAATAGGATATGACAAGGACTGGTTTGCTCAGTATCAGGATAATGTGACTGAGTGGGATATCAGGTTATGGTGCTGGCATCATGGTCTCCCTGTGGGGAAGCACTATAAAGTCACCATGAGTGTGCAGTGTCACAAGTCGGTACCCATCCTGATATGACCTTATATGTTGCCAGGACGTAAAACTACAAAAACCAACAAACCACAGTACCCACCTGTTACATTAACCCTCCCCCAAACAACGGTCGGCTCTCACCCGTCCCCCACCCACACCCACACCCACATACCCACCCACACAGACCCACACACCGATCCCCACCAGCTGATCCCCCACACCCCACTGTGATATATTTACCCGACTCCTGTTGCCTGTGCCGCCCCCTAGCGGCGCTTCTTGTAAGCAACGGTCAGCTATCACAACAAACAAGCGTGTCATCTCCCCTATTGTCGCCCGGCGCCGCGAGTCTCCCCACACTCTCCCTGCGCAGTCTCGTCCAGTAGGGATCCTACCCGGTCGCCACTAAGGCTCCGCTTGGAGATTGCTCTGTGTTTACCGTGTGTTGTGTTAGACGCTCCCTAGCTAAACTCCCCCCCCCCCCAGTTATACCCCTCCCTGGTTACACACCACTGTCTGTTCCAGGCTGGGTTTCCATGCTCTCTGTGTACAGACGTCATCGCACCATGATGGTCGTCTGCTGACTAATAGTAATACACACGATTCGCAGCATTTTCTCTTTTTAAGTAAATTGTTTATTAAAAAAACACCCCAACAAAATGGGACATTATCGTGTTTTTTCGATACAGCAACATTCGACATTACCTGCGTTTGTATTGTTTTTGTAATATTGGTATCCCGTCCTGTATTACCTTAGATGTTGCCAGGAAGTAAAACTCCAACAACCAAACCAACTAATATTGGTATCAGTTGCTATACTGTATCAGTTGCTGTGACCTGCGTTTGTATTGTTTCTGTAATATTGGTCGGCATCAGTTGCTATACTTTTGATATTTTCCATATGGTATTCAAATACTGTAGGAGAAATCATAATTCCAATATCAAAAATAAATTTACCAGGCAAGGAGTCAGGGTGTCAATTGTATGAATGCTATAATAGGAATCAGTTGCTACCCTGTTGATAGTGTCCATAGTGTCTTCAAATGTTGTATCAGAAATACAAATTACGATCAAAATAATCTATGTATCAGGCAAGGAGTCCGGGAATGAATATTAACATTATGGTTGCTATGATATCAGTGACATTAGTTATATTACACAAATTTAGTATAGTACGTTTAAATAATGATATATTCCAAAACTAGGATAACAATGTTGTTTTGGTTTTGGTTTTGGTACATTCATTATTTGAGCAAGGACAATTTCAATCACGGACAGATGGTTTTCCTTATTCCACTGCTCCTTGCCCTATCCTAGTAATGCCGAGTGACAGGGTATGTAGCGATAAGTATAAATCTTTACGTCCATGGATTAACTCAGCCAGGGGCTTCGAATACCATGACCTGCCAAAATGAGAGGCAGACGCTCACCTCATTCGATCACCCCATCTGGTTAATATTAATGACTCACCTGTTACTATTGTAGTAGTGTGCACTGACCTCTCAGGCAAGTAACCACATACACAGGTAGGCGTGGGTAGTGTGGTCATATCAGGGAGCCTAGGTGGTGTAATGGTTGGCACACTGGCCCAGAATGCAAAGGGATGTGAGTTCAAGTTCCACTCTAGGTGCAATATTTCCCATTTTCATCATCCCCATGACAGTGGTTGCCGTGACTATGATCCTATACAAGCTACGCGCTTCATGGTTGTTGAACCTACCCTAAGTGTGTAAGTGCATTGCCTGTATCTAGGTAATTGTAAGCATTAAAAGACTTACACTTCCAGGGGGAGGAGTGCAGTAGTGTGCACTGACCTCTCAGGCAAGTAACCACATAGACAGGTAGGTGTGGGTAGTGTGGTGATATCAGGCAGCCTAGGTGGTGTAATGGTTTGCACACTGGCCCGGAATGCAAAGAGATGTGGGTTTGAGTCCCACTCTAGGCACAATATTTCCCATTTTCATCACCCCCATGACATTAGTATTGCTAGGAATATGGACAGAAGTGACACATACATTGTTGCTACGACTGTGTGACGCAGTTCCTGCTGAGACTGCTACTGTCAGATTATTGGTGCAGGAGCTGTTCAAAGTACTAACGAATTGTTGACAGTAATGTACATTTACATGCCTTGGGGAACAAGTTCGTTGGTTGGTTGGAGTGTTACGTCCTAGCAACATCTAAAGTCATATCAGAACCGGCTAGGACTTGTGGCAGTATACCCTCATGGCGACTTTATATAGTGTTGTCCTATTTGTAGACAGGCCGCCAGCACCAGAACCCAATATCCCACTCACTAGCATTATCCTGATACTGAGCAAACCAGTTCTTGTCCTATCCTATTATTACCTAGCACCAGGCTAGGTAGCGAAAAGTATCAATTTTATAAGTCATTGGCTTGACTCGACCGGGGTTCGAACCCAGGGTCCAAATAGGAACAGCTAGGTCAGGGGGTATAACCATTCCGCATCCTACACATATCATGATCAGAAATTCAGAACAAGAGCATGCGTAAATAACGATAGAGCTGTCATTAGCGTGTTTTGTGTTGTCAGGAAATCATTCAGCCACACGACCGCACCATCTAGCCAGTCGCCAACTGACATAAATGTAAATATTATTTGTGTGACTTCTTTTACTCCTCTATTTAGGTTTCTCTAGTAATGACATATGCCTCGTAGGAAATGGAACTCCCAAAAAAGGCTTCCTGTTGACACAAACTTGTGTTCTTTACCGTGTATATATATATCTCTATATATGAAACCATGTGTATGGAGTACTTTGCATAATCACTAAGGACTGCGCTATTATGGAATTGCACTATTTGTCCAGGCATTGACCTATATACTCATGTAAATATACTCCCATGGGCGATAATGTGTCTGTTTGCAGGCCTTTAGTATGTACAATGCACATGTTTGTACAACTTTACTCCCCATGTGCCATATCATGGGCGATAATGTGGATGTTTGTACACATTTCCGGGCCCATGTGCCATATTGTGGCCGATAATACACATGTTTGTATGCCTTTCCGGGCCCATGTGACATGCTGTGGGCGATAATGTACATATTTGTAGGTCTTTACTGCCGATGTGCCATGGTGTGGGCAATAATATACATTTTTACACCTTTCCAGGTCCAGATGCTATGGTGTGGGCGATAATACCGTACAAAGGGAGACAATGCATGTGTGTAAGCATTTACGACAGACGCCGTCCCGTGGGCGATAATACCCGTATTTCTAAGCATCTATCGACTGTGCGCCGTCAGATGGGCGATAATGCATGAAATTACCGTAGGGCTCAATGGAGGCGGGACTCTGGATGTGTTTCACCAGAACTGTGTGCGCTTAGTAAGCAGCGCCCCGTCATCTGATGCGGATCTTCTTGGAACTAGACGACAATCAAAAGAAAAGAAAAGAAAAATCTAGGAATTTAAAAAACAACATGGCGTTCCGGTGTAGGGGGCGAGAGGAGGCTACGGTTGTGTCGGTGGGGGATGGTGGGGTGGGGTCGTGGGGCACAGGGCAATTGCAGCGGAAATGGTCTGGCCCCTTTCGGTGCCGTAGTTTTTCGGCATAGGACAAGTTTGGTGGCGTGTCGCATTAACAATTCAACACTGGGTTTCTTCATCAGAGAAAAAAAAGACACTAAAAAGCCACCAACCATCCAGCCATCTATCTGTGTTCACAAAATATGCAACCAGATGGGATGACCAAATGAGTTGAGCATCCGTCACCTGTTTTGGTTAGTCATGGGATTCGAACCCATGGGTCAAATCAAAGTAATGACTTAAAAATTAATACTTGTCGCTACCGAGACCTGTAGACTGGTGCTCGGCATTATTAGGATAGGGCGAGGAGATGTGGAATGAGGAAGACCAATTGTCCACGATTCTTTTAGTTTGTTTTTTTGTTTTTGTTTTTTTGTGACAAGTTTTTTATTCTGCCCATAACATATAAGCTCCCGTGAGGGTGATTGTTTTCAACGCTGGACAGCTGTTATACTAGATTGGTCTGGTCCCACACTCAGGAGTCTTTACCTGATCTTTCCCGGGCCAACCTTTGCGGTTTTGGGTGTTAGTAGTTTCTATATTAGTTTTTTTTTAATTTTCAAGTTTTTTCCTAACCTGTAACAAAACTTAGGCTACTACGTACATCTACGCAGATGACATACAGGCCTGTGGAAGAGGATCCCATCCCATTGTGGTTTGTTACAGCATCCTTTCACCCATGCCCTGTCCGTAGATAGTACACCAGTGTGCCAGAACACCCCTGGACCCTTCAGGACTGTGACTAGGTGGGATGGCTGTGTTGTATGGTTAGCCATTTTGTAATTCAGGATGATTCGGATGCATGACCGTGGCATGCTTGGTTCTGCTTTGGTTTGTGCCAGTACACATACCCAGACGGACTGTGCCCTATGGTGATAGTCATTTCGAATTCCTTAGTACTTAGTAGGGCTAGTTTCCGTATTTGTAATATCTACCATCTTTTCTGGCCTGTCTTTTGCTTTTTGTGCCAGAACACAGCAAGCAGTGACTGCGCCCAAGATCAGATGAGATGTTGTTTCTTCAATAGGTGGTTGTGTATTATGTTTTCTTTAAGGCCCTTTTATAGTGGTCCATGCTTTTGATTGCCCCTTATTGTGTGGGTTGATTATTCCAGGCATTTGCTGCCATGGCCAGTACACTTCACTCATAAATGTTGGTGTTTTCCCTGCTTAATCAACTAATGTACAACAACAATAAATGGCTTGCCTATACGGTTATGGCCTGTATGCCTTAAAGTGCGGAGATCTGGGTTTTTGTGTTGGAGGCAGTTTTTAGTGACGTATGCGTCGGCCATTTGTTCAGTGTGAGGGTAGGGGAAGGTTGGTTCCTGGCAACATGTTAGGTCATACCATTGTACCGAGTTGTGATAGTGCACACTCATGGTGAATTATAGTGTTGCCCCACTGGGAGACCAGGCTGCCATCACCACGATCTGACATCCATTCAGTCATATTATCCTGACACTGAGCCAAGCAGTCCTGATATGACCTTAGATGTTATTACAATGTAAAACAACAACAAACAAACTTCTATTTAACCGTTGACCTCTGTCATACTGGAAACCTGCAGGATGATATCACGTGGTTATATGGATATTCAAATAAGTACCCTTCCAGACACACCCCTGAAAAATCTATATTTATAACTAGGGCACAGTTGGCCAAACGTGTCCCAAGTGACGTCATATGCTGGTATGAACATTACAATGATTAATGTGTCGATCTAAGCGACTCGGCATCCTATTGATAACTTGTACTTTGTGGTAATTGCGACAAACCACTTTAGTTTGGAGGGTCTGGGCTAGTGACTTGACATTCCAGGATGGCCACGAGCCAGAATCGATGCCACTACCGGTTGAAGTCAAGTGTCACTTGACCTTCATCTGACCCCGCCGTTGCTTTTACCCAGCTCGACATAATTCACCAGAAGTGGAATCGTCCACGATTAAGCACCAATTAAAGACCATATCGCACGGTATTGCGAAGTAATTGTGCATGTAGTCATTTCCATCCCGTTATTCTGTGGAATTTGTCTTTAATATACTGGGAATCTATTTACTTACTTAACGTTGCATAGTCCGATGCTTTTGAGATTTTCCTATTTTCTGAGATAAATATATTATACTTATCGTTATAATCCACTTTACTTTAGTTTGAAGTAACTTTAATTTTAAATGACTAAGTTTGGAGATATTTGAAGTAAAAGAATGTTGGGAAGCACGCCAAAACTCTGACATCATAGACTTCAGTAGTAACGGTTTCTATTAATTGACTTCTATGCCCTTCTATACAGCAACAAATGCTTAATAAGTGCACCAGTGTCTAAGTTGGATATGTAGAATCAAATCTAGATAAGTGTTTTGGTTTTGAAAATTTGATGTTTTCATCAGACTATGTAACTTTAAGTTGTGACTTAAAGCTGCATAGTCCGATGAAATATCAAATTTTCAAAACCAAAACAATTATCTAGATTAGATTCTACATATCAAACTTAGATACTGATGCACTTATTAAGCATTTTTTCCTCCATAGAAGCCAATACTGAGTCAATTTAACAGAACCTGTTACCGCAGAAGTCTATGGTGTCAGAGTTTTGGCAAGCTTGCCGAAACTAATTTTCCATGTTTGCACTCAAAATATCTCAAAAGTTTACCATTTAAAATAAAAGTAACTTTGAACTAATGTAAAGTAGTGATCAATCTCATATATTTATCTCAGAAAAAATACAGAAATTCAAAACCATCGGACTATGCACCTTTAAGTCCAAAGTTGTTAACATTTTCATGGTACTACAAAGAATACTACTTTTCCAGCCCCCACTCACCCCCCCCCAATAGTACAATCAACATTTTACTACACACCCAGATAGTGTGGCCCAGTGAGTTGAACATCCGCCTCTAATTTCGGTAGGTGATGGGATTTGAACACCTGGGTTCTACTTCTAACCCTCATCGGGTCAAACCCATAACTTAATTAACTAATGTAAGTTATAACACAAAAAAATGAAACTGAAAACCGGTAAAACATTTCAACATTTCATTAAAGTTGCCTAGTCCGATGAAACATAAAATTGTCAAAACCTAAGCACTCACCTAGATTTGATTCTACATATCTCACTTAGATACTGGTGCACTTATTAAACATTTGGCATCACACTGAAGGGAATACAGATGCAATTTAAGAGAACCTGTTACTGCAGATGCCTATGCTGTCAGAGTTTTGGCATGCTTGCCAAAATGAATTTTGCATGGTTGTACTTCAAATATCTTCAAAGTTAACCATCTAAAAATTAAAGTTACTTCAAACTAAAGTAAGGTAGTCTATAGCGATCGACCTAATGTATTTATCTCAGAAAATGACAGAAACTCTAAACCATCGGACAATGCAACCTTAAGCGATAAAATTGTACTTTACTGATAGCCCCCCCCCCCCATGTTGTGTGCTTGGAATGACCATTGAAATGTTGGTAGCTTTGGATAGCTGCTAGCTATAATAGGTACCTGGTTATTAATTGGTACCACCCAGCAATCTGTCTAACACCTCATTTACTACAGACATAGCCAGGACGGCTTGGGTGATGGAGGGTGTGTGTATGTGTGTGTGTGGGGGGAGGTGGGGGGGGGGGTAGTGTTCGCGTGCACACATGCAATGCTCCTGCAAACTTGGTTTGACACCAAACTGTAATTTAAAAATATACCACAGCAGAGTTTCTTTAATGACCAGCCAGGGGATCTAGATGTTACATCTGAACTGTCTCCCTTTGCTATTCACTACCTAGTGGCATCACAGGACACATCTAGATGTTACATCTGAACTGTCTCCCTTTGCCATTCACTACCTAGTGGCATCACAGGACACATCTAGATGTTACATCTGAACTGTCTCCCTTTGCTATTCACTACCTAGTGGCATCACAGGACACATCTAGATGTTACATGTCAACAGTCTCCCTTTGCCATGTACTACCTAGTGGCACCACAGGACACATCTAGATGTTACATCTGAACTGTCTCCCTTTGCCATGTACTACCTAGTGGCATCACAGGACACATCTAGATGTTACATCTGAACTGTCTCCCTTTGCCATTCACTACCTAGTGGCATCACAGGACACATCTAGATGTTACATCTGAACTGTCTCCCTTTGCCATTCACTACCTAGTGGCATCACAGGACACATCTAGATGTTACATCTGAACTGTCTCCTTTGCCATTCACTACCTAGTGGATCACAGGACACATCTAGATGTTACATCTGAACTGTCTCCCTTTGCCATTCACTACCTAGTGGCATCACAGGACACATCTAGATGTTACATCTGAACTGTCTCCCTTTGCCATTCACTACCTAGTGCATCACAGGACACATCTAGATGTTACATCTGAACTGTCTCCCTTTGCCATCTCTACCTAGTGGCATCACAGGACACATCTAGATGTTACATCTGAACTGTCTCCCTTTGCCATTCACTACCTAGTGGCATCACAGGACACATCTAGATGTTACATCTGAACTGTCTCCCTTTGCCATTCACTACCTAGTGGCATCACAGGACACATCTAGATGTTACATCTGAACTGTCTCCCTTTGCCATTCACTACCTAGTGGCATCACAGGACACATTGATGTTCGAACTGTCTCTTGATTCATACCTATGGATCACAGGACACATCTAGATGTTACATCTGAATGTCTCCTTTGCATTCACTACCTAGTGGCATCACGGCACATCTAGATGTTAATCTGAACTGTCTCCCTTTGCCATTCACTACCTAGTGGCATCACAGGACACATCTAGATGTTACATCTGAACTGTCTCCCTTTGCCATTCACTACCTAGTGGCATCACAGGACACATCTAGATGTTACATCTGAACTGTCTCCCTTTGCCATTCACTACCTAGTGGCATCACAGGACACATCTAGATGTTACATCTGAACTGTCTCCCTTTGCCATTTACTACCTTGTGGCATCACAGGACACACATGAAGTTAATTGTTTGTTTGTTGAGGTGTTACGTCTCTGCAACATCTAAGGTCATATCAAGGTGCTACCAACTTGTGACAGTGCACGCTCAGATTGACTTTTATTGTGTTTCCCCACTGCAAGACAAGGCTGCTAGCACCATGACCCAATATCCCACTCAGTCACATTATCCTGATCCTAAGCTAACCAGTCCTGACCCAATCCTATTAATGCTTTAACCCAGACTATGTGGTGACACATATCGATTTTGCAAGTCATTGGTTTGACTCGATCAAGATTCATCAAGTTAATTAGCCTGTATGCCATAGCAGAATCGGTTAGAACGTATGCTTTTCGTCTGGAAGGTCAGGAGTTCGAATCTCGACCGAGTCCAGCCAATGGCTTACAAAATTGATACTTGTCGCTACCTAGCTTAGCGCTCAGTATTACTAGGATAGGGCAAGGACTGGTTAGTACAATATCGGGATAATATGACTGAGTAGGAAATTGGGTTATGGTGCTGGCGGACTCATTTCCCAATGGGGCAGCACTATAAACATGCCATGAGTGTGCACTGTTACAAGTCGGTACCCGCGCTGATATGACCAGATATGTTCCCAGGACGTAAAACCCTTCAAGGTAATCCATGTATTTTTGGCGCGAGTCTCCTCGTCAGGAGCGCGTATCGCCACCAGTCCTGATATAACCTCAGATGTAGCTAGGACGCAAAACTCCATTCACTCATCCTCTCAATCCCGGGACCTGACTCACTGGCTCCAAATAGTGTTGCATCACAAATTCGCATTGCCTGAAGGACCCGGTCCATTGTGCGCTAGTAGATCGGTCAACACCCAATCCTGATATGACCTTGGATGTTTCTAGGATGTAAAACTCCAACAACCAAACAATTGGTCAGCAGCCTCAGATTGTAGGAGGTGGGTGCTGAATAAAAGACTCACCAGACAGATAGCTGTAGCCCTGGGAAGTCACGGCCCGCAGATCTCTCAGCGTGGTACTGGCGTCACTTATTAGCCGTGCCTTAATCATATACTCATAGTCATACCTGGCTGTCCCAGACTTGTTGGGGTTTTAAGTCCTGATAACATATATGGTCATATCAGGACGGATACCGACTTGTGACAGTGTGCACTCATGGCGACTTTATAATGCTGCCCCACTGGGAGACCAGGCCACCAGCACCATGACCTGATATCCCACTCAGTCACATTATCCTGACACTGAACCAACCAGTCCTTCCCCTAGTCTAATAATACCGAGCACCTGGCTAGGAAGCGAAAAGCGTAAATCTTTACATCATTAGTTTGACTCAACCAGGGTTCTAACTCATGGGTCCGAATCCCACGATCTACTCAAAACTGGAGACGGACGCTCAACTCATTCGGCCCTCCCGTCTGGTCTACCGAAAAGAGAAGTTATTTGGGTGCCTGGACCATCAGCGAAATGTTTGTGCAATGTGGGTGCCAGCATAATAGGACTTATTTTAAAATATTGACTCACAGTCGGGCGCGTATGCCTAATGGACACCCATAGGTCACATGACGTGCACGTGATCTCGTCTATGGCGCAAGAGTTGGCGCCGGAAGTTGACTTGGCCTACCTTGTGTTTCCGATAAAAGGCGGAAGATGTGCCACCAGACGAATTCTGGGTATATTTGGTTGGTCGTTGTTGTTTTACGTCCTGGCAGCATCTAAGGTCATATCAGGACGGGTACCAACTTATGATGGTGGATATTCATGGAAACATTCTAGTGCTGCCCCACTGGTAGACCAGGCCATCAGCACCATGACCTGATATCTCACTCAGTCATATTATCCTGACAATGAGCCAAGCAGTCCTTGCCCTATCCTAATAATACCGAGCGTCTGGCTAGGAAGGGACAAGTATAAATTGTTAAGTCATTGGTTTGACTCGACCAGGGTTCAAACCGATGGGAGCGAATCCCACAGTCTACCTAAAGCCTGTCACACCTGGCCGCATTGAAGAAACGGAAAGAAACCGAACAAAGTCCGTTGATATCCGGCAAAGTCCGGTTTGTGTCCATTGCAAATCCATTACATATCCATTGCATATCCGGTATGCAGGTATTGCAGGTATAGCAATACCTCAGGGAGTTTGACGCCCCTGCCCTGCAGAGTTGGAAACCACTGCCTTGTGGGTCAGGTTCTGTACAGAACCGAAGGCTAAGGGAGCAAACCCTAAGCAGAAGACCATGTCAATGTGGCAGCATTAAGGGCGGTTGATGTATGGAACTCCCAACATCGCCCGACCAGCCACTGTAGGGACAAATAGTTTTGCGCCTGTCTTGACATGTTCTTGGCGGTGTGAAACCTCTATTTGCTCCCTGAGAGAGTGCCGCTGGTAACTTGCAAAATCCAGCAGCACTTCAACTCTTTTGCAGGCAGCTTTCATGAAATGTGAAGCTTTCATGAATTATATCGATTGATATCGATTGATATCGATTGATATCGATTGATATCCATTGATATCCATTGATATCCATTGATATCCATTGATATCCATTGATATCCATTGATATCTGGCCTGATCTGTTACATGTTTTGAGCATGCACAAAACTTGGAACGGATGCCGCCAGATTGACGTGTATGCTTCTTGGCCGGTTTCAATTTGTTTTGTCCGCTTATCGTCCATTGGCTATCCATTCATGTACGTTTCATATCCATTTCATGTCCGTTTCATGTCCATTCGTCCGGCGGCCTTTGACCCGATATCGCAACATTTGACACATTTTAAAACATTTTGATACTTATCATGCCCGAACACCACCGGATTAGAAAATTCTGTCCGTTGCTCAATCCGGCGAGGTGTGACAGGGGCTTCATTGGGAGATGGATACTCACCTCACTCGGCCATCCCGTCTGGTCTGCACATGAGAAGTTCGCAGCTTTACCCATTTGGCCACCATCCCCGACAATTAATTATAAACTTGAGCTCTGTCTGGGAACGTCAAGTTTGCCCACCATCTGAGCCCGTATGCATGATGCGGTGTTAGTTTACACTTGGTGTGTTTGTGCTAACACTGCTCCTTGCGGACTGAGTTTTCGCCGCTAACCTAGAAATCCCCGCCAAAACCAGTTTTGGCTCGCTAACACCACGTCATGCATATGGGCTGGAGGCAGATATGGCTAAGCAGTGTTAATAACATTCTTGTTCCTGTTCATATTGCACTGACTGGACGCAGTGGCCGAACCGGTAGAGTGCAGGCTTCCCATGCAGAAGGTCAGAGTTTAAATCTCAGCCAAGTCAAACCAATGACTTATCAAATTGATACTTGTTGCTACCTGGCCTGACACTCGGCATTAATAGGATAGGACAAGGACTTGTTAGGTCAACATTGGGATAATGTCATTGTGTATCGGGTCATGGTGCCAGCAGCCTGGTCTCCCATATAATGTCACTATGATTGTGCACTGTCACAAGTCGGTGCCCATCCTGAGATGACCTTAGATGTGGTTGTGACATAAAACAACGACAACAAAAAGTGATATTGCACTTGTTCGTGATACCCATTGCAATGCTTGGAAGGCAACTCGTTCTGTGCACGGAGAGGGAGGTTATTGCGCCGGCAAATCCAATATCATATTTGTGTATTTTGCGATGGCCATGTAGTTTCAACTCAGGATTATTTACACAAAGATGGTCTATAGAGTAAGGTACACAAGAACTGTTGCATACACAATTCCAAGTTCAAGTTCAGTTTCTTCTCATTAAACTAAGCCTTGAAAGCTATACATCTTACTTTGTCTTACAGTCTGAAGCCGGGGGTCTCTGGATGCACTTCAGCAAACTGAATGGAGCCAGCCTTAGCACACTGCTGCCACCTAGTGGCAGACGGCAGAAGTAGGTCACATACCTCGGCACTGACATGGGAGGGTGGGTGGGGGGCGATTGCATCGGGACGAGGGAGCTAACCAGGGCGTAGGTTGATCGGTTGTTGGAGTTTTATGTCCTCCCAACATCTAAGGTCATATCAGGATGGGTACCGACATGTGATAGTGCGCAGTAATGATGACTTTTTAGTGCTGCCCCACTGGGAGACCAGGCCACCAGCACGATGACCCGATATCCCACTCAGTCACATTATCCTAACACTGAGCTAACCAGTCCTTTCCCTATCCTATTAATGCCGAGCGACAGGCTAGGAAGTGACAAGTATCAATATTATAAGTCATTGGTTTGACTCGATTGGGAACCAAACTCCCAAACTTCCACACATGAGGCCCGCACTTTACCAATTCGGCCACCGCCTCTGGTGTTGAACTCTCACACTGCGCACCCAAAACGACTCCGGTGAAATTCATTAAGTCCCGCCAGGGGAATCCCCGTCTACAGGTCATGTGGGTCGGAGGGTGTGGGGTGGGTGGGGGTTGGTGGTGGTGGTGGGGGGGGGGGGGGGGGGCCCGACACCCACCCTAAAAGGTTTGTAGAGGGTCAGTTATTATGCTAAAGGGGTCATTGCTGCCCGACTGACCATTATGGCTATCCCATAATGCCCCTCACCCAAGGGGGGTCTGCTTCACTAATAAACAGTACACATACTCAATTAAATTATGAAAGCACTATTTGTTGTTTTAATACATAAAATAGCCACAGTTGGCGGGTAATGCCTCCATGGAGAAGGCGTTCATTTCGAGATGGGGTTGGGGAGGTATGGGGGGTATGATATATGGATTGTGGCTTCCAATAAATTCGCGATATTTTCTGACAGAAATGATCAGTGAATTGTTACTGAAGTGTGGATGTGGTTAGCATGTGATGTCATGACACCGGAATCACCTCAGGGCCGGTTGCACCAGGAATTCAACCAAGGGTTTGCATATGGGGAGGTATAGTGCGTGTGTCGTGGTACGTCGTCAGTCCGCTAGACGGCGCATTAAGTCAACCAGGGAAATACCCCCCCACACACACACATCCTGGAGGAAGAAGATTTAATAACATCAGTCGCAAATAGAAAGTCATAGTAGTGCATTTGTTAGCATGTGTGTGTTTTGTTTGTGTGTGGAATAAGTTAGATCTTCATTAGAAAAGCCTAGTTGGGGACGCGGGAAAGAGGCCCAGAAGGGGGTTTCCTGCTCGACACATTATCGGTGCCGACAGCGAAACGACGTAGTAAGTTCACAGGGGAAAGCATGTTGTGTTAATGGGCAGGATGTACTCAGACCCCAGCACTCAGTAGGCTTTTACAGTCTTAGTCATCAGCACCTAACACGACCACACACCACCCTCTAACACCTCGACACACCACCCTCTAACACCACCACCACACACCACCCTCTAACACCACCACTTACCAGCCTCTAACACCACCACACACCACCATCTAACACCACCACACACCGCCCACTAACACCACCACACACCACCCTCTAACACCACCAATTACCAGCCTCTTAACACCACCACACACCACCCTCTAACACCACCAAACACCACCCAAACACCACCCTCTAACACCCCCACTTACCGGCCTCTAACACGACCACACACCAGCCTCTAACACCACCACACACCACCCTCTTACACCACCACGCACCACCCACTAACACCACCCGCTAACACCACCACACACCACCCTCTAACACCACCACACACCACCCTCTAACACCACCAATTACCACCCTCTAACACCACCACACACCACCCACTAACAGCACCACACACCACCCACTAACACCACCAATTACCAGCCTCTAACACCACCACACACCACCCTCTAACACCACCACACACCACCCTCTAACAGCACGACACACCACCCTCTAAGACCACCACACACAACCCTCTAAGACCACAACACACCACCCTCTAGCACCACCAATTACCACCCTCTAACACCACCACACACCACCCACTAACAGCACCACACACCACCCACTAACACCACTAATTACCAGCCTCTAACACCACCACACACCACCCTCTAACACCACCACACGTCACCCTCTAACAGCACGACACACCACCCTCTAACACCACCACACACAACCGTCTAAGACCACAACACACCACCCTCTAGCACCACCAATTACCACCCTCTAACACCACCACACACTACCACACACGACACTATAACACCACCTCACACCACCCGCTAACATGACCACACACCATCCTCTAACACCACCAATTACCACCCTCTTACACCACCACACACCAGCCTCTAACACCACCACACACCAGCCTCTAACACCACCTCACACCACCCTCTAACACCACCACTTACCAGCCTCTAACACCACCACACACCACCCTCTAACACCACCCTATACCACCATCCTCTAACACCACCACACACCGCCCTATAACACCACAACAAATCACCCTCTAACACCACCCTATAATACCATCCTCTAACACCACCCTATAACACCATCCTCTAACACCACATCCCACCACCCTCTAAAAACACCACAACCACCCTCTAACACCACCACTTACCAGCTCTTAACACCACCACACACCACCCTCTAACTCCACCCTATAACACCATCCTCTAACACCACCACTCACCACCCTCTAACACCAGCACACACCACCCTCTAACACCATCACACACCATCCTCTAACACCACCACTCACCACCCTCTAACACCACCGCACACTATCCTCTAACACCACCACACACTATCATCTAATACCACCACACACCACCCTCTAACACCATCACACACCACCATTTAACACCACCACACACCACCCACTAACACCACCACACACCACCCACACACCACCATCTAACACCATCACACACCACCCTTTAACACCACCACACACCACCCTTTAACACCACCACACACCACCCTTTAACACCACCACACACCACCCTTTAACACCACCACACACCACCCTCTAACACCATCACTCACTCTACATTAAACACCACAACTTACCACCCTCCAGTAACACCACTCACCGTCTCCCCAAGGGTTCGAACCCTGGTCGAGTCAAACCAATGACTTAAAAATTGATAATTGTCGCTTCCTAGTCTGCTGCTCAGCATTAACAGGATAGGGCAAGGACTGGTTAGCTCAGTATCAGGATAATGTGACTGAGTGAAATATGGGTAACGGTGCTGGTGGGCTGGCCTCCCAGTGGGGCAGCACTAAAACGTCATCATATATAAGAATATGTAGAATTCATTATCATCATGCTGTCGGTCGTGATGCGACAAAGACTGCTTTCATTTCTTGACTGCCGCTCTCCATTTAACTCTCTGCTGTGAGAGTGATGTCCATGAGTCGGTCTTAATGTCTCTCAGCTTCAGGTTTCTCTTGATGGTATCCTTGAACCTGAGACGAGGGCGCCCTCTCTTTCTGTACATTTCATGAAAGCTGCCTGCAAAAGTGTTGAAGTGCTGCTGGCTTTTGCAAGTTACCAGCGGCACTCTCTCGGGGAGCAAATAGAGGTTTCACCCCGGCAAGAACATGTCAAGACAGGCGCAAAACTATTTGTCCCTGCAGTGGCTGGTCGGGAGATGTTGGGAGTTCCATACATCAACCGCCCTTAATGCTGCCACAGTGACATGGTTTTCTGTTTAGGGTTTGCTCCCTTAGCCTTCGGTTCTGTCAAGAACCTGTACCACAAGGCAGTGGTTTACAACTCTGCAGGGCAGGGGCGTCAAACTCCCTGAGGTGTTGCAATACCTGCATACATTATGTAGAATTACGTAGCTTATAAGGCACATTCAAAGGGGCTTCAAATGCACTACTACTCAAACTTCAAAGTGGAGACTGCTATTGCATTGAGTTGCTTCGATATAACCACGTCCTGACTCGTGCGTCTCACTAAGCACGCTTCGATTCTATTTCATAGAGAAAGGGGATACAACTGTGTCAGGTATGTGGCCTAGACAAGTGTAACAGCTGAGAAGTTAATTAGGGCCGACTCACTCTAAAGCCCCAGTCACACCTCACCGGATTGAGGAACCGGACAGAAACCGGACACTGTCCGGTGAAATACGGCAATGTCTGGTTGATATACGGTAGGCATCCGGCGTGTCCGTTCTATCTCGGGTGGTGTCCGGCGGTGTCCGGTACGAGTTTTGAACATGCCCAAAACTTGTACCGGACACCACCGGACTGACGTATATGGTTGGTGTCCGGTTTAAGTCTGTTTAGTCCGTTTTGTCTGTTTCATGTCCAGTACCCATCCGTTACGTCACCGGTTTGCTTCCTGCCAAGTCCGTTGATCGTGTTTTTTGTGTGTTTTTGGGGTTCTTTATTTTATTGCAGGAATTCGGTCAGTATATGTTTTCGGCACCTCCGTGAACAATCTTGTACGTCCGTTTGACATTCGGTTTTCATCCGGTTAGCGTTCGGTGGATATTCGTTAATGTATGTTCCTTGTCCATTTAGCGTCGTTTCATCCGGTGGGCGTTGCAACACATTTCGGTCCATTTTGATACCGAACACCACCGGACTAGACAATTTTTGTCGAGTTTATGTCCGTTGCTCAATCCAGTAAGGTGTGACTGGGGCTTAATAGTCGCAGCTGGACCATAGCGACCCTCAGTATACACTGGACCTTAAGTAACTCCTACACAATAGCTCGTTACCAGATATCCAAACGCAGCTGGACCATAGCGACCCTCAGTATACACTGGACCTTAAGTAACTCCTACACAATAGCTCGTTTCCAGATATCCAAACTCAGCTGGACCATAGCGACCCTCAGTATACACTGGACCTTCAGTAACTCCTACACAATAGCTCGTTTCCAGATATCCAAACACAGCTGGACCATAGCGACCCTCAGTATACACTGGAGCTTAAGTAACTCCTACACAATAGCTCGTTACCAGATATTCAAACGCAGCTGGACCATAGCGACCCTCAGTATAGACTGGACCTTACGTAACTCCTACACAATAGCTCGTTACCAGATATCCAAACACAGCTGGACCATAGCGACCCTCAGTATACACTGGACCTAAAGTAACTCCTACACAATAGCTCGTTTCCAGATATCCAAACACAGTTGGACCATAGCGACCCTCAGTATACACTGGACCTAAAGTAACTCTTACACAATAGCTCGTTTCCAGATATCCAAACGCAGCTCGACCATAGCGACCCTCAGTATACACTGGACCTAAAGTAACTCCTACACAATAGCTCGTTTCCAGATATCCAAACTCAGCTCGACCATAGCGACCCTCAGTATACACTGGACCTTAAGTAACTCCTACACAATAGCTCGTTACCAGATATCCAAACGCAGCTGGACCATAGCGACCCTCAGTATACACTGGACCTTAAGTAACTCCTACACAATAGCTCGTTACCAGATATCCAAACGCAGCTGGACCATAGCGACCCTCAGTATACACTGGAGCTTAAGTAACTCCTACACAATAGCTCGTTTCCAGATATCCAAACTCAGACTAACCATATGCGATCAGGACAATTGTCAGCGAGTAAAGTTTGGTTGGTCATGTTACTGCCCCATTAATGTCAGTGGGTGTATTAGAAGTGGTAATGTTGGTGTGTGTATTAGAAGTGTTAATCTAGGTGGGTGTAATAGAAGTGTTAATATTGGTGGGTGTATTAGAAGTGTTAATGTAGGTGGGTGTATTAGAAGTATTAAGGTTGGTGTGTGTATTAGAAGTGTTAATGTCGGTAGGTGTATTAGAAGTGTTAATGTTGGTGGGTGTATTAGAAGTGTTAATGTTGGTGGGTGTATTAGAAGTGTTTATGTTGGTGGGTGTATTAGAAGTGTTAATGTCGGTGGGTGTCTTAGAAGTGTTAATGTCGGTGGGTGTATTAGAAGTGTTAAGGTTGGTGGGTGTATTAGAAGTGTTAATGTAGGTGGTTGTATTAGAAGTGTTAATGTCAGTGGGTGTATTAGAAGTGTTAAGGTTGGTGTGTGTATTAGAAGTGTTAATGTAGGTGGGTGTATTAGAAGTGTTAATGTTGGTGGGTGTATTAGAAGTGTTCATGTTGGTGGGTGTATTAGAAGTGTTAATTTCGGTGGGTGTCTTAGAAGTGTTAAGGTTGGTGGGTGTATTAAAAGTGTTAATGTCGGTGGGTCTATTAGAAGTGTTAATGTCGGTGGGTGTATTAGAAGTGTTAGTGTAGGTGGGTGTAGTAGAAGTGTTAATGTAGGTGGGTGTATTAGAAGTGTTAATGTCGGTGGGTGTATTTGAAGTCTTAAGGTTGGTGGGTGTATTAGAAGTGTTAATGTTGGTGGGTGTATTAGAAGTGTTAATGTTTGTGGGTGTATTAGAACTGTGAAGGTTGATGGGTGTATTAGAAGTGTTAATGTTGGTGGGTGTATTAGACATGTTAATGTTGGTGGATGTATTAGAAGTGTTAATGTTGGTGGGTGTATTAGAAGTGTTAATGTCGGTGGGTGTATTAGAAGTGTTAATGTCGGTGGGTGTATTAGAACTGTGAAGGTTGGTGGGTGTATTAGAAGTGTTAATGTCGGTGGGTGTATTAGATGTGTTAATGTTGGTGGGTGTATCAGAAGTGTTAATGTCAGTGGGTGTATTACTATTAGAAGTGTTAATGTTGGTGTGTGTATTAGAAGTGTTAATGTCGGTGGGTGTATTAGAAGTGTTAATGTTGGTGGGTGTATTAGAAGTGTTAATGTTGGTGGGTGTATTAGAAGTGTTAATGTCGGTGGGTGTATTAGAAGTGTTAAGGTTGGTGGGTGTATTAGAAGTGTTAATGTTGGTGGGTGTATTAGAAGTGTTAAGGTTGGTGGGTGTATTAGAAGTGTTAATGTTAGTGGGTGTATTAGAAGTGTTAATGTTGGTGGGTGTATTAGAAGTGTTAATGTTGGTGGGTGTATTAGAAGTGTTAATGTTGGTGGGTGTATTAGAAGTGTTAAGGTTGGTGGGTGTATTAGAAATGTTAAGGTTGGTGGGTGTATTAGAAGTGTTAATGTCGGTGGGTGTATTAGAAGTGTTAATGTTGGTGGGTGTATTAGAAGTGTTAATGTTGGTGTGTGTATTAGAAGTGTTAATGTTGGTGGGTGTATTAGAAGTGTTAATGTCGGTGGGTGTATTAGAAGTGTTAATGTTGGTGGGTGTATTAGAAGTGTTAATGTTGGTGTGTGTATTAGACCTGTTAATGGCGGTGTGTGTCTTAGAAGTGTTAATGTAGGTGGGTGAATTAGAAGTGTTAATGTCGGTGTAGGTCTTAGAAGTGTTAATGTTGGTGTGTGTATTAGAAGTGTTAATGTCGGTGGGTGTATTAGAAGTGTTAAGGTTGGTGTGTGTATTAGAAATGTTAAGGTTGGTTGGTGTATTAGAAGTGTTAATGTCGGTGTGTGTATTAGAAGTGTTAATGTAGGTGGGTGTATTAGACGTGTTAATGTCGGTGTGTGTATTAGACATGTTAATGTTGGTGTGTGTCTTAGAAGTGTTAAGGTTGGTGGGTGTATTAGAAGTGTTAAGGTTGGTGGGTGTATTAGACATGTTAATGTCGATGGGTGTATTAGAAGTGTTAATGTAGGTGGGTGTATTAGAAGTGTTAATGTCGGTGGGTGTATTAGAAGTGTTTATGTTGGTGGGTGTATTAGATGTGTTAATGTCAGTGTGTGTATTAGAAGTGTTAATGTTGGTGGGTGTATTAGAAGTGCTAATGTTGGTGGGTGTATTGGAAGTGTTAATGTTGGTGGGTGTATTAGAAGTGTTAATGTAGGTGGGTGTATTAGAAGTGTTAATGTCGGTGGGTGTATTAGAAGTGTTAATGTAGGTGGGTGTATTAGAAGTGTTAATGTTGGTGGGTGTATTAGAAGTGTTAATGTCAGTGGGTGTATTAGAAGTGTTAATGTCGGTGGGTCTATTAGAAGTGTTAAGGTTGGTGGGTGTATTAGAAGTGTTAATGTAGGTGGGTGTATTAGAAGTGTTAATGTTGGTGGGTGTATTAGAAGTGTTAATGTAGGTGGGTGTATTAGACGTGTTAATGTCAGTGGGTGTATTAGAAGTGTTAATGTTGGTGTGTGTATTAGAAGTGTTAATGTCGGTGGGTGTATTAGAAGTGTTAATATAGCTGGGTGTATTAGAAGTGTTAATGTAGGTGGGTGTATTAGAAGTGTTAATGTCAGTGGTTGTACTAGAAGTGTTAATGTCGGTGGGTGTATTAGAAGTGTTAATGTAGGTGGGTGTATTAGAAGTGTTTATGTCACTCGGTGTATTTGACTTGTTGTACTACTGGTAGCGGTGATACATAATGTTTAAGAATGAAATTAAAAGGAAAGCTTGTTTTATTTAAGAATGCCTCTAGAGCGCATTCATTTTTATCATCGGCTATTGGACGTCAAACATTTGGTCATTCTGACACATTTCTTTAGAGGAAACCCACTGTTGCCATGTAGGCTACTCTTTCGAATAAGCAGCAGAATGAAATTATGTGTTGACTAAATAGTTTAAGTATGAAGGCGTGGATCGGTACTGGGGACCTGGTCTCCCAGTGGGGCATCACTATAAAGTCGCCATGAGTGTACACGCTCACAAGTCGATACCCATCCTGATATGACCTTAGATGTTGCCAGGATATAAAACTCCAACAACTAACTAACCCAGATATCTCTGATAAAACTGCAGTGAATTCCACTTGGTGGCACCACCACTGACTAGTCGACCACGTGACCTTACAGCGGTTCAGATGTACGAGCATTATTGAACAGCTATTCCCCAGAAGGTCATCAATCGTTGTGCCGGTGAACATTCGCCATGACACCGCCGCGCCCTCGCTGACCTTCAGGGATCTGTCAAGGTCACCGCACATGCGCAGCGCCGCCCGGAAGCGTCCGTCACTGTTTCCACTGCGCATGACCGCTCTCCTCCTACTGCTCGTCCAATATAGACAATGACCTTGTTAACTGGGCCTTGTTTATGAAGGCCAGTAGCAATGATATGTCGTCTGCTCAGCCATTGTTGGTTTACCTGAACGTTGGCAGTCGCCAACCTATAAGATCTGTCAGCACTGTAAAGTCACCGTGAGTGCGCACTGCCACAAGTCAGTACCCATCCTGATATGACCTTAGATGTTGCCAGGACGTAAGGCTCCAACAACGAACCATATCGTGATACAACCCTAGATGTTGCCAGGATGTCAAACCCCAACAATTAAACAATGATACTCAGTGGATTACAATAAAACCTCTCTAACCGACCACCTCCACAGATCGACTGCTCCCCTATATCGAACGCTTTATTTGGGTCCCATACAATACCATTGTAACGATAAAAATAATCCGACCACCTCCATAAATGGACAATTTAAAGTCAGTCCCATGGTCGGTGGGTTTAGACAATTAGAGAGGTTTGAGTGTACTTTACAAGTGTGATTCCTGTGAACTATATGGTGTAGAATTCACGAAGGCGGCGAGTTTTCAATGTCAGTCTGCGACGCTAGTGATTGAACAAGCAAAAAAGTGCAGTTTTTTAACAATTTTTGTTTGTTTATTCAGGCTGTATTTATACTCTCCATAGCATATAAGCCTGGGTATTCAGGCTTATTTTCAATGCTGGCCAGCTGTAGTGTTGGTGTTATCTTATCATACAGTCGCTGCTGATAAGGTATTTGATTGTCTGCATTTCAGTCGCAGATATATAGTTGGGTGTTATAGCCTATGTTAGTTTTTTTGGATTTTCTTGGCATTTATGTGTTTTATTTGGTCTACTCTTACTACTAGACTAGCCTACTCCTATTTACATATCATAGGCTTGTAAGTAGTTGTGTGGTGTGCTATCTGGTTAACTCTAATGGCTTCCATTGGCACGGTCTAGGTTCAGCCGAGTCGCCCTTATTGAACCTCCCTCTCCTGACAACGTCGGGTGTTGGCTGCATCAATATTATATTTAGGTAATATATAGGCGATATAGCAGCGCCGAGGTATAACTAGAATATATATAAGTTAATATCATTAGTTACCCCAGCACATGAAGGAGGACTACTCATTCACCATATGATATAGGCGCAACACCAAGTAAGGGCCTTATTCCAGTGCATACATCAGGGATGTAAGATCTCTGCGAGTTCGCGGATTTCCGTGATTTGTGATATTTACCAATTAACGTTAAACAAATTGCTAAGTAATTAGGATGTGTGTCACAATCATGTGTTTTTTCTGAATCCATTTCTTAACCGTAGATATTTCTAGAACATAAAACCCAAACAAGAAATAATTACATATGGGTGATAAAAGATAATATAACCACAACAAGAATAGTTGAAACCTGACTTCCGGCATTTGTCGGCGATTCGCTGACAGTGCTAATGCTATGGGTGGAAATCCGAGTTGGACTTGCAGCGGAGATTCGCTGTTGGTGTAATACTGTCGCTTGATTTGGGCGTTTTGTGGCTACAGACGACTTTCATCCCTGAGTTATGTAGGCTCCTGAAATAGACTACATCGCCGTTCCAGTGGCGCGGTGCATTGTGAGATGTGTCAGAGCAAAACAAACCCACGAGAAGCACATGACACATGCTAAGACACTGGGTGCAGCTATGAAATGTCCTAGTTTCAGCTCATCTCAGCTCTTGTTTGAAACATAGAATACCAACTAAAAAAATATATATAATAAATTAAGATATTAATCTTTTATCCAGCATTGCATTTACATCAATATAATCAGCACATTTATGCCATGTCCATTTAGATTTAGACAAATCTAGGCAGTCAGACTAGCGTTAGAGCCATAGCCAGAGTCAGTTTTACTTATTGTATTCATCCTTATTTATATCCTATGGTTAACAACATATGTAGAAATAGAAATTGATTATGGTTAATCAGATATTGGTTATATATTTCTTTGAAACAAGTTTTGTTGACACATTTGACATTTTAATATTTAGAACAAGAATTACTTCTGGCTAACCAATGGTGATGTAAACATCAGCCTGTAAAGTGACTGAAAGTGTATGTTTCTTAGCTCAAAATGATTAATTATGGAGAGGTGTGTCTTAAACATATTCATTATATTATTATATTGCATCCTTCCATCCATGTTTGTGCAAATTGTTATGTATTTCTATTAATTTTGAATAAAATGGCAGTTTTGCCCTACGCGTATCGACAAACTCAATGGCCGTACGCCTTTGCTTTGCTCCCAACACCGTTTTCAGTACATGCGCACTCGGAACCGTGATCTCGTCTATTAAAACTGAGCTAGGTGCTTGAAGTGACGAGAGCGCTGGGTGGGTTTGCATGTGGGGGGGTTGTGTTCGAACCCTCCCTGAGTAAAACCAATGACTTACAAAATGTATACTTGTCGCTACCTAGCCTGGCGCTTGGCATTAATAGAATTGCTCTGTTACAGGATATGCGAGTGGGATATTAGGTCATGGTACAGGTAGTTTGGTCTCTGAACTGGGCAGTATTATACAAGTGACTATGAGTGTGGACCAGACGGGATGGTCGAATGAGTTAGAGCGTCCGTCTCCCGTTTTGGTAGATCGTGGGGTCGTGTTTTCGACCCTGGTTGAGTCAAACCAATGACTTAAATATTGATACTGGTCGCTTCCTAGCCTGGCACTCGGCATTATTAGGATAGGACAAGGACTGGTTGGCTCAGTGTCAGGATAATGTGACTGAGTGGGATATCAGGTCATGATGCTGGTGGCATGGTATTCCAGTGGGGCAGCACTATAAAGTAGCCATGAGTGCACACTGTCAAAAGTCGGTGCCCGTCCTGATATGACATTAGATGTTGCCTGGACATAAAACAACAACAAACAATCTATGAGTGTGCACTGTCACAAGTGGGTACCTTGCCCTGATATCACTTTAGGTATGGCTAGGGTGTAAAACACAAACAAACGAACCAGGAATCTGGTTGACAACACAGCAGACGTCATTTAACATCCACAAGTATTCAGGGAGTAAACGTTAATTATATTAAATAGTAACAGTTAATTAGTCAATAATTATATACATTTTGTTCCATGAAAGCTTTTTTAGTGGAAGTGGTTTCTTTTTCAAGTAGCAACCGGCATTTTCCTAGAGCAGACGACAATTCAGAAATGGCCCTTTCCTAGAGTGTCGCCCTATTGCAGCCTGTTGTTGTTTGTGCACACCTGATGATGACGGAGCTGGGCGAGAGTATGGGTGAGCATAGGTTCTCCCCCCCCCCTCTCCCTCCTTCCCCCTCCACCTCCCTTCCCCTCCTTCCCCCTCCCTCCCCCTTAGCTCCCCCTCCACCCCTTGGGTAACTCCACCAGTTTGTGTCAGGTTATGAGGATAGATTGCGTATTTATACTCGCACAGAGTAAGAGTAGAAAGTGAAATGCTGGCGGGCTCCCCCTCCTGGAACTCTTTTCAGACATTATCAAGGAGGAGCAAGGCCAGCAGAGAGGAGATCGAGAGAGGTGTGGACAAAGTGCAGTCCGGATAGAAAGTGAACCCGGAGCTGGCGAGCACTTATGAGGCCATGTATTTATACTTGTATAATGTGTTATGCATGATTTATATACATATGGTATCGCTATGAAGCCGGTGCTGGCGAGCCCTTGTTAGATCTGGAGTGATTTAATCGGCATTTAATACTGAAAGCCATTAATTGTGAGCCTGGTAATGATATCAGGCCCGAGTCCATATCGGACATTGTTCTTAGAAGTAGCCGCCAACTGTTCGGCTCAATAAATAGGCTTTTTGATGAGGCGCTTAAAATGGACTGTGATTAATACGGATCCGTAACAGAGCCTCAGAGAAACGCGCTTCGGCATTGACGAGCGTCGGACTAACAATTAGCCGACCAATTTCGCGAAAATTTAGTGTGTAAATGCAATAGATCGTCCATTAAGGGGTTTGTATTTGAATATGTGATAGCAAAATAGATATTCATCGCAATTGATATGGAGTATTTATAGTACAGTTAAACCCCGTTATAACACACCCAGATTTAAGGCCAATTCGCGAATAAGGCGATCATTCATTGGACCCAGAATTCCTTAATTCAATCGGACCAGACGGGATGACCGGATGATTTGACCAGGGTTCGAACCAAACCAATGACTTAAAAATTGATACTTGTCACTTCCTAGCCAGGCGTTCGGCATTATTAGGATAAGCCAAGGACTGGTTGGCACAGTGTCAGGATAATGTGACTGAGTGTGATATCACTTATCGGGTTATGGTTCGAGCAGCCTGGTCTGCCAGTGGGGCAGCGCTATAAATGTTGTGAGTGCGCAATGTTATAAGGCAGTTAGATGTTGCCAGGACGTACAACTCCAACAACCAATTTACACGACCCCGCTGATTTCGCGACGACGTTGTAAGGACCCCAAAGATCGCGAGCGCGGGCCTCGCGTGCGGGAGATCAGGAATTTGGTTCCCAGTCGACTCAAACCAATGAATTATAAAATTGCTACTTGTCGCTTCCTAGCCTGGCACTCGGCATTAATAGGATAGAGCAAGGACTGGTTAGCTCAGTATCAGGATAATCTGACTGAGTGGGATATCGGGTAATGGTACTGGCGGCCTGATGTCCCAGTGGGGCAGCACTATCAAGTCACCATCAGTGCATACTGTCCCAAGTCGGTACGCATCTTGATATGACCCTAGATGTTGCCTGGATATAAAACTCCAACAACCAACCAACAGGACAGCTTATCTAATTGTGGACTGAAGCAGCGTGAGCGGCTTTCACTCTGCTGGCTGATATCGATGTATGCATCTGACCCTGATCGCCGCCCGGGTCACAGATAACGGTAAGCCTGGGGGCGGGGGGAGGCGGTAGGGGGGGGGGGCGGGTAGAGGTGAGGGGGGGGAGTAAAGGTGAGGGGGAGGGGCGGGGGCGGGGGGAGGCGGAGTAAGAGTGAGAGGGGGGGAGGCGGGTAAGAGGTGAAGGGAGGGGCGGGGGGAGGGGGCGGGGGGGTGGGTGAGGGGGGGGGCGGGGGAGCGGGTAAGAGGTGAGGGGGGGGGGGGCGGAGGGAGGCGGGGTAAGAGGTGAGGGGGGGGGGGGAGCGAGTGGTGGAGGGGGGAGGGGCGGGGGGAGGGGGGTAAGAGGTGAGGAGGAGGGAGGCGGCGGAGGGAGGGGGCCGGGGGAGGCGGGGTAAGAGGTGAAGGGGGGGGCAGAGGGGGAGGCGGAGTAAGAGGTGAGGGGGGGAGGCGGAGTAAGGGGTGAGGGGGTGGGCAGGGGGCGGGGGGAGGCGGGGTCACGGTGTCACGGGTTGTTTTAGAAAAAATTAACCAGGGGATGTAGATTACGTCACACCTGAAGTATATGTAGAGACTAGATCAAAGTCACAGCCCCATAGACAGATGTCACACCTTGTATATAAAAGTCACACCTTGTATATAGAAGCTACAACCTGTAGACAACAGTCACACCTTGTGTACAGGAGCTACACCTTGTATATAGAAGCGTTAACCTATAGACAACAGTTTGTGTGTTTTTGTTTGGGGTTTGGTGTTGTGTGGGTGTTGTTTGGGTTGGTCAGGAGTTACACCTTGTATATAGAAGCGACAACCTATAGACAACAGTCACACCTTGTGTACAGGAGCTACACCTTGTATATAGAAGCGTTAACCTATAGACAACAGCCACACCTTGTGTACAGGAGTTATACCTTGTATATAGAAGCACCAACCTATGGAAAACAGTCACACCTGCTATGCAGAAGTCACACTTTGTATACAGAAGTTACACTTTGTATACAGAAGTCACACATCTTATACAGAAGTCAATATGTTATACAGGTGTGACACATGTTATACAGAAGTGACCCCTGCTATACAGAAGTCATACCATGTATACAGAAGTCACACCATGTATACAGAAGTTACACTTTGTATACAGAAGTCCCTCTTTGCATACAGAAGACACATAGTGTATACAGAAGTCACATATGTTATACATCCGTCACACATGTTATACAGGAGTGACACGATATACAGGAGTCACACCTGTTGTAGAGAAGTGACACATGTTATACAGAAGTCACATATGTTATACATCAGTGACACATGTTATTCATGAGTGACACACGTTATACATGAGTCACACATGTTGTAGAGAAGTGACACATGTTATACAGAAGTCACATATGTTATACATCAGTGACACCTGTTATACAGAAGTCACACCTTGCATGCAGGAGTCACCACGTTATTCAGAAATCCCACCTTATACAGAAGTCACATGTTATCCAGAAGCCACACATGTTATACAGGAGTCACACGTGTTATTCAGGAGCCACACGTGTTATACAGAAGTCACACCTTGTATACAGTAGTCACACCTGTAATGCAGAAGTCATGCTTTGTGTACAGAAATCACACCTTGTATACAGGATTGCTTTCTGAAAATGGGCAGAATTCCGAAACTAAAATACCAGATGAGTTTGAGCGTCCGTCTCCTGTGTTGGTAGATCGTGGGATCGAACCCTGGTCGAGTCAAACCAATGACTTGAAAATTGATACTTGTCGCTTCCTAGCTAGGGGCTCGGCATTATTAGGATAGGGCAAGGAGCAGTGGAATGAGGAAGACCAATCGTTTGTGACTGAAATTTCCCCTGCTTAAACAACTAATGTACACCAAAAAAAACACAAGAAGTGGCTGCCAATGCGCGACTGAAACACGCTTTGTCATAGTGGGGGTTATGTTCTGTTTAGAACGAAATCAATCAAACCTTATTTCGGTAAATGTACAGTTGCTTCATGAATATCATTTGTTAACAGAACAGTTCATTCTCTCATTCTCTCAATCTCTCATCCCTTTCTCTCTCCACTCTCTCTCTCCACTCTCCCTCTCCCCTGTCTCTCTCTACTCTATCCTCTCTCCTCTCTCCATCCTCTTTTTCTTCCTCTCTTCTATCGCTCTCCTCGCTGTCCCTGTCTCTCTCTCTCTCTCTCCACTCTATCAGTCCTTTCTCTCTCCAAATGGCAACATGAGTGGGATGAAAACATTAATAAACTTAAAGAAATTGAACCATCTGTGGGAAAACCACCACAGACTCATGCAGGCGGGCGGCGGGACCAAGTGGTCCTTAGCCGCTGCCGTATTGGCCACTCGTGGCTTACACATGCTTTTCTGCTCAAGGGGGAACCTCCCCCTGAATGTATTGGGTATTAGTCCCTGCTGACACTCAAACACATTTTACTAAGTTGTGTTGATTTGTTGGCCCTGCGCCAACAATTCTACACTGCAGACAGTATGCATGACCTTTTTACTAAAGTAAAACAAGAAAACATTTTAGCCTTTTTGAGGGCAGCTGGACTGTACCACCTCATATAGTTTACTAAATAAATTCTATCAATTATTAATCAAACTTTTCTTTTTCTATGGGAATTTGTTTCCCTTGACCACAAATATATGATTGTGAGCTTTCTAATTTAATGCGTGTCTATTGGCACATAATTGATTGTCTGCTTTTACATGTAAAAGTGATGGTTTGAACAAAAAACAAACATTTCTCGCCGTAAATATGGATTAGGCTGCCGACACGGTGTAAAGCAACCACCAATCAATCGAATCAATCTCTCCACTCTCTCTCTCCTCTCTCTCTCTCCACTCTCTCACCCCTCTCTCTCCAGTCTCTCTCCTCTCTCTCCACACTCTCTCTCCTCTCTCTCCATTCTCTCACCCCTTTCTTTCTCCACTCTCTCTCCTCTCTCTCTCCAGTCTCTCTCCTCTCTCCACCCTCTTTTTCTTCTTTCCTCTCTTCTATCGCTCTCCTCTCTTTATCCCTTCTCTCTCATCTCGTTCTCCCCCTCTCTCTTATATATATATGTGTATATAATATATATATATAATATATATATTCCCAGATATTGAAGACAGAAAGGACAAGTACAACAGGGTTGATTAGAAATATAATCTCTAGGAAGATTATTAAAGCTGCATAGTCCAATGAAAGTATCACGTGTTCGAAATCAAAGACACATATCTATATTTGATTCTGCATAGGCCACTTAGATACTGGTGTACTTATGCAGCATGTATTGTTGCAGACCACATTGCCAAAACAACATTTTTAAAGATGCAGAAAGTACTAATATCTAGAGACATAAATATAAAAACAAGACTCCGACTGCTAAAATGCTATGTGTGGTCTACACTTTTATATTGCTGCGAGACATGGACTTTGAAGAAAGCAATAACATCAAAGCTCGAGGCATTTGAAATGTGGCAATACAGAAGAATGTTAAAAATTCCATGGACAGCAATGATAAGCAACGTGGAGGTCCTAACAAGAATGAAAATAAAGAGACAAATAATACAAACGATCAAAAACAGAAAAATTAAATACTTTGGCCACATGATACGACACCAGGAATCACAGAGAAGAATACTGGAAGGGAAGATAGAAGGGAAAAGACCAAGAGGGAGAAGGAGAACAACATGGATGGGCAACATCACTGAGTGGACAGCAATGAGCTATGCGGAATGCGTGAGAGGAACGAATGACAGGAAGAGATGGAGGTCCATTGCAGCCAACCTTCTTTGAGAAGACGGCACCCATTGATTGATGATTGTTGCAGAGAATCAAATACAGCGACAATTGAAAGAACCCTGTAAATGCTGAGCCCTGTAGTGTGTGATTTTTGTTTACGCAAGCTAACATTAATTTGGAATCTTTTCACTTCTAATCCAAAGTGAACCATTTAAAATCAAAGCTTCTTCACTCACACGTTAGATTATAATGATCGATCTAAAAATAAATGACAGAAAACCAAAACCATCGGACTATGCAAATTTAACCTTAATGATAATGTCATGGAGTTGATGAAAATTGGAAATATTGTGCCTAGAGCGGGACTCGAACCCACATCTCTTTGCATTCCAGGCCAGTGTGCTAACCCTTCTGATTATTCATATACACACTCGAATGCACATATTTTAATGGTTGCCTAGTTGTGTGGTTGCTGCTGAAGACGGTTTAGACAAAGCAGACGACATTTAGTGACGTCAGTATGGATTAGAGGCTGAGTGCTTCGTGTGGGATTAAGCCTGAATTAGGGGGATGTCCGGGCGGACACGTGGGGAGTAGATTGTCACTAATGAATCTACACGCCCGTGACCAGCAGACGACCCTGGGGAGGTCAGAGGTCAGGGGTCACGTAGTGTGCACCACAAGCGCGGGAAGACTTCCAGGCATGAGCGCGTTCTGCCATTCATGATGTTATCTCCTCCAACAAAATGTCGTCTGCTCTCAAGTTAATAACACTAAATTAGTCGTTATCCAGCGAGTTTATTTGCTTGTTTAGATTTGATGTTCTACTAACGTGTAACCCCTAATAGCCGATGTTTAATTTGGGTGCTGGGGGCTCGTTAAACAAATAAACAAACAGTGACTTGTCAGGTCATATCGGCATGAGTGCTGAATTGTGACAGTGCACACTTATGGCGACTTTATAGTATTGCCACCACTGGAAGACCACACTGCTGATACCATCCATGGCCCAATATCCCATTCAGTCACATTATCCTGATACTGAACAAGCCAGTCCTTTTCCTATATGAAGGCAATGCTGGGTACCTGGCTAGGTAGTGGCAAGTATCAATTGTCAAGGTCATTGGTTTGACTCGGTCCCAGAACCTCGGGAAGCCATCGAGCGTTCTTATCGATTCAGCCACCACGCCATTTGGTTGTTATTCACCGGAAGTATTGACTTGGTGGCTCAGTGTCAGGATAATTTGACTGAGTGGGATATCAGGTCAGGGTGCTGGTCTTCCAGTGGGGCAGCACTATAAAGTCGCCATGAGTGTGCACTGTCAAAAGTCGGTACCCATCCTGATATGACCTTACATGTTGCCAGGACGTAGAACTCCAACAACCAACCCACCTGTCAGTGAGGTGGACACGCAGAGAGTGGACGCCGGTGTGACAGTGTGAGTAGTATAGACAAATGTGTGCCGTTAACAGGCAAACCATGTTCACACTGATATACTGCGCAGTAATGTAAGTCTCCTCCACAAGCACCCTCTGCATTCCCCCAGCCACCACGCTCCTACACCACCAACAGAGGGCACTGATTGGTCCACACGGTCACGTGATCTTGGTGTGGCTCAACACTTTATGACCCGCTTTTATCAGATAGAGCAGCTAATTCAAAAGACCGATACACAACGTGAATTTAAAGCGGCCTCTCCCCGTCTAACCGATATTATTTGAGTTGTTAGTATTATTCACACAGTCACGTGATCTCGGTGTGGCTCAACACTTGATGACCCACTTTTATCAGATAGAGCAGCTAATTCAAAAGACTGGTAGACACTGTGAATGTAAATCGGTCTCTCCTCGCCTAAGCGATATTATTTGTGTTGTTATTATTATTCATATCCTGTTATTCCTGTCCCAATTGTACATATAATTATGATATGTGTGCTATATAATCTATTATGGGAATATAAACAAGAACGCCATCTATCTTCAGTTCCCTATGTAATAGTATATTCACTGTATCCTATCTAACTGGCCCTGTGTAGTACAATAGTGGCCACAGTGGCGCCACCTATGAGGGGCTCTAAGCACTATATGCCACCTGCGTCTGGTCATTGTCGCCTATAGACCCGTTTGTACGTGATGTGATTTATAAATAGTAACTGATAGCTTAAATACGTTCAAGAACTGAATTAGGAAGCGAGAGATAAAGGAGAGCTTCAAATGCTTTTTTGAAGCGCATGTGTGAAGGTTACGGAGATAAAGTTTGTTTTGTTTGTTGGTTTTTTTTACGGGGGGTCCTAATAACACTTAAGGTCATAGCAGGATGGGTACCGACTTGTATCAGTGCACAAATATGGTGACTTCATGGTACTGCCCCACCACTAGGAGACAGCTCTGACTGCACGCAACACTCAGTCACTATCCTGATACTGAGCTAACCAGTCCTTGCCCTATCCTAACAATGCCGAGCGCCAGGCTAGGTAGCGAAAAGTATCAATTTTGTAAGTCATTGGTTTTATTCGGCTGGGGTTTTCAAACCTCCAACCTTCCGCACGAGAAGCCGACTGCTCTTACAAATTCACCCACCATCTTCGCTCATGGAGACAACGGAGGAGAGTAAGAGAAGGGAGAAGAGAAAGGGAAGGAGAGAAAGGGAAGGAGAGAAAGGGAAGGAGAGAAAGGGAAGGAGAGGTTGTTTTTTTTAGGGGGGGGTGGAAGTGAGGTGGTGGAGAATGCGAGGTGCAAGATGCCCCCCAGACAGGTCTATTATACACCTTCTTATCTACTCTTAGTGCAGCCAGAGCTGCCTGTTATCTGACCGTAGTAAGTGGGTGGTATCTCCAGCAGCGGTCTTACTGTCACCATGACAACCACCCCTATTCACACCCTCCCTTGAGCCTCGAGGGATAACGTCACCATGGCAACATATACCTATCAGCTCTTGAAGGGATGCTCGGCCTTGTGATGCGGGTTTTACAAACTAATCAAATTCTGCGGCATTTTCCACCTAAGGTCCTCAAAAGTCTGAGTTCTAGATAATGCGGGAAATCACTGAGTTATAGATAATGTGGGAAATCACTGAGTTATAGATAATGCGGGAAATCACTGAGGTATAGATAATGTGGGAAATCACTGAGGTATAGATAATGCGGGAAATCACTGAGTTATAGATGATGCGGGAAATCACTGAGTTATAGACAATGAGGGAAATCACTGAGTTATAGATAATGTGGGAAATCACTGAGGTATAGATAATGTAGGAAATCACTGAGTTATAGATAATGTGGGAAATCACTGAGTTATAGGTATGCTGGAAATCACTGAGTTATAGATAATGCGGGTAATCACTGAGTTATAGATAATGCGGGAAATCACTGAGTTATAGACGATGCGGGAAATCACTGAGTTATAGGCAATGAGGGAAATCACTGAGCTATAGATAATGTGGGAAATCACTGAGTTATAGAAAATGTGGGAAATTACTGAGTTATAGATAATGCGGGAAATCACTGAGTTATAGATAATGTGAGAAATCACTCAGTTATAGATAATGTGGGAAATCACTGAGATATAGATAATGTCAGCAATCCCCGAGTTATAGGTAATGTGGGAAATCACTGAGTTATAGATAATGGGGGAAATCACTGAGTTATAGATAATGTGGGAAATCACTCAGTCATAGATAATGCAGGAAATCATTGAGTTATATATAATGTGGGAAATACCTCAGTTATAGATAATGCGGGAAATCACTGATTAAGGATGACTTCATAGGACTATTGGCTGGTTGGTTGTTGGAGTTTTACATCCTGGCAACATCTAAGGTATCAAGACGGGTACCGACTTGTGACAGTGTGCACTCCTCTCAACTTTATAGTGCTGCCCCACAAGGAAATCAGGCCACAGGCACCATGAACCAATATCACACTCAGTCACATTATCATGACACTGAGCTAACCAGTCCATTCCCTATCCTATTAATGCCGAGCACCAAGCTAGGAAGTGACATATATCAATTTTATAAGTCATTGGTTTGACTCGACCGAGAACCAAACTCCTGATCTCCCGAATGCGAGGCCCGCGCTCTACTGATTCGGCCACCGCACCCGGTTACTTCATAGGATGAAGCAGATAAGTTGCTATTTTTTTTTGTCTTTTTTTTTTTGTGGTACATTAGTTGTTTAAGCAGGGGAAATTTCAATTGCAGATGATTGGTCTTCCTCATTCCACTGCTCCTTCCCCTTTCCTATTAATGCCAAGCGCCTGGCTAGGAAGCGACAAGTATCAATTTTTAAGTCAGGTTTGACTCAACCAGGGTTCAAACCCAAGATCTACCAACACGGGAGACAGACCCTCTAACTCATTCGCTCATCCCGTCTGGTACCTATTTACCACACACACTATTCAATGTTTACAGTCGGCAAACCTCTGGTAACGCAGGCCCATTGTCGGTGAGTTGGCTGCGTGCTTTTAATGATGTGCGTGCGCCGGAAACGTAGTTCCCGGAAGTAGAAAGGCCTGTGTCAGGGATAAGTCAGAGCCTGGTTCCCACCGCTGTCACCAGGTGGCAGCACCGCCCCGATCTGGGTAGAGAACAGCCATTGGGCGCGTTCTCCACGTAACGGACAAGCCTGGGTTATTCATGGTTTTTTTGTCCACTGTCGCGGTCTGTCCGTTATACTGAGTTAAACTCTCGCAGTCCTTTCAAGAGTGATACCCAAGATTATTACTGTCAGGCCGGCCCTGACCTGAGCATTCTTGGCGGGTTTAATCTTAGCGTTGTATAATTCGATGATTTTTTAGTTCCTGCCATATATTTCAGCTGAATCCATTTTGCATTAGTTTGAAATAAGAGCTATCTTTAAAGAGCTGACTTTGGAGATATTGGAAGTCAAACGTGATAAAGGAAACCTGGTGTGCTGGTCATGGGATACCTTATTTATTCACTGAATGATTAGTGATACCCTTTGGAAAAAGTCAAGCTTGTTTTATTTAACGACGCCTCTAGAGCGCATTGCTTTTTATCATCGGCTATTGGACGTCAAACATAGTCATTCTGACATATTTCTTTGGAGGAAACCTGCTGCCGCCACATAGGCTACTCTTTGTAGCCTATCTGATTTGTACCAGACGGGATGACCCCTTTGGAAGACTTCATTATTTATTCACTGAATGATTAGTGATACCATTTGGAAGACTTCTTAAAGTTGCATAGTCCGATAGCTTTGAGTTTCTGTCATTTTCTGAGATAAACATATTAGGCTGATAGTTATAATCCACATTACTTTAGTTTGAAGTAACCTTTATTTTAAATTACTAACTTTTGAGTTGTTTGAAGTGCAAACATAGAAAAGAAGATGTTGCAAGCGCGTCAAAACTGTGATACCATAGATGTATGCAGTATCAGGTTCTTTCACATTGACTCAGTGTGCCCCTCTATGTGGCGACAACTGTCTAATAAATGCATCAGTATCTAACTTAGATCTGTATAATCAAATCTAGATACAGTACACCCCGTTAAACCAAGCTCGGTTAAACCAAACGATCGGTTAATCCAAACTTTGTTCGGCGGCCCGGCAAAATACTACCATTTATCAGATAAAAAAGTTGGTTAAACGAAAGTCGGTTAATCCAAAGTATCGGTTAATCCAAACAGAATTGCCGGCCCCAGGCCACTTCCGGTACAGTTAAATCAATCTTTCATGTGGTTTTAAGGTCATCTGAGACTTTTTTATATGATAAATGGTAGTATTTTGCCAGGTCGCCGAAAAAAGTTTGGATTAGCTGATCGTTTGATTTAACCGAGGCTGGTTTAATGGGGTTAAACTGTATATACATTAAAAAAAAAAAATAGTCATAGTGTCCACATATATTGTGCATTCATAATGCACCCCCGTTTTTGCCAAAGCCAAGTCAAAGTCAAAGCTCGGTTAAACCAATGATCGGTTAATCCAAATATATTTCTAGGGTCCCTTCAAGTTTGGTTTAACGGGGTTATACTGTAATTGTTTTGGTTTTTGACAATTTGATGCTTTGATCGGACTATGCAGCTTTAATGCTGAAAGTAGAACAACTCGGGTGCACGTGACCGCTAACACTGCAGGGTGAATGGACAGAGTGGAAAACCCCCTTATTGTAGTCTCCGCCTCTCACGGCCCTCGCCTTTTCTCACGAGATCTTCCCGCGTGAATTGACCGGAAGTGGCCCTAGGTGGCGCCTCGTGTTCGTGTGGATGTTGGCGCGAGTGGAAGTCACTCAGAGCAGCTTGGTCAAAGGTCGCGTCCATCATGTCCGTCAACCCGGTGTGGTGGTTTCAGCGGGTTCCCGTGCTCAGAGGTGTCCCTCGCTTCTGCGCTGCTTCTGCGCATGCGCGGATTTCGCACCAACGGGCCGTAATCGATTAACACGACCCGGGCGACTCGGGTCATCCGAGTCGTCAGAAATTCAAATAGAACACGGCGAGTGGAGTCGACAAATACACGTGCCATGTGCATAAAAAGAATAACTTAGATTAATTAAATGGAAATATAGGTAAACTGGGCCATCATAAAATACTTTAAATCCTATTTTGCTGTATTTTTATCGGTTATTAAAAAAAAAAAAAAAGATTGTCCACCCGAGCGCGGAGAAGCGTATTCGATTATTCGACACGAGTTTGTAGGATGTGCGCATGCGCCAATAAGTGGCTCAGGTGACCCGAGTTGATGCGAAATCCGCGCATGCGCAGAAGCAGCGCAGAAGCGAGGGACACCTCTGAGCACGGGAACCCGCTGAAACCACCACACCGGGCCCTCCCTCAAAGCTCCACCAGGCGGGGTGGCCGAATCGGTAGAGCGCGAGCGTCGCATGCGGGAGATCGGGAGTCCGGTGGTCTAATCGGTAGAGCGCGTGCCTCTCATGCAGGAGATTGGGAGTTTGGTTCCTGGTCGAATCAAACCAATGACTTGCAAAATTGATACTTGTCGCTTCCTAGCCCGCCGCTCGGCATTAATAGGACAGGGCAAGAACTGGTTAGTGTGAGGAAAATGTGACTGCGTGGGATATCAGGTCATGGTGCCAGCGGCCTGATTTCCCATATACATTGATTAAATAGGGGACATTTTAAGAGTGAACAATTGATCCCTCCTTCCACTGCTCATCACACTATCCTAGTAATCCCGAACGCTAGGCTAGGTATCGACAAGGATTATTTTGTAAGCCATTGCTTTAACCCAGTCGGATTTCGAACCCCACAATCTGCCACACTGGAAGGAAGTGTTCACCTCATTTGGTCATCCCATCTGGTATAAATACATATGTATGCATACATATATATATATATATATACATATATATATATATATATATATATATATATATATATATATATGTATATGAGCATGTCTCAAAAGGTGATCACTCTTTTTTTTTGGTCCATTGTAACGATTGACTCAAAACAGCACAGAAACGGTTACACTGAAAACACAAGGACATTTGCTTCAAATCAATATGTATTCTATTGGGATTATGAAACACCATGTAAAAAACAAATCAGTTTATCCTGAGCAAATGCATAAGCAGATAGTATGTTGATCGTTACAATGGACAAAGTTTTGTCCCTTATTGCTTAGCACCTTTTGAGACTGTCTCAAATATATATGTATATGTAAATATATGTATTTGACCGACTGGTACAGGCGTAAGCAGATCCAGGACACCTGAATAGGCCAGGTGGCAGCACCAGGCGAGGCAGAGGGCCTGTCCAGTCGCTTGAGTACCTGAATGTCATTAGTTGTGTAGTATCATTCAGGTGCTAAGTAGTTCATGGGTAATCAGTTTACGGATAATTTATACTCATATAATTGCTTATACAGCACATATATATATTTAAATATACAAATATCGAGACAGAGACGGAGAGTAGTGCAGCAATGATTGTGGGAATAACCTTAATGTATTATAATAAAGTAATGTATTATAATAAACAGTCGCTAGACGGCATTATGATTGTGGGTATGCGCGTTTACTGTACACATATCGACTGCGCATGCGTCAAGCCATAGTTCGGTTGAACGCCATCATGTGTTGGGGGTATCCAACCAGTGACCACGATCGTCGTAGAACACTTGACCACCAATCAATGAGGTACCATCTCTGTTTTCATCTATGCGTAGTGTGTGCTGAGCTTTGATCAGTAAAATCAGATGCTGTTCCTCTGTTATTTCCAGTCAACCATATACGATGACAGAGACAGTCCAAATACAAATGTGAAATTTAAGACCTAAATGCACTGGAATTGGTCCCACTGCTTCACTGGTCAAGGCTGGTCCAGTGTATTATTAACAACCCCACCCCAACAACATAATTCATTAACTCACATAAGTAACTACACTAGAGTTACACTAGAATATTTCTAACAAACTGACATTTATATACCGCTTGCCTAACTGCAACTGAACATTAAAACTTACTACAACTTTACCAACTGAATACAGAAGATAACTTCTGCTTACATTCTAAATACTATGTAAACACTCACATTGATCTGACTAATATTGATCTAGTTATATGACACTACTGTTACCATATTGCTATGGAACTTTTGGGTTATAGAATTTCATTGCGTTACATGCCGCAAATTGTGTATTCAACAGTTTTTGTATACCTTATTCTATATACCTTTTGCGTAAATAACCCTGATTTGAATAAATGGATGGAAGACCAGTGCTTCAGTATTGACAAAAGACTTATTCAGCAGAATAAACATATTTACCACCACCAAAAAAATAATACTAAAATGTTGGGTAGTGTACGGAGACCTGTGATCGGGTGTGGATGTACTGAGGTGTGCGAATGGTTCTCTCTGGGTGTGAGTGGGTGGGTGTGAGTGAGTGGGTGTGGGTCGGTGTGTGAGTGGGTGTAAGTTTGATGCGTTTGAGTGGTTGTGAGTGGATGGGTGGGTGGATGTAGATGGGTATGGATATATGTGTGCGAATGTGTGTGGGTGTCAGTGGATATATATGGTTGTACGATGGTATGGGGGGGGGGGGGGTGCTAGTGCATGCCAGTGGGTGTGGAGTGGATGAGTGTGACTGTGACTGTGTATGTAGTTCGGTGATTGGGTGTGTGTATATGTCAGTGGATGACTGTGAGTGTGAATGTGCATGTATCGAAGTGTGAGTATGACTGCGTATGTATTTGGGTGAGTGGATGTGAGTGGATGACTGTGAATGTGTATGGATTTGGGTGAGTGGGTTTCAATATGTGTGAGTGGATGACTGTGAGTGTGACTGTGTATGTATTTGGGTGAGTGGGTGTGAATACATGTGAGTGGATGACTGTGAGTGTGACTGTGTATGTATTTGGGTGAGTGGATGTGAATACATGTGAGTGGATGTCTGTGAGTGTGACTGTGTATGTATTTGGGTGAGTGGATGTGAATACATGTGAGTGGATGACTGTGTGTTTGACTGTGTATGTATTTGGTTGAGTATGTGTGAGTGGATGACTGTGAGTGTGACTGTGTATGTATTTGGGTGAGTGGATGTGAATACATGTGAGTGGATGATTGTGTGTTTGACTGTGTATGTATTTGGGTGAGTATGTGTGAGTGGATGACTGTGAGTGTGACTGTGTATGTATTTGGGTGAGTGGGTGTGAATACATGTGAGTGGATGACTGTGTCTGTGACTGTGTATGTATTTGGGTGAGTGCATGTGAATACATGTGAGTGGATGACTGTGAGTGTGACTGTGTATGTATTTGGGTGAGTGCATGTGAATACATGTGAGTGGATGACTGTGTGTGTGACTGTGTATGTATTTGGGTGAGTGGATGTGAATACATGTGAGTGGATGACTGTGTCTGTGACTGTGTATGTATTTGGGTGAGTGCATGTGAATACATGTGAGTGGATGACTGTGACTGTGTATGTATTTGGGTGAGTGGATGTGAATACATGTGAGTGGATGACTGTGTCTGTGACTGTGTATGTATTTGGGTGAGTGCATGTGAATACATGTGAGTGGATGACTGTGAGTGTGACTGTGTATGTATTTGGGTGAGTGGGTTTCAATATGTGTGAGTGGATGACTGTGTGTGTGACAGTGTATGTATTTGGGTGAGTGCATGTGAATACATGTGAGTGGATGACTGTGAGTGTGACTGTGTATGTATTTGGGTGAGTGCATGTGAGTGGATCACTGTGTGTGTGACTGTGTATGTATTCGGGTGAGTGGATGTGTGTATGTGTGAGTGGTTGAGTGTGACTGTCTCTGTCTGTATTTGGATGTGGGTGAGAGCGAGTGAATGTTATTGTGTATCTGAGTGTGAGTGCGTGGTGGGTGCGTGGTGGGTGCGTGGTGAGTGCGCGGTGAGTGAGTGGTGGGTGCTTGATGTGTGCGTGTGTACAGGGTAGATGATGGCCGTACAGACTGACAGAGATCCCATCAGCGTAGATCTACATGCTGACTGACTTTCAGCGCGTGCAACTGGCTCACCCAGCGCCAAGGTCAACATGACGCGGTGACCTTGACGATTGGGTTCATGACCTTGGCGGCGTAGTGGACCGTTTGTGTTGCGGATAAACGGGTAAAAAGTCACGGTTGACCCAATTAAACGGGTCCCCGGTGCACCGTGGTAGGCTGGTGCCGCGACTGTCAGGCTAGTCGACAAGTCTGAGTGATTGATTTGTACAATTAGAACAATGCCAGTCCTCTCCCTCGCTCACTCTCTCTTTCTCTCTCTTCCCCCTCTCTCTCTTCCCCCCTCTCTCTCTTCCCCCTCTCTCTTCCTCTATCTCTCTTCCTCTCTCTCGCTGCCTCTCTTTCTTCCTGTCTCTCTCTCTACCAGTGTTTTGTTCTTTCGGTGTTATTTTGTGTTAAGATAAACAGTTGCTTGGTTCTTGGAGTTTTACATCCTTGCAACTTCTAAGGGCATAGCAGGACAGGTACCGACTTGTGGCAGTGCACACTCATGGCGAGTTTTATAGTGCTGCCCCACTGGGAAATCAGGGAACAGGGACCATGACCCAATATCCCACTCAGTCACATTATCCTGACACTGAGCTAACCAGTCCTTGCCCTATCCCATTAATGCTGAGTGCCAGGCTAAGAAGTGACAAGTATTAATATTTAGGTCATTGGTTTGACTCAACCAGGGTTCGAACATGTGGCTTCAAATCCCACGTTCTACCAAAACGGGAGAGGGACGCTCAACTGATTCGGCCATCCCGTCTGGAACTGATTGATTGATTTGTACAATTATAACAATGTCGCTTCTCTCCCCCTCTCTCCCTCTCTCTCCCTCTCTCTCCCTCTCTCTCTCTCTCCCTCTTTCTCTCTCTCTTTCTCTCTCTCTCTGCCAATGTTCTGCTCATTCAGGGTTAGTTTGCGTTAAGATAAACATACTTTGTTCAGTGTTATGTGTCTGTCCAGGCCATCCATCGTCCAGTTCAAACAGAGGGTGTGTGCACGTGTGTGTGTGTGTGGAGGGGTGTTAGTATAGGGCAGCACACTTGTATGTCCATACTGGAGATGTACAGCCTCCTTCACACCGCCGAACTTAGATGTTGTCAGGACGTACAACTCCAACAACCAACCCAACTTCCCCCAGCTACCTTCCGGAAGCGCTCTCCTGTAAAGCGGGTTCCATTTCGCTGGTCACTATAACCCGCAAACTCATTGTTATTAAAGCTGCATAGTCTGATGCTTTTGAGTCTCAGCTATTTTTCTGAGATAAATATATCAAATTGATTGGTATAATATATCTTACTTTACTTTGTGGTAACATTGATTTTAAATGGCTAACTTTGGAGATATTTGAAGCACAAACGTGCAAAATTAATGTTGGCAAGCACGCCAAAACTCTGATGCCATAGGTTTATGCAGTAACAGGTTCTATTAAATTTACTCAGCGCATCATTCTATGTGGTGGCAAATGCTTAATACGTGTATCAGTATCTAAGATATGTAGAATCAAATCTAGGGGAATGTTGTTTTTTTTTTTAATGTGATGCTTATTCGGATTATGCAACATTAAACTGTCTTGATTTCAGGGCCTTGCACCAACACTTTCACGATGCAAAAAGCATGGATGATCTGGTTATCAAGGTAAAACAAGAAGGAATTTGATCTTTCTTGAGCACAGTGAGATTGTAGCACCTCTGATGGATTATTGCACGATTTGAAACAAATTTTAAAAGAGTGATACCATTGAATTTTACCTAGGATTTTCTTTTCCTTTACCATATTGTGTATGATTATTCGATATGACCTTAATACGTGCCATTTGACCTTTAATTGATTTTAACCCTTTACCTTCTCTGTAAAATCAAAGATTTTATAATAATATGATAGAATAATGGTTGAACACTTCTCACATTAATCAATCTCTCAAAGCCCACTATGGTAGAGCAAGGACTCGGTACCGGGATAAGGTGACTGAGTGGGAAATCGGGCGCTGGTGCCAGAGGCCTGGGGCCATATGCAGGAGTCGGTGATAGCGAGCCAAAACGGTGTTTGGTGGGTATCCCCGTTTAGCGGCGAACAAGTGGTATGCACGAGTCAGTGATAGGCCTAACACCAAAAGCTTAAATGAGGTTAGGGTAACCCTGATCCATAGGTCGTTTAAGATTGGTGTTAGGTATCGATGATGCCCAAATCTATTCAATGCTATCATATTTAACAGAGTTAAATAGTCAAATAGTGAAATTTTATTAAATTAACCCTAAAATCGAAGCGAGATTAACGCTGCCGCCGCAACGGCGGCGATATTAATATATTCGAATCGACGAATGGAAGTAAACAAATCGCCGCCGCTGCAGCGACGTCGATATCCATACTGTCCGATGTCAACTAAACATGGCCGCCGCCGACGCCGCCGTTTCGGTGGCAATATATTAAAGCCAAATCTATTCAATGCAATCATATTTAACAGAATTACATACTGTACAAGTGATATTTTAGCAAATTAACCGCAAAAACGAACCGAAAGTAACTCCACTGCTACAAAGGCGGCGTTATTAATATTGTCGAATCGAGGGATTTCCCAAATCTATAAATAACTTCACATTTAGCTATAATCAAAGTGTTAGGCGCCTCTACATACCGAGTGAGGTAATTTCCCAATTCGGAGATAGCTAACCGGAGTCAGGCTGTAACACCAAACGGTGCTATCACCGACCCCCGCATATGGCCCCAGGTCTCCCAACTTCCTACAACGGCGGCCGTGCGAATAGCCTCAGCTGAGCTAGTTAAATAATGCGGATACAATCTACCCTGTAATAGTATTTATCGACCAACACAGGTAAATTGTTGTATGAAATGTATGTAAGGTCTAGAGGATCTTTTGGTTGATCGTGGGATTCGAACCCACGGGTTCGAACCCTGGTTCAGTCAAACCGATGACTTAAAAATGTATACTTGTCACTTCCTAGCCAGGCGCTCGGCATTATTAGGATAGGGCAAGGACTGGTTGGCTCAGTGTCAGGATAAAGTGGCTGAGTGGGATATCATGTCAGGGTGCTGGTGGCCTGCTCTCTCAGCACTATAAAGTGACCATGAGTGCAGTGTCACAAATCGGTACCCATCCGGGTATGACCTTGGATGTTGCCAGGATGGGAAACTCCAACAATGACGCAATCTGGAGGATCAGTTCTTTCTGGTTGAGGGTAAACCTGACCAGTGTGGGTGGGTTTTTTTTTGTAATTGAACAGAAATAATCAAATGAAATATATGAATGAATGAAGAAATAAATAAATAAATAGGGTCATACAAGGGTTCACTTTTCAAATGTTGGCGAATCTAAACGACAGAGTCGTCTGCGTCTAATATGTTGACTGTCACTCAATTCAATTCAATTCTTTTATTTTAACTCTCTGCAAGGTATGTTTACAATAAACTGAGGTGATACAATAAATGCATACAAATTCCTTACAGACAGAAAGGATCCCAGAAAAGCGATGCTTATCTAGCTGGTCTCCATGATGTGAATGAACAAGTGACAGCAGACGACATTTATCATCCAGACGCTATGTGTTTAATAGTGAATCCGGACAAGATTCACTGAAAAGAACCATCGATTTGTATGTAAATAATACATGCAGTAGACGACATTTATAGACCTCAGACGACAACCTAATAGTCACCCTTTCCTGCGTTCATGACCTCTAGCCTTGACAGATGACCCCTGCTGCTGTGATCCGGTCTGTCCGACAAGTTTACAGCGTCTCCTGTGTATGGCTGACAGTGGCGCGAATTGTTGAATAAATACACTTGTAAATATGTCGGTGTCACGGCAAATAGTCACCCCCTTCATCTCTAAATGCGCATATCAAAGGACATGTTGAGTGTTGTTGTTTACATCATAAGATTCCCACACATGTGCATTGCCTTGTTCGCAGAAGTAACGGGTAACCGATAATACTAGAAGCGGGGTTATGGTTAGCGTTCTGTATATCATTTTGTTTAATTCATTGCTATGAATTCGTTGTTTGTTTTATTCATTTGTTTATTCACTTTATGCAATGCTTTGGAAGCATTGAACAAGCACACCCATTAAGTGATTAAAGTTGCATTGTCTGATGGTTTTAAGCTTCTGTCATTTTCTCAGATAAAGATATTAGGTTGATCATTATAACCTACCTTACCTTAGTTTGACATAACTTTTATTTCAAATGGCTATATTTGGAGATATTTCAAGTGCAACCATGCACAATTAATGTTGGGAACCACGCCAAGACTCTTGACACATACGCTTCTGCAGTAACATGTTCAATTTAATTGCTTCAGCATTCCCTTCTATGTGGCAACAAATGTTTAATAAGTGGGTCAGTATCTAAGTTAGATATGGAGAATCAATCTAGATAATTGTTTTGGTTTTAAAAATTTGATGTTTTCATCGAGCCACGCAGTTTTAGATACTCTATAGAAGTACGCCCAATAATGAAAACACAGGGAGCTAAGATTCACTGCATCAGGGGCGTTTGCCAAATGGGTGTTCTTACCGATTTGGTGTTTTTTGGGATCTTCTTTCAAATTATTGGCAGGCACACACATCGACAAAAACATAATGAGCATTTAACAGTTTCTCCCAGTTTGAACATCATAAAAATGATCGATTCACTATCTTACTAGCACCACAATGTATATTTACCAATCAATCAAGTGCCACCAGCAACTACATAAACACATCTATGCACCTGGCCATGTATACCTGTTTCACAAATAGAACATTTGCATTCCTCCACCAATGCATCATTATCGGAATATTTTACAAAGAGTTTGGTTCCCAGTCGAGTCAAACCGATGATTTATCAAAGTCACTTCCTAGTCTGGTGCTCGCCATTATTAGGATAGGGCGAGGACTGGTTGGCTCAGTGTCAGGATAATGTGACTGAGTGGGATATTGGGTCATGGTGCTGGTGGCCTGATTTCACAGTGGGCCAGCACTATAAAGTCACCATGAGTGTGCACTATCACAAGTCGGTATCCATCCTGATATGACCTTAGATGTTGCCAGGACGTAAAACTTCAACAACCAACCAAAGAACACTTATTAAACATTTATTGCTGCATAGAACGGAGTGCTAAATGAATGTAATAGAACCTGTTAATGCTGAAGCCTGATTATTTAGGTCAGGGTGCATGCTGCTTGGCTGCAGGACTACACACTGTCACAATGCAAACTCAATGGATATGAGCAATCTTCATAGAGAAAAGGTGAAATATCTCTAAAACCACATCACCTAGAAACAAATTGCTAGGAGCACATATATAAAACATATTCAACTATGAGATTATATTAAATTCATATGGTTAGGGTTCTGTATTTCTAGTAATTTTGAATAAAATTGACGTTTTGCACTGCACGTACCGGCAAACTCAATGCATTGTCAATGCCCGTGAGCAAGCTTCATACAGAAAAAGTGAAATATCTCTAAAACCACACCACCTAGAGACAAACCGCTTGGCACACATCTAGAAAACATATTCAACGAACAGATTATATTACATTTATAAGGTTAGCTTTTGCATTTCTATTAATTTTGAATAAAATACACATTTTGCACTGCGCATATTGGCAAACTCAATGGCAGTGTCGATTCGTTCTGCAGCCAAGGTGCGTGTGCATACACAATGTTTATAAACATTCAAAGGGGTCTATTATGTCAGAATTATTATGTGCATGCCAAAATTAATCTTGAATGTTTTTATTTCAAATATCTCCAAATTTAACCATTCATAATCAAAGTTACTGCAAACTAAAGTAATGTAGATTACAATGCCAAACATAGTATATTTATCTCAAATAATGGTAGAAACTCAAAACCATCGGACTTTGCAACTTTAATATTATCTGTCCTCAATGTTCTGTCTATCCTGTCGGATGAATCATTTCTATTGTCCCGCCTTTTTATTGTTTTTACAATTACTCGAGGACTAATGTCTGCACACAGCCAACTGTCACAACAGCCGTTGTGCCCGCGTAATATACGCGAGGATTAGAGGGGGGGGGGGGTTAAGGGGGGTGGAGGGGCCTTGTTTGGGGGTGGAGTGTGGGGGGGGGGGAACTTAAGTCTATTTTGACAAAATGGCGGACGAATTATGGCGGGAGCAATTTCTGCCGTAATTAAAACGATTTATTTTATTTTTAATTTGATTTTTGATTTTTTTTTGTAGGTTGATTTCGGTTCTAACTTCAGAGCGCCTACTTGTTAGTAAAACAAAATAATAATTGACAAAAACCTAATCCCTTAGTCACGTGATACTCTGAACATCACATGAATCCTTTTTCTTTTTCTTTTTCTAAAGCAAATTCAGTATTCAGTAAATGAAAAATAGATATGAGATTCGAAGGATGACAAGGGAGAGTGATATATATATGTACATATATATACATATATATACATATGTATGTATGTCCTGCTATTATCTTGAATTTAATTTTCCTTCTTGACACTTTTTATAAGTGTGAGCTTTTCATCATCATAAGTGTATGTTGACACATAATTGACTGCATGTTTTTTGCATTCTGGTTAAAAGCGATGGCTGAATGAAAATAGATAGAATGCAAGTGAAACACGACACGCCGTGAATATGACCTTTGCTGCCGACATGGTGTAACACTGCCACTGCTCAATCAATCAATCAATCAATCAACTATGTGGGTATTTGCTCTCTAGCCAATGAGTGCAGGTTGATGTGGTTTCTGATCACGTGACCTCTGTACATTGCAGGTACAACAAGACGCTGATAGCGGTTGACCTTGAGATGCAGATGTCCAGTAACCCTGAGATGACGGTCACTGCCCGACGAAACAACCACATCCTGGCTCTCATCGGCCGCCTCATCCATGTCAAGAAGGTGGGTTACAGCGAACAGTCAAACACGCTAAGCCAATAGGAGGTCAGCATTCCACTTATATGTCCCACAAGGCAGGGGTTCTTTTGTTTCTACCAGACGGGATGGCCGAATGAGTTGAGCTTCCATCTCCCGGTTTTGTAGATGATGGGATTTGACCCCACAGGTTAGAACTCTGGTCGAGTTAAACCGATGACTTACAAGTTTATACTTGTCGATTCCGAGCCAGGCGCTCGGCATTATTGGGACTGGTGTCAGTGTCAGGATAATGTGACTGGGTGGGATATCAGGTCATGGTGTTGGTGGTCTGGTCTCACACTGGGGCAGCACTATAAGGTTGCCATGAGTGTGCATTGTCAGAAGTCTGTTCTCGTCCTGATATGACCTTAGATATTGCCAGGACATGAAACTCCAACAACCAACCAACTTTTGTTTCTAGATATTCCGCCATCTTGTTTTTCATTTGAAGGTTTAAAACAAATGGAAACTCCATTCTTGTTTTTCAATTCATTAATTAAAGGTAAAAGGAAAGTGTCTCAATGTTAAGTATGCACTTGTCATTCGATGAATCTTAAACACAGTATGCGATGGTCATGTGTGGGGTGAAGCTATCCTTATCCTATTTACACTAACTTATCCAAGTATACATATGAAAGCTATCCTTGTAATACGTAGACTAATTTAGCCACATTTCCACATCGAAGTTATACTTCTACTAAATATACTAATTTATCCATATATCGATGTTGACTAATTTATCCACGTTTCCGTTTTGAAGCTATACTTGTACTGTATAGACTAATTTATCTATGTTTCCATATTGAAGCTATACTTGTACTGCATAGACTAATGTATCGACATGGCCATATTGAAGCTACACTTGCACTCTATAGACTGATTTATCTATGTTTCTATATTGAAGCTATACTTGTACTGTATAGACTAACTTATCTACATATCCATATTGAAGCTATACTTGTACTGTATAGACTAATTTAGCCATGTTTCCATATTGAAGCTATACTTGTACTGCATAGACTAATTTATCCATGTTTCCATATTGAAGCTATACTTGTACTGTATAGACTAATTTATCTATCTTTCCATGTTGAATCTATACTTGTACTGTATAAACTACTTTATCCACATATCCATATTGAAGCTATACTTGTACTGTATAGACCAATTTATCCACATTTCCGTATTGAAGCTATACTTGTACTGCATAGACTGATTTATCCATGTTTCCATATTGAAGCTATTCTTGTACTGCATAGACTAATTTATCCATGTTTCCATATTGAAGCTATTCTTGTAATGTACAGACTAATTTGTCCACATTTCCGTATTGAAGCTATACTTGTAATGCATAGACCGATTTATCTATGTTTCCATATTGAAGCTATACTTGTACTGTATAGACTAATTTATCCACATATCCATATTGAAGCTATACTTGTTCTGCATAGACTGATTTATCTATGTTTCTGTATTGAAGCTATACTTGTGCAGTATTTGTATTTATCCACGTCAAATAACTGCTTGGCAGAGGATAGTTGTTAAATGTAGGTCTACATGTCCTCATTTATAGTCTTGGGAGGCATATGTGCAAATTTTATGAGAAATTGGTACATGGCTCCGTAAAAACAATGTGTCATCCATGTAAAATAATTAGAATCAAGACCAAAATGGGAAAATCTGTATTCTGATCATGTCACAACTAAGCCTCGTTTTACAGATAATGAACATTGCGATTAATCAATTGATGCCTGGGTGATTTATTTCACTAAATTTGTTTACGTTGACAATATCCTGACTGCACTATGCATAGACCGTCAAAATAGACTCACAACTCCATTTGTGAGGTCTCATTGGCGAAATGAGCTTCTGCATAAATAATGCAATATTTCCGAACTTAAAATACATCACGGCCTGCTGAAACTAATTAGAAAAAGAGCTTAAAATTAGCACATATCCAGACCAAATCGGGGAGAAAGTTAAGTGGGACGCAACGCTCAAGGTTTCGTATCTGAGACGATAACTCCGCCTAATGTGGGAACGGGGCAGTCCTGCCACCTGGTGGAAGTGGGCAGAACTAATCCAGCCCTGCTAGTTTCTGATGTTCACAAAAGGTGGCGGTAGTGTGCTGGCGGCAGTGTGCTTCTGGGATTTGCCTCCAGGTGTCAGTATCCGTGGCTCCGTAGGTCAACGCTTGGTTGGTTGTTGGGAGTTTTATGTCCTGGCAACATCTAGTGTCATATCAGGATGGGTACCAACTTGTGAGAGTGTGCAGTCATGGTGACTTTATAGTGCTTCCCCACTGGAAGACCAGGCCACCAGCACCATGACCTGATATCCAACTTAGTCACACTGCCCTGACGCTGAGCCAACCAGTCCTTGCCCTATCCTATTAATGCCGAACACCTGGCTAGATATCAATGTTATAAGTCATTGGTTTAACTCAGCCAGGGTCCAAACACCAGGGCCCGTATTCATGTGGAGGTGCCAGGGCCTTAACCGTGGCTAGGGTAGTTCCACTCGTCTAACGGTGGAAAATTCTTATTCATGTCCCGGTGCCAGCGCTAACCGCCGACCGTAGCCTAGGATAAGCTACACCGTTTTCAAACCAGGGTTAACTGGAAGCCACGCCGGTTAATGTGCGTGTCTGGGTCTCAATCTATTAAATGCTATCATATTTAACAGAATTACATACGCCATAAGTGAAATTTGATCAAATTAACCCTAAATTCGAACCGATATTAACGCCGCCACAACATTGGCGGCGTTATGCATATTGTCGAATCGACGAATGTAAAGTAAACAAATCGCCGCCGCCACAGCGACAACGATATCCATACTGTCGCATATCAGCAAAATACACATCGCCGCCGCCGCCGAATCGGCGGCTATATATTAGGCCCAAATCTATTCAATGCTATCATATTTAACAGAAGTACATACGCAATAAGTGAAATTTCAGCAAATTAACCATAAATTCGAAGCAATATTAACGCTTCCACCGCAGCAGCGGCGATATTAATATTGTCGAATCGACGAATGCAAGCAATCCCCGCTGCCACCGCCGCCGAATCGGCGGCTCTATATTAGGCCCAAATCTATTCATATTGTCAAATCGAGGGAATTCCCAGATCCATAAATAAACTCATGGTTAGCTATCTGCGGCGGCTTTGACATTGGTGAATACGACTTGACCTATTTCTCCAACTCGCCCCTAGCCGCGGATAGCTACCCCAGAGCTAGCGTGTAGCCGGCTACGGCTGGAACCACTACATGAATATGGGCCCTGACCTTCCACACTGGATCCTGCACTCTACCTATTCGGCCACCGCGTCCGGTCTGAGCCCGATGAAGTCTTTTAATAATTGTTTAAGTGTAATTTAAACAAATCTATGCACTTCACTTAGTAATTGTTGAATTGTGATTCCAATAACTTTGATGTTTCAGTTGGTAATTGTACTTTTTTCTTCTTTTTTTGGTGGTAAATATGTTTATTCTGCTGAATAAGTCTTTTGTCAGTGCCGAAGCATGGGTCTTCAAGCCATTTTTCAATTCGGGGTTATTTACACAAAAGACTCCACAACACTGTGCGATCACTTTTGTTGACATCAATAAAAAAGGGGGTAAAATGAATATCAATATGGTATAATATTCATGTTTATGTGATCAATATTAAGAAAGCTATGACTTTTTGTGTATATTAAATACATGCATATATATATTACAAGGATGAGAGCCTGATGCCTGTGGTGATATGAATATCTGAATATAATCAAACATTTGATTATTTTCCCAAGCATTCTTTACGAAGATCATATAACATATGAAGTCACAGGCAGTTAGGGAAACGGCCCGACTAGAGTGGTTCCAAATTCTGCCGATAGATGTCACTAGCTTAACTGACGGGGTTTATTCTCAGCAATTGAAATCCACTTCAGTTAAATCAGAGAAGGTCAAACAAACAAGGAAATAATAAACACTCAAAAATCCAATGTTTCCATGTCTAGTAAGCCAGGTGCTCGGCATTACTAGGACAGGGCAAGGACTGGTGTGCTCAGTGTCAGGATAATGTGACTGAGTGGGATACCAGGTCATGGTCCCGGCGGCCTGGTTTCCCAGTGAGACAGCACTATAAAGTCGGCATGATGCGCACTGTCACAAGTCGGTACCCGTCCTGATATGACCTTAGATGTTGCTAGGACGTAAAACAACAACAAACAAACAACAACAAACAACCCCGACACACCGTGTGCAGGTGCAACTCAGTCACTACTCTCACGGGACGCAGTGACCGAATCGGTAGTACGCAGAATTCGTGTGCGGAAGGTCGGGAGTTCGAATCCCAGCCGAGTCAAACCAAGGACTTATCAAATTGGTACTTGTCGCTACCTGGCTAGGCGCTCGGTATTAATAGGATATAGGACAAGGACTAGTTAACACAGTATCAGGATAATCTGACTGTGTGGGACATTGATCATGGTGCCGGCGGCCTGGTCTCCCAGTGGGGCAGCACACACTATAAAGTCGCCATGAGCGTGCACTGCCACAAGTCAAGTCGGTACCCAACCTGATATGACCTTAAATTGATTGGTTGTTGGAGTTTTACGTCCTGGCAATATCTAAGGTCATATCAGGACGGGTACCAACTTGTGACAGTGCACTATCCTGGCAACTTTATAGTGCTGCCCCAATGGGAGACCAGGCCCTCAGCATCATGACCCGATGTCCAGCTCAATCACATTTTCCTGCCACTGAGCCAACCAGTCCTTGTCCTATCCTACTAATGCCGAGTGCATGGCTAGGAAGCGACAAGGACACACTTTTTATGTCATTGGTTTGACTCGATCAGAGTACGAACCCATGGGACCGAATTCCACGATCTACCAAAATGAGAGCCGGATGCTCAACTCATTCGGCCATCCCATCTGGTCAGTTGCCATGAGTGCGCACTGTCACAAATCGGGAGACATCCTGATATGACCTCGCTGGGATGTAAAGCAACAACAACAAACTCGCCTGACTCTCTGATTGCAGCTGCTGGGGTCCAAGATCTCGCGCGACCTGATGCAGGCGGACGCGCGTCCCTTCAAGTACCGGGGCGGCCGGCCTCGGACCGGATCTTTCTACTCCGGCGACGGCGGGACGCAGATTGACGATGAGGACTACAACAACGACTTCTCGGGCGCCGGGGGGAGCGGGGCCGGCTACGACGCCCACAGCAGCTACGTCGGCGGCAGCGGCTACGGGCCCACGTACGAGCAGCCCTACACCCCCATCAAACGTGAGTACCCGCTGAAATGTATGTTTGTTTGTTTGTTTGTTTAACGACCCCACAGCACAAACAGTAAACATCGGCTATTGGGAGTCCGGTGTAATATGTGCTCTTATCCAAACACCCCCAGCGTAACGCCAGTTTAAAGCTGCATAGTCCGATCAAGCATCAAATTTTCAAAAACAAAGCAATTATCGAGAATTGATTCAACATATCTAATATAGATACTGGTTCACTTATTAAGCCTTTGTTGGCAGATAGAAGGGAATAATAAGCCAATTCAATAGAACCTGTTACTGCAGAAGCCTATGGAATCAGAGTTTTGGCATGCTTGCCAAAACTAATCTGACATGTTTGCACTTCAAATATCTCAGAAGTTAGCCATTTAAAATAAAAGTTACTTCAGACTAAAGTACGGTAGATTATAACGATCAATTTAGTATATTTATCTCAGAAAAATGACAGAAACTCAAAACCATTGGACTATGCAACTTTAAGGTCAGTTGGAAGGTAGAACTCGCAGCGTCCACTCATTGATACCTGGGCCGCATTCAGGGTCCATCTCCAAGACGTCTCCGAGATGTCTCCGTGATGCTTTTTGGCTTCTTTCCGTTCAGGGTGCGTCTCCGAGGCATCTCCGAGAAGTCTACCTTTTCAGATACGAGACAAAAAGCGCCTCGAAAATGGCCGCCCTATTCATTGGTTTCAGCCAATCACAGCGCACCTTTTCCATTGCAAATGGCCGCTGCCTAAGGGGGGGAGTGGCCACTTTTGAGGCAACCAACTGCTTTTGCTGTTCAGCCTAGCGTGACGTCAGGTGCATCGCAGAGACATCTCGGAGACGGACCCTGAATGCGGGCCTGGTGTCACACATGGAGGCCAGTCTCTGCTACGTCAGTTCTCAGTTGGCCAGTCAACTGCTGGTTCCCGCGTCAACACGGTCCATTGGTTACCGATCAGTCAGTGCTGAGTTTGCCGGCTTACCCTGGTTCCAGGGTCATCCCAATTGCTTGCCTTCCAATCAGTCAGTGCTCAGTTTGCCAGTATATGCTGGTTCCCAGGCCATTACCATTGATTTTCAAATACAGTAAAACCTCTCTAAATCAACCGACCATGGGACCGACTTTAAATGGTCCATCTCGGGAGGTTGTCGGTTTAGGGAGTTTTTTTATCATCACAATGGTATTGTATGGGCGATCATGTGGGACCCAAATAAAGCGATTGATATAGGGGAGCAGTCGATGTGTGAAGGTGGTTGGTTAGAGAGGTCTTACTGTAGTTATTTCTAATTTTGTCAGCTCACCACTAGGTCATGCATCATTGCCATTGGTTTCCAATCAGTCAGTGCGGAGTTTGCTGGTTTACACTGGTTCCTGGCCCATCACCATTGGTTTCCAATCAGTCACTGCCGAGTTTGCCAGTTTACCCTGGTTCTCGGGTCATCACCATTGGTTTCCAATAAGTCACTTCTGAGTTTCCCAGTTTACACTTTTCCTGGCCCATCACGGTTGGTTTCCATCAGCCGGTATCGAGTTTGCCAGTTCAATACTGGTACCACGCCAGCCAGTTACCACTAAGTATGGTGTGGCAATGCGCGCAGCCACCTGACAGTTGAACAGTGGTAAGCCGAGACCATTCACAACTAATTGCTCCCCAGCCACTCAAAACTAGAAGCGTTAACATGGAGAGTGTGAAGCAAGGGGCAATGTGATCGGAGGGCGGTTGGCGGGGAAAGGTTTGACTGATCGATGGCACCCTCTAGAGGAAGCCATGGTCCTATGGGCAATGCCGAACGGGCACGGTGGACGAATCGGTAGAACACGGGCCTCGCGTGCAGGAGATCGGTAGTTTGGTTCCCGTTCGAGTTAAGCCAATGACTTATAAAATTGATACTTGTCATTTCCTAGCCTGGCGCTCGGCATTAATAGGATAGGGCAAGAACTGATTACCTCAGTGTCAAGATAATGTGAGTGAGTGGGATATCAGGCCATGGTGCCGATGGCCTGATTTCCCAGTGGAGCAGCACTATAAAGTCGCCATGAGTGTGCACTGTGACAAATAGGTACCTGATATGACCTTAGATATTGCCAGGACGTAAAACTCCCAACAGCCAACCGTTGGCAATGCCACGTAGAGCGAGCGTCCAGGGTCCGCCGCTTCTCGCCGACACAGATTGAAAGTGTTTCTCACTAGGTGGCGGCACCGGGCACCTTGCCTCCTCCGCCATAGTTCTGGAAAGTGTACACAGGTGACGCCACTAATCGATGCTAAGCTAAGCGTCATTTGTGTCGGTGCGGTTGCCATGGTGCGCGTCTGAGGCGACAGATAGGGTCTGTTCTTTTGGGGTTTACTGTCGTAGACAGATCTACGGTCACATTAGGAGGGATTCCAACAGTTTAGCAATTGAAGTATTCCTCTCCAAATTTCTCTGCAAACCACCATCTATCTGCTGTTTAGCCAATCAGATCTTCCCACGGTTTAAGTCACGTGACCGTGACGTAGCTCGTCAATGTGGGGTGTAGTAAAGAGTGTTATTCTCTCCCCCTGCAACTTTGTCTTTCATCGCTATCTCTTTTCCTCTCAGTGTCTGTCTACAACAACACTAAAAATCTCATTCAACACAATATACGGTTTCCACCACCAATCCGCCTTATGATAGCAGTGGGGAAAACTGGTACAGTACAACCCCGTTAAACCAAGCTCGGTTAAACCAAACGATTGGTTAATCCAAACTTTTTTCGGGGGCCCACAAAATGCTACCATTTATCATTTAAAAAAGTAGCTTAAACCAAATTTGGTTAATCCAAATTATTGGTTAATCCAAACAAAATTATCGGACCCCAGGCCACTCCGGTATGGTTAAACCAAACTTTCATGTGGTTATAACGTCATCTGAGACCCCACATACTTTTTTATATGATAAATGGTGGTATTTGCTGGGCCGTCGAAAAAAAGTTTGGATTAACCGATCGTTTGGTTTAACCAAGCTTGGTTTAACGGGGTTATACTGTATATATATAAAAACCAATAATCAAAGTGCCCACATAATTGTATATTACATGTGCAATACACGCTTATTCAAAGTCAAAGTCAAAGCCAAAGCTTGGTTAAACCAATCACATACATTCATCGAATCGCTTTTGGTAAAGATTTATTTCAATTTGGGGCAATTTCTGTTGTGGCAGACGACATATTACTTCTAGCAGACGACATGGTCACATTTCCCGCCATGAAAGTGTGAAGGACTTGGTTTGGTGGCGGCTTTGTGTGTTCCCAGAGCTCCTGTTTGCAAACTGTGCTTTAGGAAATACTCGACGCAAACAAGTGTTTCTGAATGGCTTCCTGTAACAAACACTCAACAGTCTCAATGGCAGTGCTTTACTAACAAATACCTCAGTGACGTCCTTGCAAAATACAACAAAGTGCGATCACGTGACCAAACGGTGGCTACGTTTTATGGTCGGTCATTCTGATCGCTACTAGTTGGTTGGTTGTTGGAGTTTTGCGCCTGGTAACATCAGGACAGGTACCGACTTGTGACAAGGCGCACTCATGACGAATTCATAGTGCTGCCCCACTGGAAGACCAGGCCGCCATCACCATGACCTGATATCCCACTCAGTCACATTATCCTGATACTGAGCCAACCAGTCCTTGCCCTATCCTAATAATGCCGAGCACCTGGCTAGGAAGAAATAAGTATAAATTTGTACGTCATTGGTTTGACTCGATCAGGGTTCGAACCCACGACCCCATGATCTACCAACAGAGGAGTCGGACGCTCTAACTCATTCGGCCACCCTGCCTGGTATCACTACTAGTAGTATAGAGAGGACCGATATAGGTCGTTCTTACTTTGGTATAATTGAACGCAACAGTTCCCCCATCGACGTTCGTAAATGGTTTATTTCAAGTTCAGAAAACCTGAAACCAGCAGGAATTGATGATGATTTTAAGCTTGTCGCATTTCCTGATGTAAATATTGATACATTTCCTGATGTAAATATTGATACATTTCCTGATGTAAATATTGATACATTTTCTGATGTAAATATTGATACATTTTCTTATGTAAATATTGATACATTTTCTGATGTAAATATTGATACATTTTCTGATGTAAATATTGATGCATTTCCTGATGAAAGTGCCGGCTGTAGAGCATCAATTCTACTGATGAAAGTAATGAAGATATTGATATTAATGTAACTGGTTGAAATTTTGAAAAAAGTGGAAAAGTACATAAAATGATTATGTTTTTGTAACAACTGTTTTGATTCTACGAGGAGGTGGAAATGCTGAGATGTCAAAGCTTCTAACCAAATACAGCAACAACAACCAAAGACTAAAAGGAGAACTTTCATCAAGAGAGGAAGATTTCACCGATTGAAGAATGTATAATGCGAAGATTGAAATGAGAGTTGATAACACTAGATTAACAGTGGTGAAAATTCCAGTCTGCATTTCCACCACCACAAACCATGTCTGAAAAGCAAAAAATCCAAAAAAATCATTAATTTATTCATTCATTCATAACCATGGGTGTTGTTAACTCCACCATTACATAGCACTACCAATATTTTGTTGTTGTTGTTGTTGTTGAAGATTTATACTGCCTATCATGGATAAGCCTGAATAGGCTTGTTTTCACCATTAGACAGTTTGTCGATAGAAAGCCCGAGCCTACACTTTTACCGACCCAAGGGATTTTTAACCTCCCACACCACTTAGACATGGTATATGAGCAACTGGCCTTTGATGTCGCTGTAAGTTATACACAGCGGTGGAAATCCAAATTGGCAGAGCTGGGGGCATGGAGAATTGAACCACCGACCTTCAGGTTAGGAGTCTGACCTAGAAAAAAGTCAGACACTCTAACCACTCCGCCACAGAGACACCACGATATGGTTTACCGCATAATGGTACAAATGAATTCCACCAGATGGCAGCACTATATTGAAACAGGACCATGCATGAGTCCGAAATAAATAGCTGAGAATGTAGATATATACACGGTCTCTGAATATAGTCAGAGACTGTGAATATATATATAATGACAGTTCAACACAATATTGGCCCCGGGATTGATGTGGAGCCTAGCTACCTGTGTGCAGCACGGGTTAAAGCTTGTGTATATATATTTATAATTATACCGTCCTGATATGACCTTAGATGTCGCTAGGACGTAAAACAACATCAAACAAACTATATATGTATATGACGTGGGCTCGACTGGCCACGTTTGTCAGTTTGCTTTCCTCACCACCAAACTGGTGGGACAAGTGGCCAATTTGTGGAACAGGACTCCTGCAACTGTTCAGATTTGGCTTAGATTATTTTTAGTTCCCTCCCTAGCCACTAGATGTCTCCCTTCACTACATAGAGTGGCTTGCCTACAACTGAGGTGGAAGTCAAATGCTGTGTTTTGTCTTCCGCCTCAGTTGTCCCTTGGAAATTGAACTTTACAGATCGGGCAAGTTGACTTTATCACCACCGTGATTATTCATTTCCTTGTAGCCTTGTGTCAGTGAGCGTCCCGGTGTTGCGGTTTCCGAGGCACACCAGTTTGCCAGGGACACACCCATTCAAATGCATTGTCAACAGTCTTGAGCAAATCTTCATACAGAAAAAGTCAAATATCTCTCAAATTGCACCACCTAGAAACAAATCGCTTGGTACACATATAAAAAGCATGTTTACCAAAAAGATTATATTAAATTGATATGATTGGGGTTCTGGATTTCTATTAATTTTGAATAAAACTAACGTTTTGCACTGCGCGTACCGTCAAACTCAAGGCATTGTCAATGGTCATGAGCAATGTTCATACAGAAAATACAGAAAAAGTCAAATATCTCTAAAACCACACCACCTAGAAACACATCGTTCGGTACATATATAGAAAACATCGTTACCAAAAACATTATATTAAATTTATAAGGTTAGTGACGATGCTGTTCGATTTTGACGCATGCGCAGAAGCGATGTGTCCCTGGCAAACTGGTGTGCCTCGGAAACCGCAACACCGGTTTGAATTTGTGCCGGTGGTGGCGCCACCGGTCAGGTGGTGGGAGGGGCCAGACACAGAGTAAGGCGCGTTTATACTCACATAATGGCATATACATCACATGTCAAAGGTGCCAAGTAGATTGTGAGATCTTCCTAAAACATAACTTGTAGATAGGAAGAAATAGCATGGCCGAAAGGGGGAGGATGCGAGAGGGGGCTGAATCACCCCCTTGGACAGGAAAAAACAGGACATAAAAGTGTGCGTTCTTGGTGCATTATGACAATTTTTTAAATAAGCGTGAAAATGTTTAAAGAAGAAGCTAAAATGATTCTTTGGCGGGAGATTACACAGTAACAGTGGGAAATTGTTTTTTTGTGTTATATTTTAGGGATATCTCACGGCAGATTGGGAGACTTGGCACCTGTGTTCTTCCAGTGACCAGTGTTTACTGCACTTTCAGTGAACAAACCCTACCAACCAACCAAGTTTAATGTGCAGCAGACGACAGTGTGCCGGCAGTGCGTGTGTAAAGTCGGCTGCTGCGTGACCCCGTGACCCCCACAAGGCCCTGCTTGCCGCCTCTGTGTTCAGTGCAAGGCGCGCCTTATTTGCCCGATACGGAAATGCCGCGTCTCGGTGGACTCGACACCGGATCCCGATAAGCCTGCACCGGTCCGGGCTTACACTCAGCACACAGTGTGTGTGTGTGGGGGGGGGGTCCCTCCCCCCTCCCTCCCCCCCCCCCCCCCCACACACAAACACCGGTCCGGGCTTACACACAGCACACAGTGGGGGGTCCCTCCTCCCCCCCCCCCACACAAACACCGGCCCAGGCTTACACACAGCACACAGCACACAGCACACAGCACACAGCACACAGCACACAGCACACAGCACACCGCACACCGCACACAGCACACAGTGGGGGGGGGGGGGGGTCCCTCTCTCCTCCCACCCCCCCACACACACAAACACCGGTCCGGGCTTACACACAGCACACATTGGGGGGGGGGGGGTCCCTCCTCCCTCCCCCCCCCCCACACAAACACCGGCCCGGGCTTACACAGCACACAGCACACAGCACACAGCACACACCACACAGCACACAGCACACACCACACAGCACACAACACACAGCACACCATGGGGGGGGGTCCCTCCTCACCTCCCCCCCCCCCACACAAACACCAGGCCGGGCTTACACACAGCACACAGCACACAGCACACAGCACACATCACAACAGTCGGGGGGGGGGGGTTCCCTCCTCACCCTCCCCCCCCCAAACACAGGGCCGGGCTTACACACAGCACACAGCATACAGCACACAGTGCGGGGGTCCCCTCTCGTCACGCCCCTCCCCCACACAAACACCGGGCCGGCTTACACACAGCACAGAGCACACAGTGGGGGAAGCTCCCTCCTCACCCCCCCCCCCCCGACCACACAACAAAACACCGGGCCGGGCTTACACACGCACACAGCCCACAGTGGGGGGGGGGGGGGCAGCTCCCTCCGCACCTCCCCCCCCCCCCCACACACACAAACACCGGGCCGGGCTTACACACAGCACACAGCCCACAGTGGGGGGGGCAGGGGGGGGAATCCCACCTCACCTCCCCCCCCCCACACACACACAAACACCTGGCCGGGCTTACACACAGCACACAGTGAGGGGGGGGGGGGGGGGTCAATTGGGGATAGCTCATTCAGCTCTCCAAAACCTGGGCTATTCAGAATGTGAATCACTACATATTCGTGTGGGTTTTTTTCCCATTTACTTTTGGGCTACCATAAATAGTAGAATTATTACCTGACCCCATTGTTTGGGGTGTTGTATGTACTTTTTCACCACGTTAAGCGGTAGAACGATTATCCGGCCCTGACCCACTGGCGACGTTCCTGCCATCTAGTGAGTATGCGCGGTACTACACCAGGCACGCGGGACAGTTAGCTAGACCGGAAGTGTGCTCATCGCATTCCTGAGGACGACGGGGAAACGCGCGCGTTCTCACCACGGTCACGTGCTGTCGGTGGTAACTTGACCCCAGAGGTCAAGTTGTGTGTTTTCCGGCAACCGAAGAAAGGTTGTAATAACCGTGCCCACCTCTCACCCGCCCCCTCGCCCCGTCCCGCCCCTCGCCCCCTCCTCGCCCCCTCCTCGCCCCCTCCTCACCCCCTCCTGGCCCCTCCCTCCCCTCGCCCATCCCTCCCCTCGCCCCATCCCGCCCCCTCTCCCCTCCTACTCCACCCCACCCTTCGTCCCATCGCACCCCTCGCCCCCTCCTGCTCCCACCCCCCCCCCCCTCGCCCCTTCACACCTCGCCCCCTCTACCTATGTAGGTTCACGCACCCTCACTAGTGTGCTCGACGGTTTGACAGCGGCAAATATTTACTGAGATACCCCCCCCCCCTCATTCCAAGGTATGCCTCCTACCCATATCATCCACTGCTGTGTGGGAATTTGTCTATTCCAGGTAAAACATGTGTAATTATTTCCCCTCGCGAGGAATGTGGACACCGGCCCCGCCCCCCATGCCCCCCTTCCCCCCCCCCCCCCCCGTGCCCCCTTCCACCCTCCGCTAACCCCCTTCCACCCCGCACCCCTTCCACCCCCCCCCCCACCACCCCCACCACCCCCAACCCGCCTCTAGACTCACGCCCTGAGTGTGGAAGTAAAAGGTCATCCGAATGTTCTGCATTTCACGGTCATACAAAGAGAACTACTTTTCCAGTGATAGCCCCCCCCCCCCCTCCATCCGTCCAATCCCTCGCCAAGTAGAACAAACACATCGACGCGTTATCACAGAACACGAAAGCGGTTTATGTTATATCAACATTTTATTAAACGATGAAAGCCATACATGACTAACTCTCCCCTCCCCTCCAGCCACCTCCAATCGTCCATCGTACACAAAGATATTGAATCCCCCCCCCCCCACACACGCGCGCGCGTAAAGCAGCTTGTCTGTCACATAGGAATATATCACCGGGGGTTCGCAGTATTGTCATGTGCTATATGGGACTGTCTTTTTTTTTAAACCTGCATAGTTCGATAACAAAAATTTTAACCAAAACACTTATCTAGATTTGAACTTCCATATCCAAATTAGACATTGGTGCACTTATTACGTATTTGTTGCTACGTAGAAGGGTGTACTATGTCATTTAATAGAAACCTCTTACTGCAGAAGTCTATGGGGCAAGAATATTGCATTAAATTTCCATGTTTACGCTTCAAATATCTCCCAAGTTAACATTTTAAATCGAAGTTATTTTGCACTGAAGTAAGGTAGATCATCACGACCAAACTACTAAACATTGATTTGAAAAAAAATAGAAGACAGAAACTCAAAACCATCGAACAATGCAACTTTAACTCCAGCAGTTCTCCGGTAAGCTGAGCCTGGCGTCCCGCTAACATGGTTCACTGTGTATATCTGCCCCCTGGTGGGCACTGAAGGCACTACAGGTAGCCAGAAGGCGCCACTTCAAAATGCCTGCTGCCTGTATTAGGCCAAATATAATTTTTTAAGTTGCTGATCGTCCTTTTGATCTCACAAATCAGGGTCGGGTGGGCGTTTTTTCTTTGTTAAAAAAAGAGAATCTCAGTATTTGTTTACATGATTTCAATGGACTTGGACAATCATGTTGCTAGTAACATGGTTAGTTGATGATGTTGGAAACTGCTTTAGTGTTGCTTAGACAGTGTACCGGATGCATTCCCACTGTATTCACATGTATCCAAGGTATCGAAACAATCAGCCTCCCTGTGGAGACAAATCCAGGAATGCTATCTGAATCCTATTCATTCATTACCTGAGCCGGGTACAGAGCAGACACTTACCAGCACATGTTCCTATACATACATATACAATTTAGCCAGACGCATTTGTAACAGGTAACAAACATTTTAATCAGGGCCGGGCGATTTTCAGGCACCGGCGTCGCCGATCACCATTATTATTTTGTATTTGGCCTTATCTGGTACCTGCAGGTTTTTACCATTTCCCCTGCAGATTTGTTCCATTTCCCCTGCAGGTGGGTACCATTCCCCTGCAGGTTTGTACCATTCCCCTACAGGTTTGTACCATCTCCCATGCATGTTTGTACCATCTCTATCGCTATGTTGACAACATGACAGGTATGGCAATGTTGACAACATGGCAGGTATGGCAATGTTGACAACATGGCAGGTATGGCAATGTTGACAACATGGCAGGTATGGCAATGTTGACAACATGGCAGGTATGACAATGTTGACAACATGGCTGGTATGGCAATGTTGACAACATGGTTGGTATGGCTATGTTGACAACATGGCTCATATGACAATATTACCTTATTATTATCGCGTAATGAGGGTAAGATCATTCTGCCCTATTATCGCTCGCCGCATGACGGCCACGCGCATGCGCAGGGAGCGGCTGAGGTCACTTCACTTCTGGAATGTAGCCCCGGGGCAGGGAGACGTGGCGGTGGTGGAGGGGCGGCGGGGATGCTGGGGACGGGAGGGGTGGCGGATGCAGGAGGGGTGTGGGAAGGAGGTGGGAGGCAGGGGTGGAGGCAGGGAGGGTTGTGGGAAGGAGGTGGTTGTAGGCAGGGGGGTGGAGGCAGGGGGGGTGTGGGAAGGAAGTGGTTGTGGAGGCAGGGAGGTGAGGTAGGGAGGGGTGTGGGAAGAGGTGGTGGTGGAGGCAGGGAGGGGTGTGGGAAGGAGGTGGTGGTGGAGGCAGGGAGGGGTGTGAAGGAGTGGTTGTGGAGGCAGGGAGTGGAGGCAGGGAGGGTGTGGGAAGAAGTGGTTGTGAGGCAGGGGAGTGGAGGCAGGGAGGGTTGTGGGAGGGAGGTGGTGGTGGAGGCAGGGGTGAGGCAGGGAGGGAGTGTGGGAAGAAGGTGGTTTGTGGAGGCAGGGAGGTGGAGGCAGGGAGGGGTGTGGGAAGGAGGTGGTGGTGGAGGCAGGGAGGGGTGTGGGAAGGAGGTGGTGGTGGAGGCAGGGGCTGGAGGCAGGGAGGGGGTGTGGGAAGGTGGTGGTTGTGGAGGCAGGGGGCTGGAGGCAGGGATGGTGTGTTGGAAGGGGGACTGCTGGAGGGAGGGGGTGAAGGCAGGGAGGGGTGGCGGGAAGGGGGTGGGGGAGGGAGGAGGGGGTGGGAGGAAGGCTGTCTGGAGGCAGGGAAGGGTTGTTGGGGCGTGGGGGTGTGCTGGAGGGAAGTCGGGGTGGGTGGGGAGGCGGGGGCTGGCGGCGGGGGGTGGGGGGTGGTGTTCGTGCTCGAGGTGCCGCGGGCTGCTCGAAGAAAATGAGATCAAATTAATTGTGTAATGCTCCCAATTTTGGTTGATTGCGCGTCGCTGACACTTCACCCTACGTCCTGCTTTGTGACTCACTCGGCATATCCCCCACCTCCACCGGGCACCGCATTCCGAAACTATTGTCCTCCTCTTCGCGAATGTCTGCCGATTTAATGTGGCTGACTTTATCAAGGAACTTCACCACTCGTCTCGCTCTGGGGTCTTCTTTCAGCAGGATTGTGTTTGTTTTTGTTTGTTTGTGTCAAATAGTTTATTCACCAGAATATACTTTGCTCAGCACTAAAAGGATTGGTCTTCCAGCTATATCATCATCATCATCATCATCATCATCATGCTGTCGGTCGCGATGCGACAAAGACTGCTTTCATTACTTGACTGCCGCTCTCCATTTAGCTCTCTGCTGTGAGAGTTGCGTCGTGCGGTTGTACATTTCATGAAAGCTGCCTGCAAAAGTGTTGAAGTGCTGCTGGCTTTTGCAAGTTACCAGCGGCACTCTCTCGGGGAGCAAATAGAGGTTTCACACCGGCAAGAACATGTCAAGACAGGCGCAAAACTATTTGTCCCTGCAGTGGCTGGTCGGGAGATGTTGGGAGTTCCATACATCAACCGCCCTTAATGCTGCCACAGTGACATGGTTTTCTGTTTAGGGTTTGCTCCCTTAGCCTTCGGTTCTGTCAAGGACCTGTACCACAAGGCAGTGGTTTACAACTCTGCAAGGCAGGGGCGTCAAACTCCCTGAGGTATTGCTATACCTGCAATACCTGCATACCGGCTATATGACAACAGCTAATTGTAGAACTAACTGACTCACAGCGGCTAGGGAGATGTGGGAGAATAATTACAAACGGAGAAAGAATGCATGCAGTAGATAGCTACACAACAACTGAATGTGATAAAACAAGGGGAACCATGAGACTATTACTGTCTAGCGGCGAAAACAAGTCATTAGACTTAGCCGTTATCGGTAGCATAAATACATTCGTGCCAGTGGTGGCGCCACCAGTGAGGTGGTGGGAGGGGCCAGACACAGAGTAAGGCGCGTTTATACTCACATAATGGCATATACATCACATGTCAAAGGTGCCAAGTAGATTGTGAGATCTTCCTAATACATAACTTGTAGATAGGAAGAAATAGCATGGCCGAAAGGGGGAGGATGCGAGAGGGGGCTGAATCACCCCCTTCAACAGGAAAAAACAGGACATAAAATTGTGCGTTCTTGGTGCATTATGACAATTTTTTAAATAAGCGTAAATGTTTAAAGAAGAAGCTAAAATGATTCTTTGGCGGGAGATTACACAGTAACAGTGGGAAATTGTTTTTTTGTGTTATATTTTAGGGATATCTAAATACACCATCACAAAAAAATATATATGCATGACTAATTAGATAGGTACGTCCACAGGTGCCTAGATACGGGTTGTTAATACATTAAAGCTGCATGGTCCGATCAAATATCAAATTTTCAAAACCAAACCAATTATCTAGATTTGATTCTACATATCTAACTTAGATACTGATGCACTTATTAAGCATTTGTTTCTGCGTAGAAGGCAATACTGAGTCAATTTAACAGAACCGGTTACTGCATAAGTCTATGGTGTCTGAGTTTTGGCAAGTTTGCCAAAACTAATTTTCCATTCTTGCACTCAAAATATCTCAAAAGTTTACCCTTTAAAATAAAAGTAACTTTGAACTCATGTAAAGTAGATACTAGTGATCGATCTAATATATTTATCTCAGAAAAAATACAGAAATTCAAAACCATCGGACTATGCACCTTTAAGACGGAGGTTTAGTGCATCAGTGGGTTAGCTATGAGGGGTTAGTTCCGGGCTATGGACTCAGGTGGCGAGTTGATGTGTAAACTGTGCTGTTATAAACAGTGAGGTGTGTGCAGGGGATGTGCGGAGCTATACCTTAAAAGTTGCTGGTCTGGGCTGATTCCCACTATATAGAGGATTAGCTGCTTGTGTAACCGAAGTGGACAGTTGAGTGTGGGGGGGGGGGGGAGGGATGCTGTCATGGTGTTAGGTTTTCTTATTATTTTTCGGGGTGGCTTTCCAATTGTGACAGAGTGGCATGTATCCTTTCTTTTCCTTTCAAGTCAATCCGGTTTTTATTTATTTCCACTGACATTATTGGTTCCATTAAATCGGTCTCGTTACAGTTTCCAACTTCAAATCCGTGGAATATTCTTTTCAGCATAATTATGATATTAAAATTTCGGGGTCTTATTTTGCCAATCATGACTAATATGTGTGTTGAAAAGAAAACTGCAGTAGCAATCTCTGATGCATATTATGTTTTTGCATTAGTTTTCTGTTGGCTTATATTGTTTGTTTTGCTTCCTATTGAATTCTTGTAGCATACAAGAACATTGGTCTTATTTGATAATGTATTATGTGCATCAAAATTGATCGTAGTGAACGCGTAGATTTATGTAAATAAAGTTCAATTGTAATCACATCATTCAAAGAGATTGATGTGGTGGTCGAATGAGTTGAACGTCCACCTCCCGTTTTGGTAGGTCATGGTTTTTCAACCCTTGGTCAAGTCAAACCAATGACTTATAAATTAACACTCATCGCTACCGAGGCTCGCATTCGGCATTACCAGGATAGGGCAAGAGGCAGACAAATGAGGAAGACAAATTGTTTGTGATTGAAATTTCCCATGCTTAATCAATTAACATACAAAAAAAAGCTTAAAAATAAGCACCAAGGCATTTCTGGGCCCAATCATTTGTCCGGCTTCTTGTTCCGCTTTCCTCATCTGGTGATGGTGGAGGTAGTGGTGATGGTGGTGGTGATGGTGGTGGTGATGGTGGTGGTGATGGTGGTGGTGATGGTGGTGGTGATGGTGATGGTGGTGGTGATGGTGATGGTGGTGGGGATGGTGGTGGTGATGGTGACTGTGGTGATGGCTTAATGCCGTGTCAGAAGCAAAGGCCATATTCACGGCCAAAAGTTAGTGCCACTTATTCGGTTACTTGTGTTTCCTCACAAAAAAGCGCTAATCACAATTACTTTCACATTGAAATTGACATGAAAATCTCAAAGGCTCAGATCCATATCAAATGAGAGCAACTAAAATGATCTTAGATGCGATTGTGAAGAGATTAAAATGTGTCAAAGGAAAGCAAAAGTGAAGTCACACAATTAGCTAACAATTACAGGGTGCAAAACAGACGTTCTTAGATTCCGTCAAATATCTTTGTGCTTCTTACAATTGATAGTTTATTATTATCTGGATGAAAAGTATAATACTATTATACTTATAATACGAATATACTTTTAATAGCCAATCACATATATATAATTACATATTAAATTTAGTAAAGATCAATGAGAACCAAATAGAGAAATAAATTTATATAATTTAACGTCAGGAGGATGCCCGAGGCACATCCGACGGGTTCGAGTGCAGTGCTCAAACAGCCTTTCCTCACAGGCAAGTCAATGGACATGCCAGAAGGCACCACCTAGTGAGGGAAGGAAGAACTAGTGCTTTCTCAGAACTTATGGCATTTGTAGGCGCAAGTAGGCGAGTGACCCGCAAATAAGTGCATGTCACTCGTCCTAGGCCTGAACACGCCTAAACTCGCCCACTTCACGTGTATTGGCTACTCGTGAATGTGAATTGAACCCGCAGATTTACATCAGATGGGATCATTTTCACGTTACAGTTCCTCTTTTGTTTGGTGGTGGGGGGGAACAAATGTTGGAGTGAGGCGTGGACGCCGACTAATCAAGTGGATTGTTCACGTGACTCTATCAGACATCAACAGACAGGAGCGTCTAGGAGCCATGTTGGTGGACACTCTCAGCCTCAAGTTGGAGAAGGGTCCACAGCGAGGAGAGGAGGAAAAACGGGTGACCACTGTCCCATATTGAGCATACGCTTGCAGGAATAGTTTGCCATTCTTTAAGTCCTGATATTGTGTGATTTAAACAGAAGTCGATGTAGATAAATTAAAAATATACTTCAAGTACTTTAATCTGTGCAAAAGATATATATATATATATGTGTAAATATGTGTGAACAAGAAACTACTAAAAACATAATGGAATCTTTCCATAATTTGAGCCAATCAGAGCTGTTTTTTTCTATTGCAAATGGTCACCCCCTATGGGGGCCGCCATTTGCAATAAAATAAGAACACAACACATGGTTATGATAATTGAAATAAATATCATTTTATAGTTATAACAAAGTTAATGTTTATTGTCAAGTATTTCTGTTCTATAATCTATCAATAACGCAGAAAACTAATCTACTTCACTGAGTTCTCACGAAAATGAGAAGAGGAAAGTCTATTTCCAGCAAGTTCAAACGGGCTTAAACGAGTTCAAATGTGGCTGGTTGTCCCGCTCCTTCTAGCGATGAATATGCTTATGTCAAGTTGTTGCCTCAGTCGTAAATTACAGCTGCAGGTCTCACAATGATGAACTACACAAACCATCGGGGGATGTCCCCCGGAGAATGTTCGCCCCGCGTAAACTGAACACCCACCTAAGGACGAACTCAGTCCGGAATGTCGCCAACATGTTCGTAACCCACACTTGTTTAATGTTCCCCGGTTCAAAACTCTTATTTATTTAATTAGAGTTGTATGGTTCAGTGGTTTTGAGTTTTCTGTCATATTTCTGGATAAATCCATTAGGCGTATCGTTATTATTTATCTAGCTTACTTTAATTTGAAGTGATTTCTATTGTAAATGTCTATTATTAAATTTGATGTGCACATAAAAACTAGGCTTCAGCAGCAATATATTTGATTACACTGACTTAAAGTTGCGCAGTCCAATGAAAACATCAAATTATCTAGATTTGATTCTACATATTCAACTTAGACACTGATGCACTTATTAAGCATTTGTTGCTGCATAGAAAGGCGTACTAAGTCAATTAATAGAAACCATTACGACTGAAGTCTAAGGTGTCAGAGTTTTGGCGTGCTTGCCAAAATTATTTTGGCATGTTTTGATGTCAAATATATCCAAACTTAGCCATTTAAAATTAAAGTTACTTCAAACTAAAGTAAAGTAGATTATAACGATTAGTATAATATATTCATCTCAGAAAATAGCAAAAACTCAAAAGCATTGGACTATGCAACTTTAACATTCCCTTCAACGAGAGCAATCAATGCTTGACAACTGCATTGGTGTCTAACCTTGATATGTGGAATAAAATCTAGTGAAGTCTTTTGGTTTTAAAAAGTTGATGCATTCATCAGTCTACGCAGCTTTAAATTAGTCTTTTGTGACTTTGTGTTTTTAGTCAGCGAACAATGTATGGCTGGCACCATTTGAAGATTAATCTTTTTGGGGAGGGATTGTTGGGGGGGGGGGGGGGGAGGGGGGGGGGGGGGAGAAATGCGAGTGGTTGAGATAGTCGGTTTCCATGACGACGCTGTGACGTATCCGGGTCTGGAGACCGTGCAACGGCAGGCCGGCTCCTAATGCGACATGTGGGGGGAGATTGATGCCACCAAACGCCTGCGGGGGGAGATTGATGGGAACAGGGTAATCAGAAGTCGCCATGATAAAACGGAATATTTAGTCGGATTTATAATTGAATAGGCGAGTGTGCGTCGGGAGTGAAGGGGGGGGAGGGGGTGAGGGGAGGGGGTGCATGTATGGAGAGGAGGCGCGGGGGGGGGGAGTGGGGGGTGGAGCATGCGCGTTGCTATGGTTACTGCAGGGACGGTGGCGCTCGGCGACCTGTGATATCTGAAGATAAAATGTTTCTGGTTGGATTTGAGAAGGATTTTGTTTGTTGGTTACAACATCTAAGGTAATATCACGACGGGTACCGACAGTGCACACTCAGGGTGACTTCATAGTGCTGCCCCACTGGGATACTAGGCCACCATGACCCAATATCTCACTCAATCACATTATCCTGATACTGTGTTAACCAGTCCTTGTCATATTCTAGTAATGCCGAGCGCCAGGAGTAGTGACAAGTATCAATTTTGTAAGTCATTGGTTTGACTCGGCTGAGATTCAAACTCTCGACATTCCACACGGGAAGCCTTCACTCTATCGATTAGGCCACTGCGCCCGGTCCCTACTAAAATTAGAAGTACACAATGTTGTTATAAGTATCTAACACAAACAGGTTTATATACCCGCTGTCACGCTTTCTTAGAATCGTGGATGCTTTTTCTTTTAGTGTTGCTGTTGTACCTAAGTTGGATATTTAGAATCAAATGTAGGTAAGTGTTTTGGTTTTGAAAAATTCATATTTCATCGGACCATACAACTTTACTATTAGATTTCTAAAGAGAAATGAATATATATATATATATATATAGAGAGAGAGAGAGAGAGAGAGGGAGAGAGAGAGAAAGAGAGAGAGGGAGGTGGAGATAGGTAGATACATATGCATAAATATATTTAGAATATACATCTGTTTCTGGAAATAGTGTGCCCTCTATCATATAATAAAATATTATTTATATAATGATATAAGAAAATATTCTTAATATCCGATTTCTAGAAATAAATAAATATATTGACAGAGAGGGAAATAGGGATATCTATACACATCTATATTCATTTTTGTCTGCATGCATTGTTTGCTGATTATTTCATGTTATATATGTGTGTATTTATAGCTAGTATATAAATATACGGGTATAAATCATCGGTACGAGGTTTGTTATTATTATTATGATTGCTACTGTATAATATACTTAACGTCCAATAACGGACAAATATCGATTAACTGCGGCCTGCTGGCCTATAGTGGCGCCGCCACCGGCAGTTCTTGGTACTTATGTTCTATTTCTTCCTTCACCTCAGCTAGGGATCAGGTTTATACATATATATATATATGGTATAATGTATTATAGTCGATGATAAATCAATGTGTACTAGAGGCATCATTAAATAAAACAAGCTTTACTTTTATATATATAATATATATAATATATATAATATATAAAATATATAAATTAATCCGCCAATGAAGTCTTCGTGCCGTGACCCCATTTGACCTCGCCCCCCAACTGGCGGCCATATTGGACGGCCGCCAGACGTCACAGCGTTCCGCCTCCATCACTGCCCACGTGATGGGGCCCCATTTCCCAAATAACTCCCACCACAGAATCACCCACATGGAACCGAAACCCCGGTGTACTAAACATTCGTAGTCACTCAATCAGCGCCTGTGTAAAATAGAACTCTACATGACCTAATTCTGGGACACTGAGCCTGCGTTCACATCGTCCTGTTTGGTTGGTTAAGAATCGATGGGTTGTTGGTTGAACGTGCCCAGGGGCCATTGGTTGGCCGCTAGGAATCGACAGGTTGTTAGTTGAACGCACCCAGGGGCCATTGTTTGACGGCTAAGAATCGACGAGTTGTTGCTTGAAGGCACCCAGCGACCATTGGTTGGCCACTAAGAATCAACGGGTTGTTGGCTGTTAGCCGCTAAGAATCAACGGGTTGTTGGCTGTTGGCCGCTGAGAATCGATGGGTTGTTGGTTGAAGGTGCCCAGGGGCCATTGGTTGGCCACTGAACGAGGTGTTCATGTGTTGTGCGAGAGTTTGCGAGGGGGCGAATCCCGCCATCAAAAATGAATACAACTTGCACGGCGCACCCTCTACCGGAAAATACATGCATAGTGTATAGCGGCACTATGAGCGCGGTGTGGGGTAACCATGTGATCGCCAACAGGCCGCCAGAGGTGGGCGGGCAGTTCCACTCTAAAGTGCCTGTCACACTATGCCGGATTGAGCAATGGACAGAATTGTCTAGTCCGGTGGTATTCGGGCATGATAAGTATCAAAATGTATTAAAATATGTCAAAATGTTGCGATACTGGGTCAAAGGCTGCTGGACGAACGGACATGAAACGGACATGAAACAGACATGAAACGGACATGAAACGGACATGAACGGAGAGCCAATGGACGGTAAGCAGACTAAACGGACTCAAACCAGACAAGAAATGTAGACGTCAATCTGGCGGCATCCATTCCAAGTTTTGTGCATGTTCAGAACTTGTACAGACACAAACCAGACTTTGCGGATATCAACGGACTTTGTTCGGTTTCTTTCCGTTCCCCTAATCCGGTGATGTGTGACAGCTTTAACAGTTTAAAGCGTAAACGTCATGTCTAGAGTTTTCTCTGTGAGCACTAAATATCAAATGTAGTGAAGCTTCATTAATCCCCAGGATAAACTAAGAGATTCTTGTTGAATAACGAACGGTATGGTGAATGTGTAATGGAGCAGATGACAATTAGCCAGAGCAGACGACAATTACTCGCAATAGGCAGCGACGTAAATATAACGGCGTTTGGCGTCAGGAGATGTGTATTTACCCATGATACGTCTGCAATAGAAGTTCCGGAATTCCGGCTGAATATTTCATTGTGCTACTTTATTTACAAACACACACACATTAAAGTGCCGTCATGTGAGATTATAATGACTGCCTTAATGTTACATAGTCCGATCGTTTTTAGTTTCTGTCATTTATATAATACACTAATCATTATAATCTACCTAATCGTATTTTGAATTAACTTTTATTTTAATTGGCTAAATTGTAAACATTTGAAGTGCAAACATGCAATGTTAAGTTTGGTAAACACACCAAAACTGTGACACCATAGGCTTCTGCAGTAACATGTTGTATTCAATTGCCTCAGTATTCCCTTCTGTGTCGCAACAAATGTTTAATAAGTGCACCAGTATCTAGAGTAGATATATAGAATCAAATCTAGATCATTGTTTTGGTTTTGAAAATTTGTCATCAGACTATGCAGCTTTAATTAATATCTGCTAAACCGACCGCTAACTACACAGTTATGTCTGTGTGAGAGCGATCTGCCGGGTTATTAATGAAGGTCGGGTAACCAGCAGTTGGGAGTGGAAGGGTCGGGGAACCAGCAGCAGTCCAGCGGGGGTAACCAGCAGAGTAGGGAAGGGTCGGGGCAGGCAGGGCAGCAGTAGTAGGGAGGGGGAAGGTTGGGTAACAGCAGTAGTAGGGAGGGGAAGGTCGGGTAACCAGCAGTAGTAGGGAGGGGAAGGTCGGGTAACCACAGCAGCAGCAGTAGTAGGGAGGGGGAAGGTCGGTAACCAGCAGCAGTAGGGAGGGGAAGGTCGGGTAACCAGCAGTAGTAGGGAGGGGAAGGTCGGGTAACCAGCAGCAGTAGGGAGGGGGAAGGTCGGGTAACAGCAGTCAATAGGGAGGGGGAAGGTCGGGTAACCAGGAGCAGTCGGGGGAAAGGTCGGATAACCAGCAGCAGTAGGGAAAGGTGGGTAACCAGCAGTAGTCGGGGGAAGGTCCAGCAGCAGTAGGGAGGGGGAAGGTCGGGTAACCAGCAGTAGTCAGGAGGGGAAGGTCACATAACAAGTAGTAGGGGGGAAGGTCGGATAACCAGCAGTAGTCGGAAGGGGGAAGGTTGGGTAACCAGCAGTAGTAGGGAGGGGGAAGGTCGGGTAACCAGCAGTAGTAGGGAGGGGGAAGGTCGGTAACCAGCAGTGTAGGGAGGGGGAAGGTCGGGTAACCCAGCAGTAGTAGGGAGGGGGAAGGTCGGGTAACCAGCAGTAGTAGGAGGGGGTAGGGAGGTAACCAGCAGTAGTAGGGAGGGGGAGGTCGGGTAACCAGCAGTGTAGGGGGGGGAAGGTCGGGTAACCAGCAGTAGTAGGGAGGGGGGGACGGTCGGGTAACCAGCATCAAGGGAGGGGGAAGGTCGGGTAACAGCAGTACTGGGGGGGAAGATTGGGTAACCAACAGCAGTAGGAAGGGGGAAGGTCGGGTAACCAGCAGTAGTAGGGGGGGAAGGTCGGGAAGGCAGTAGTAGGGGGGAGAAGGTCGGGTAACCAGCAGCAGTAGGGGGGGAAGGTCGGGTAACCAGCATCAATAGGGAGGGGGAAGGTCGGGTAACAGGAGCAGTCAGGGGGAAAGGTCGGATAACCAGCAGCAGTAGGGAGGGGGAAGGTCGGGTAACCAGCAGTAGTAGGGGGAAAGGTCGAGTAACCAGCAGCAGTAGGGGGGGGAAGGGTCGGGTAACCAGCAGCAGTCGGGAGGGGGAAGGTTGGGTAACCAGCAGTAGTAGGGAGGGGGAAGGTCGGGTAACCAGCAGCAGTAGGGAGGGGGAAGGTCGGGTAACCAGCAGTAGTACGGAGGGGGTAGGTCGGGTAACCAGCGTAGTAAGGAGGGGGAAGGTCGGGTAACCAGCAGTAGTAGGGAGGGGAAGGTGGGGTAACAGCAGTTGTAGGGCGGGGGGGGAAGGTCGGGTAACCAGCATCAATAGGGAGGGGGAAGGTCGGGTAACCAGCGGGGAGGGAAGGTCGGGTAACCAGCAGTAGTAGGGAGGGGAAGGTGGGGAACCAGCAGTAGTAGGGGGGGGAAGGTGGGTAACCAGCAGTAGTAGGGAGGGGGAAGGTCGGGTAACCAGCAGTAGGGGAACGGTAACCAGCAGTAGTAGGGAGGGGGAGGGTCGGGTAACCAGCAGTAGTAGGGAGGGGGGTGGGTAACCAGCAGTAGTAGGGAAGGGGAAGTAACCGCAGTAGTAGGGAGGGGGAAGGTTGGGTAACCAGCAGTAGTAGGGAGGGGGAAGGTTGGGTAACCAGCAGTAGTAGGGAGGGGGAAGGTCGGAACCAGCAGTAGTAGGGAGGGGGGGTCGGGTAACCAGCAGTAGTAGGGGGAAGGTTGGGTAACCAGCAGTAGTAGGGAAGGGGAAGGTTGGGTAACCAGCAGTAGTAGGGAGGGGGAAGGTCGGGTAACCAGCAGTAGTAGGGAGGGGGAGGTGGGTAACCAGCAGTAGTAGGGAGGGGGAAGGTTGGGTACCAGCAGTAGTAGGGAGGGGAAGGTTGGGTAACCAGCAGTAGTAGGGAGGGGGAAGGTCGGGTAACCAGCAGTAGTAGGGAGGGGGAAGGTTGGGTAACCAGCAGTAGTAGGGAGGGGGAAGGTCGGGTAACCAGCAGTAGTAGGGAGGGGGAAGGTCGGGTAACCAGCAGTAGTAGGGAGGGGGAAGGTCGGGTAACCAGCAGCAGTAGGAAGAAATGACGGAGAGTTACTACTATATTATATATATATTCCTGCTACTGCAGAATGGGAGCTTAATACAGTGTGGTGTGAAATTGCAGTTATGTGGTGCTTGTACCGACATAATTGCCTGTATAGCCCCTATGTATATCCCGAGGTGTCAAATTATTTATAATCAGATTGTGATATGCCTTTAGCTACCGGATATAGAGTTTTATAATAGACACGAATGTAGAAACTGATCACATTCAGTTTGAAATAGATCACTGTCGAGTTGGGATACAGTTAGGGAAATAGTTCGTGCAGCATTCAGACAAATGGATCATGACACTATTTTAATGAGTTCAGAGGTGGAGGGGGGGGGGGCACCGAACAGTGCGTTATTATTAGTAAGGCAGACTGCCGCAGGTGGCGCCACCATAGGAATAAACTTAAGGACATGGACTAATTACATGATTGCAGACGGGGTATATTCCTTATTTATATGCGCATAATAAAATTAGAAATTGTGCTTAATCATAATACAAATATCTATATAAGAAAAGATTCCTCGTGACTGAGTGGAGCAGGGGGCTGGGGGGGGGGGGGGGGGCAACCAGTTACAAAACGCTCCAGACAGGGGGGAGGGTACTCCACCAATGCGGCAGCGCAGGATGAAGGGAAGTGAAATATTTCCCCTCAAGCATTTATACTCATATGATAATTTGATATGTTATTCAACACATATAGATAGATATGTAATATGTGGGAGTATAAATGTATAGTGCGACTATTTAGAGTAGAAGCTGTCTTTAGAAGACACTTCTGCATCTACAATAAAGTTGTCCTGATATAGCAGGTGTCCTGCCATCAAAGGGCTGTCAACTTAACAAAAGATGGGCTGACATTGACACGGAATTGCGTACACACGGCAGTGGATTCTTTGCCCAGAGGAGGCGCTGAAGTCAGGGGTTATTGTATATACTGTGGCTAGTGAGTGTGTGATGGCTGTTGTCATGTGAAGTTCAACTCTGGGTTTCTCATCGTGTTGAGTGAGAAACTACTAGAACTTAGAAGAGGGGCGGGGTCAGTAAGTAAGTAAGTAACTTACTTACTTAGTACGTAGTAAGCAGATTGTGAGTTCAATGCGCAATTTAATGTGTTGATTAACACTGTATAGGTAAGAACAGATAAGATTGGTTGGTTGTTCTAGTTTTACATCCTGGAAACATCTCAGGTCATATCATGATGGGTACCGACATGTGGCAGTGTGCACTCATGACAACATTATAGTGTCACCAGCACCATGATCCAATATCCCACTCAGTCACATTATCCTGACACTGAGCTAACCACTCCTTGCCCTATCCTATTAATGCCGAGTGCAGGGCTCGGAAGCGACAGGTATCCATTTTATAAGTCAATGGTTTGACTCGACCGTGAAGCGAACTCCCGATCTCCCGCACTCGAGGCCCGCGCTCTACCGATTCGGCCACGCGCCCGGTTGAAGACCAGATAAGATGCTCTGATTAGGACGTCGTTTGTGAAGGGCGGACGGAGGAGGAGGGAGGAGGAGGGCGGGGGAGGAGGGAGGAGGGAGGGGGAGAAGGAGGAGGGGGAGGGGGGAGGAGACGGGAGGAGGGAGGAGGAAGGGGAGAGGGAGGGGGAGGTGGGAGAGGGGAGAGGGAGGGGGGGAGGGAGGAGGGAGGAGGGCGGTTGGAGGGGAGGGAGGGAGGAGGGAGGAGGGAGGAGGGAGGAGGGAGGAGGGAGGAGGGAGGGGGCAGGAGGAGGGAGGGGGCAGGAGGATGGAGGGAGGAGGGAGGAGGGAGGGGGGAGGGGTGGGGGGAGGAGGGAGGAGGGAGGGGGGAGGCGTTCGGCGCTCTATACATGGTTCCCACGATGACGTCACTGCATTCTGTGTGAATGAGTCGCTATCAGGAAACGCAGGCCCTTAATGATGTTCTCCGGAAGTAGCCGTCCGCAGGGAGTGAGAGCGGGGGATCGGGGCGGAAGTGTATCGTGTATGAGTGGGTGGGGCTGCGCGGGGCGGGTGGCGGGGTGGAACGGGCTGGGGTGGGGCGGGCTGGGGCGGGGCGGGGTGGGGCTGCGCGGGCGGGGTGGGGGTGGGGCGCGGGGTTTGGCGGGGCGGGTGTGGAGGGGTGGGGGCTGAGCGGGCCAGGCGGGCCGGAACGTTGGGGGTGGGATGTGGTGGAGCGGGGTGGGGTTGGGGGCTGGGCGGGGTGAGGTTGGCTGGGGCTGGGCTGGGTGGGGCTGGCCGGGGCTGGGCGGGGTGGGGCGGCTCGGCGCCCGGTGGGGGGCCCTCCCCGCGTCCCATAGGTGTGAGCCCGTCAAGTCCCCCCAGTCACAGCCCGGAAGCCTCCATCGATAATTAACAGGCACCGCAGCCACAACCACCTGAGCTCCGAATCTGGGACACCCTAACACTGGTCCCGCGCCACGTTATGTGCCGCACCTAGACCCGCAATGAACGCAGTGGCACAGGGAACCTTTGGGGGCGTGTTACTGATGAATATTCAAACATTTTATTTCACACACACACACACACTCTCTCCCAATAAAAATTAGGTTGTGATGTGAAATCATTTCCCTCCAACCACCCTCACAGAAACACGCGTGCACACATATGTATATACAGTAAAACCTCTATAACCGACCGCCTCCACAGATCGGCCACACACCTGTATCGATCGCTTGATTTGGGTCCAAACGATCGCCCATACAATACCATTGTAACGATAAAACAAACTCCTTAAACCGGCCACCTCCCTAAATGAACCATTTAAAGTTGGTTGGCCGATTTAGAGAGGTTTTACTGTATATGTATGTGTATATAAATCAGAGCATAATAGTCGATTACCAATAAGGTGAAGAACCCTGCAGTAGATGACTAAGGGTGGCGAATAGGATGAGCAGAGGTGGAAAGCTTCCGGTTAATTATACTCATGAAATACTTATACAGCACATACATTTCCAACAAGCGAGCAATCTAGTTGAAGCAAAGGTGGTAGCTTTGTGATGTCGATCTATGGGTATCTTTGAACCATCCAATGCATGTAGGGCAATGAGCATCAATCAGTTTGCAGAACAGACAGAGTGGCGATATTGCCCAGGCTCAGCTCAATCGGAACTGGGTCACAAAATGAGGTCAGTAGGTCACGATCCTCCCACGCACTCGATGTGCCAATTTGATGGGTTTCTTGCAGGCGTGTGATTTTGTGTGGATGTTTCCCTTTGTGAGTTGGATTTGCTTAGAAGTAATCAGAGGTAAACCAGGCGTTCTATCAACCCCCACCTCCACCCCACCCACATCCCACCCACATCCCACCCACACCCACCCCACCTCCACTCACACTCCCACCTCCACCCACACCAACATACCGCTACCCACACCCCCACGTCCACATGCCACCCACACCTCCACCCCGCCCACCTCCACCCTCGTCCCCCACCCCTTAACCCCCACCCCAAACCCACCCACCCACCCACCCACCCCACTCTCACCACTCATCTCACCACCCTCAACCCTCAACCACCTGCTACACCACCTCCACGTGCCCACCTCACCTCCCACCTTAACCCACACCCTCAACCCCCACCCCTCACACCCACCACCACCACCACCTCCACCCCACCCTCCACCACCCCACCACCCTCCACATACCCCCACCCTCCACCCAACCACCTTCACTCACACCCCCACCTCCACCCACATCAACCTACAGCCAACCACACCCCCCACCTCCACACCCCACCCACACCTTACCCGCCCACTCCACCTCAACCCCCACCCCTCAACCCCACCCCGCACACCCACCCACACCGCCATCACTCCAACCCCACTGCACCCACCACCACTCCACCCTCAACCCCCATCCCTCAACCCCCATCCCTCAACCGCCTCCCACACACCCACCACCACGTCCTACCCCCACTTCACCCACCCCACCCACCCCACCTCCACTCACACCCCCTCCACCACCCACCTCGCAACCAACACCGCACCTCCCACCCACCCCAGCCGCCCACCTACACTCACAGCCCCACCTCACCCACACCAACTTCGCCAACCACACCCCCCACCACACCTCCACCCCACCCTCCACCACCCCCACCTCCACACCCCACCCACACCCCACCCCACCCACCTCCACCCTCATCCCCACCCTCAACCCACACCCCTCAACCCCACCCACACCCCACCCCACCCTTACCTCCACCCCCACCCTCCACCCACCCGCACCGCATCCCTCGGCTATTGCCTATAGTGCTTCGTGTAGGAGCGGTAACAATGGGGGGGGGGGGGACCGTGTGGGACAGGAAGTGTTTGCTGGCGGGTCTTCGAGCTGCTCGGGGATTCCTTGTGTGAAACACATCACGTCGTCTTTTAGTTGGCATCCACACCTGGGGCTTAGCTCGCACTGCACTCCTTTCTCGCGTCTTATCATGATGAGAATAGTCGGAGGCTGCTTCTGCTTTTATTTCAATACATGGCATGCTGCATCGCCTGCAACCACTAAATGTCGTCTGGTGTTACATATCGCATCCACTGCAGCCAACCAGTGAATGTCGTCTACTGCAACTTATTGTATCCACTGCAGCCAATTAATATGGTCGGCTGCAATATTTCATTCCCTGCAACCCAACATAAAATGATGTCTGCTGTGACACATTATATCAACTGTAGGTACTAAATGTCTTCTGATGCAACATATTGTATTCACTTCAACTGATGACTACAATTTGTCTGCCGTGACATACTGCATCAGCTGCAACCACTAAATGTCGTCTGTTGTGATGCATTATTTCCACTGCAAACACCAAATATGGTATGTTGTATCATTTTCTACCCACTGCAATGAACCACTAAAATGTCGTCTGCTCTGACCCATCATATCGACTATAAACACTAAATGTCGTCTGATGCGATCTATTATATCCACTGCAACCAAGCACTACATGTCGTTGATGCTACAGTGTGTGTCAACCAACCACTAAATAATGTCTGCTGCCACACATTAAATCCACGCCAAACGCTAAATCATAAATGTCTTCTGCTGTGACGTATTCTATATCCTGCAATCAACTGCTGAATCGTAAATGTCTGCTGCAATACTTATCCACTGCAACCACTAAATGTCATCAGCTCGTGACATATGGTATCTACTGCAAGTGCTAAATGTAATCTGCTGTGGCATGCTGTATCCACGGCAACCAACCACTAAATGTGTCTAGACCAGACGGGATGGCCGAATGAGTTAGAGCGACCGTCTCCCGTGCTGGTAGATCATGGGGTCGTGGGTTCGAACCGTGGTCGAGTCAAACCAATGACTTAAAAATTGATACTTGTCGTTTCCGAGCCAGGCGTTCGGCATTATTAGGACAGGGCAAGGACTGGTGTGATCAGTGTCAGATTAATGTGACTGAGTGGGATACCAGGTCATGGTGCCAGCGGCCTGGTTTCCAAATGGGACAGCACTATAAAGTCGCTATGGGTGCGCACTGTCAAAAGTCGGTACCCGTCCTGATATGACTTTAGATGTTGCTAGGATGTAAAACAACAACAAACCACTAAATGTCGTCTGCTGCAAAGTATTATATTATATCCACTGTAGCCCCTATGTGTCCTCTGCTGAGTCCCTGCAGCTCACGACAGGCTTTGTGTACGGAGGATCTCCTAAGTGAATACGACTGGTGCTTACAATGACAGCGGCAACTACGTTAGTTTAATTAAATTTAGTGACTACAGATGCCGTTTTGAAAACAAAGTGGAAGCAGTAACATTAAAAGGAAGGAATCCGGAAGCTAAGATTCCATAAACACGGAAGCAACATGCGGTATGCAATTGTATGTTCAGATGCCGGAGCAATCACTACATGGACCATTTCAATTTACCGCATGTGCATCCATATGAAAAGCCATAGCCGCAGCCACTTCCGAACATTTGGAATCATAGTAACGCGTCTACATTCATTTCACTCCTACCCCCCCACATCCGCATAACGTATGACGTATGCCGGGTCTCTAAATGTGGAATCTTAGCTTTACGTATCGCCTGCATAATGTCTGAAGGAATCACACCTCGTTCGTTCTGCGTATACTATATAGTAATAGTATAATCTTGGTATGTGGTATGAAACTTACCTCAAAGCAATTGTGACAGTGTGACAGACAATGCCAGGCAACAAAAGATCGAGAAATCATACCCATAAAAAATGAGGTCACACTATCTAAAAGGTCAGATGAAACGTCAGAAGGGAAATGACGTCACCTACATGACGCTGAGCAGGGTCAGGACGAGGCAGACACTGTCACAACCGCCCACGTGACCAGTCTCGTGCCATCCGAGTGTTGGCGAGCTTTGGGGAGATCCCAGTTGCCCCCTGGAGGCGCTTTTGTGTACCACCCCGGCACCGCCTTGTTGGGTCCGGCGAAAATCGTGGCGGAAATAATATATATCGCCTTCTTCAGCATTTGGCGCCCCATAGCAACCACTAGGTGCGACTACTGTCTCCATGGCAACGTCAGCTAATTGACACTCTTCGCCTCCGATTCAGTTCTGAAGTAGGCTATGGACTGCATGGTAGGCGCTTAAAATTGCCAGAAACCCGCCCCTGGGTTCTCCGTTGGGAAAAGTCGTCTGCGCATCTTAGCGTCCGTCTGCGACAACGCCATCTGATGGCCTGAAGCATTGCAAGTGTCATGGTGGCTTTAATCTGGGGTAGAAGGGGGCTGACATTGTGACAGTAAGCAGGCACGCACTGTAGGAGTAGCCTAGACCTGTCACAGCCCCCACCCCCACCTCCATCTCCACCTCCACCCCACCCCAACCTCCACCCCGACCCCCACCTCCACCTCCACCTCCCTCTCCATCTCCGCCCCCACCTCCACCTCCACCCCACCCCCACCTCCACCCCCACTCCCACCTCCATATCCACCTCCACTTCCATTTCCACCTCCACCCAGCCCCCACCTCCACCCCCACCCCCATCCCCTCCATCCATCTCCACCTCATCTCCAACCCCACCAAGACCTCCACCCATACCTCCACCTCTATCCAGCTCCCACTTCCAACCCTACCCTTCTACCTCCCAGCCCCTCCATCTCAACCCCGCACTCCGTCCAACCCCACCTCCACCTCCACCTACACCTCATCTCAACCCCACCTCCATACGCTAAACTGCACTTCTAGCCAGACCTCCCATTCCACCCTAACACTTCTCTACCTCTACCGCCACCGTCCACTGTTGTGTGTGGTTCCACCTCATATCACCCCCACCTCCACCTCCCCCCCACTCCATCCCAACCCCGTTTTTTTGTTTTTTTTTTGGGTGTTTGTTGTTTTGTTTTTTTTTTTTCCCCACTCCACTTCTTACACAGACCCACTTCACCCTAACCACTTCTCTACGCTCTACCGCGCACCTTCCACCGTCACCACACTCCCACTCCCAGCACCCCACCTTCCACAGCCACCTCTCCCGCACCTATGCCATCCAACCCGCTTCCAATCCATCTAACCTCAACCCCACCCCCACCCCCTACCCCCTACCCCCATTCCCACTCCACCCCCAACTACACCTCCCCCACCCACTCCCACCGCCAGCATAGCCCTGCTGTAAGGTCCTCTAGGGATCCAGCGGACAGACTTCCGGTATCGAATCCAACTTCCGGGACTGACAACTTACTTCCGGTAGCACACCGCTGCACATGCGTCGACCCTGATGAACATCCGGGCAGGCCCTCGTGTATCACTAAAACTTCATCGCCCATTCAACTCCAACCGATAACCTGATGTGATACTAGGGCGCAAAACCCCTTACATTGAAAAGTCATTTTGTTTGGTAACCCCAGTTCCTACCCTCATCCCCACCCCACCCCCACCTCTTGGAAATCATAATACAATTAATGAATACAATTACGTTCAATATGGCCAGTGAAGAACAATTGTTCACATACTTGTGGAGGGATTAACTTATTGCAACAGCTGTATGCCATTCACACATTGCCTGAATATGAAAGCGAATGTTGTCGTTTTTTTAGCATATAATTTTTGCATAAAGTGAGCAGCCATTTGTGGACATATGAAATGTTACAGCAAGAAGATATGGATAACATTGTCTTTCGCCAATTTCTTTTCATGAGGTTAGAATTTACGGCAGATATAGTTTGCATGTCCACAATCACGGACTGTTGCTAATTTTCTCCCAGTGTGTCGTTTAATTAGAAATAATTAAATATTGATATCTATCGCATCTGTGACTCGCCAGCCAATGGTGATGGGTGCTTTTAATAACGATTTGTTCTTTGATGTGTGGCAGCCGTTAGGATTATTCCGCTGTTGAGGCTGGAGTCAGCATTATGTGGGTTGCATGTGAGCCATAGCTACAGTCTGCACAGCCTCGCTGTCATATTCAGGCACTGTGTGGATGGCGTACGGCTGTCGCGATGAATTAATTCCTCCACAAGTATATGGAAAATTATTCTTCACTGGTCATATTGAACATGATTGTATTCATTAATTGAATTTTGCTCTGGTTTATATAATAGAGCACACACATAGCGGAATATATACAGATATATATTGTATATCGTATAACTGCTTCATATATATGCTCTATAATGAATTATGGGAGTACAAGCAAGGGACAGACCACCTCGCAGTTAACCCTCACTGAGCAATATGCATTTTTGAACGGCGAGGTTCCTAATTTCGCCGCTGGCGCCACCGGCGCGTGACCAAATTGCAGCGTATACCGTCACTGTGGGGTGGCTTTTAAACTTTCGTATATATTATATATAAGCTTATATAAATATAAAGATAACTCAGTCCTACCTCCAACGCAACTGACACATGCCACCATCCAGTGGTTGTGAGGACGGCCGCAGGTGGCGCCACCGGTACAGTGATTGGTCTTACAGAGTATAACAATATAAATAACAATTCCCGTGTGTATCTTTATACTTGCATAATGCGTTATACATCACATAAAACATTGAAAATTGCCGGAATTAATGTCACTTGGCTGCTTTTCTTCAATCTAAGCAGGTCATCTCTGTTGCAGGCTGAGTGCGTCCTTGAGCAATGTCCGTGTGTTGGATCCCCTTTAATAGGACGCCCGGCTCTGGTGATGGGGATCCTGATTGGGAATGTCCCTGATAGCCTGTCCATCTATCAGATCCCCGCCCCGCCCCCTCCACAGACACACTGCCCCCACCAGCCCCCGCCAGCCCCCGCCGGCTGGTGAACAATATTGTCATGGGGGGTGATGAACATGGGAAATATTGCGTCTAGAGCGGGACTCGAACCCACGTCTCTTTGCATTCCTGGCCAGTGTGCTAACCATTACACTACCTAGGCTCCCTGATATCACCATACTACCCAAGCCTACCTGTCTATGCGGCTCATTGCCTGAGAGGTCAGTGCAGACCACTACATTCATCCCCCTGGAATTGTAAGTCTTTTAATGCTTACAATTACACACATACAGGCAATGCACTTACACATACATACACAGGGCAGGTTCAACAACTATACAATGTGTAGCTTGTATAGGATCCTGGTCACGGCACCAGTGTCATGGGGGTTATGAAAATGGGAAATATTGCACCTAGAGCAGGCCTCAAACCCACATCTCTTTGCATTCTGGGCCAGTGCGCTAACCATTAAACCACCTAGGCTCCCTGATCTCAACACACTACCCATGCCTACATGTCTATGCGGCTCCTGCCTGAGAGGTCAGCGCAGACCACTACACTATCATATTGGGATCTGGTGGATGGCTCTGATCTCCGCCGTTCTCCGGCGTCCCCTGTGTGACGTCATGGAAACACAGGTTGGTACCAGCGGGCACAGCCCACACTGGGAACCTGGTATGGTTTATAAGGAAGGGTACCGACTTGCAGGTATAGCAATACCTCAGGGACTTTG